>HG738139.1:3115307-3528704 GCA_000499405.2 Onchocerca volvulus | reverse complement strand
AATTTGAAAAAAATCGGTTGAGAATTTACCGGAGATCGGGAGTGAATAACAGGTAGCATTTACATTTTTATTTATATAGATATTTATTCTTCATCGCGAAACGAATGATGGAAGTTGAACATATTAAACATCATGCACAAGGTTCATCAAAATGCATATCATAGAAATGATTTTAAAATGTGCAAACCTTTTCGAATAGTGGTAGTGAGCCGCAAAGCCATTTCTGCAGTAAATCAAGAGAGAATATCTTTTCAGCGTCTTTATCAACTTGGCCAGTGAATGAGAATCCTGAGACGAACACAACATATCTTAACACAAATAACTGACAAACTTTTTGAGAAGAAATTCCGATATCATTCATTAATTGGAAGAAAAGAGAAGCCATTTACTTTGAAAGATGAAGTAGAATATATTAAACTGATTTAATTACTAAGAAAAATAAGACTGTCTGCTACAGCAATCGTTTCCTCAGATCTAAATAGTGGCATGAAATTACCTGTCATCATTTAGAATTGGATATGTCAGCTGTGGCGCTTTCGAAGGCCAAATCACCTGACTGACTTGAAAGATTTCATTATCAAGTTGCATACCATATATACCAGCTACACATCCCGTAGCAAATTCGTCCATATCAAAATTACCAGAAAGCCGCACAATTTGGTCGTCGTCTTCAAATTCCACAAAATCTTCTTCACCTATTAATCTGTTGTCAAAAATTACTTTTATGTCAAACTCGAGAAAATTTCAGCTCATGTGAAATCTAAACTAAGCTAATTCGGAAACACAAATCAATTACTTGTCTTCGGCAACTGGTTGTGGAAGAATGAGCTGTTCCTCTGCAAGATTACGAAGGATGCTTGGTCTTAACTTAACACGCTTTGCTATTGTACCAATGACCAAAACTTTACCATCTTTCCTAGCTTTTGTAAGTCGACATGGTTCAATATCATCACCTAAAAATTATCATCACTTTATCTACTCTTTTTTTAATTTGAAATTAGCCAAGTAGAAATGGATGGCAACGAATTTGTCCTCCATAATTTTTTGTCTCTTCTCTCTTACTAATACAACTATCAAAAAGAGATCGAATCAACGAATTTACAATATCATAAATTGCTTGTTTTATCATTTGGCTAATTTCATTAACTCATCATATTTTGTCAATAACAACTAAGCAAACAAAATAAGTCCAGTTCAAGTCTTAATATTATACTTTTTATTTGAAACTTTCGTGCAAAATTTTAACCCGCAACACTGATCAGTGCTACTGAAACTTCTTTAGAATTTCAGCACTACATGGAAATAGATATAAAATGATACCAAGTAGCAACTTCGAATTATCAATGATTCGTTCTCGTAATAATTTAACCCTTGCTCGATATATATGATAATATTGCCGATGAAAACATTCTGCTTCGATATCTTTCTTACCGATTAAATATTTGTCCGATAAATTTTGATAATGCGCCGAATAACGTCGACGCTGGCTCATTTCCTAGAAAAAAAAATTAGATAAAAATCTTTAAAAGGATCCGAAAAGAATTTAAAAGCACTAAGATATTCCAAAAGTAATTAAAAAATGTATCAAAGCAATCGAAAAAAAAAGAGTTTGAAAAAGCCAAGCAACAATCATTGACAGTCGGAAACAAAAGTTAACTGCCATTTCAAAATTCCCGCCTTTCTTCCGATCATTTCGAGTTTTTGAGATTTCGTTGCAGCTAAATATTCTTATCATTATCGTCTTATCAGTTCTTATCACAAGAATAGCTTATATAGTTTTCTTATTATTTACATTATTTTCATTTTTTCCTTGGACATTTAACTCATTAATATGGATATGTTTGCCTATAATTGTGGAAATCTATTTCTGCTATATTTTTATTATCGCATGGGTTGCTGTAACGAAGTTTTGAAGTTGCTGAAGTTCAAAAATATATATAATTTATATGGAAATATTATATGAGAATTAAAACAGTTAATAAGTAATGACATTATTTATCGAGCAATAAGTGACACATTAATATGAATTTTTTGCATAAAATTGTGTTTGAAAATATATTTAAAAATTTTTTAGATTTGAAAATTTTAATATTTTCTAAAATTTTGACAATTAACTTTTTTTTTTTTTTACATATTACGCAACATTATGGAGCTGAATTTATTCCATTTTTTATTAGAAAATACTTTATTAATTATTGAAAATTTTATTCAATCTTCGAAGAAAATCAAAACAACGAATAAAGCATCAATTATGGAATGATCATATCATAATATTCTGAATATTCAACAAACGTTTAATCTACTAAATTTGAATTTGAAATTATTCAATGTATGAAATTTTTGAATTTCAATGAAAATTATGACAATCAATGTTTCAAAAGTAATGAGAGAGGAAAATTTGATATTTAAAACTTAGTAAGTAATACTAGAAGGCTAGATTTTCGTAGGTACACCATAAAAATAAGAAAATCAAATTTTCTTCATGATATTCTTGGTTCAATAGTAGTTTGAGGTTCATTTGGTTTTTCCTGAAGATTAATGGAAACATTCACAGATGGAATTGTCTTGTTCGAAAGAAAAATTTGTGCAATAGCGGATGCCATTCGTCCAATTGCATCAGCATTTTCGTCTAGAAAGTAAATTATTATCTTAAAAATGCCGAACAATGATATATAGCAGAAGTTTGACCGATCAAAAATAGAATTGATTAAATCGATATTTTTTTCAAGAAAAGACAAAGATTAATAGCAACGATCTGAAAATAAAAATATTCTTTAAATAAAATTCAAAAAATTTTTTAAAGATATCTTTTCAGTAGAAATGGACAATGTCCACTCCTTTCTTCTCAATACATTTTTGTTTATTTCATACGAATATATGTCATCATCAATACCATGACTTTCCAAAAGAGTATTGGTTCGAATAATTGTCCGTTCGATTGTTTTTGCAACTGGCCCAGCAAAAACTGTTACCTTATCCTATAAAACAATTTAAAAAATTGTCATCAAAATTTGAAATTTGAAGAAAAATATGAAAAATTCTTCGAGATTTGATTATAAATTCAATCATTTTTAAAAAGATTTCAAAGAAATCGTCATTTTATGTTAATTAATTCCTTTCATTCCTACTGCTATTTATCTAAATTAATAATTTTGAAAATATTCCCTTTTGTGAACTTAATCGTTTGATCACTCGTAAATTGTATCTTTTTGCAATGTCAAACAATTTTATTTTTTGTATTTTTCTTTCATTTGTCAAACTCTGACTCTCTTTATCTTCTTTTAAAAAAAATGAAAGAAACCGATAAATTTGAAAATGAATGAAATGTACAGGTTTTTTTTCCACATTGATAAGTTCGGATGCATAAGCTGGATCAGCTTTATCCCATTCTGTGTCGGAACATGTTGCTAAAGACTCACCAAATTTCGTTTTTTGACTTTCTGGAATCTGCAATCAATTCGGATATAAATAAAATGGAGGATGTACAAAATTCAAAAGATTTGCAAAAATTTGATAATCATAAAGAAGAAAAATAAAAGAAAAAACTTATTTAATTGTGGTAACTTCCTAGATCAGCTCAAGAAATTATTGATTTATTTAGAAAAAAAGTGAAAAACAAAAAAGAGAATACAATCTGATGAAATCATTGTTGACCTTTTCAATTATTTGTTTTTTTTCAATCACAACTTCTTCCTTCAGTTTTTTCTCAAAATTTTTCTCATTTAATGATGACATTTTGTTATACTCTTGGGGCGATTAATTTTAACACCAAAAATTCGAGATGCAATGATGAATCGACCGTTTGCTATGTCGAGATTAACACATACTGAAATTTTTGTGCCTAAGCGAATGAAATTTAAACTTTCATCCTCGTTGCTTTCTAATATATGTTAAATTTTTCTTCTATTTGCCTGTTTTACGCATTTTCATATTTCAGATTCATTGATACATAATACATTATGATTTTATGCCATTTCCTTCTTTAATTTCTTTTTTTAATTTGCTGTTACTAATTTTGAAATTATAATTTTAATTTTTGAAAAGTTTTATTTTTATCTGAATTTCTCAATATTTCATCCATTTTAATCATATAAGTTGATATCAGCTTCTCCTTCCCAAATATCGACTTAAATTTCTAGATTCTTTCTGCTAATCTATAAAGCTGCCAAGATTTATGTCAATCTAGAATTCCGCTTCTTTTTAAACCCAAATATATGTTATTAAGATCGGAATTATTAGTTAATATACAGCTTGATATGACTTTGAAACGAATATCTGAAAAATGTTTGCTTCTGCTTCTCTATCAATTGTTATTTCTGAAAAATGTAGAGCGTATTATTCTATCATTTAAAAAAAAAAAAAAAAAAAAAAAAAAAAATCATTTGCAGGTTACAAAATTATTCCAATTGTTTATTTTCTTTAATTTTATTGTTTCATTTTTAATTTTTGGACATATTTCTAACAAGCAGACAACAAAAATGTTATAAATTTTGTTCCCATAGCTAGCAAAAACTTGTTCGAAATTTTGCCACAGAATAGATTGTTGGAGAAAGGAAAAAAAAAATTTTGCCTTCTTTTATATATGGCAATATGTGATTTAAATGTGGCATATTTCATTTTCAAACTTCCAATTTTAAATCATTTCTCTTTTTTTTTTTTTATTTCTCGAATTTTATTTGAAAAATAATCGCTAGCAATAAAGTTAAATTGGAGATATGATAAATGAACACGCGATACAATCAGTTGATTGTCATTTCTGCATGCTATGCAATTTATATAATATTGAATATATCAAACAATTCTATAATCTATCTGAAATTTCAACAATTGATGGAATAAGGCAAAAATTTTTTGAAAATTTATATTTTTTCGTCAAATTCGTTGAATTTCATAATTATTATAAATCTCTAAAGTTTCGCTCCATAGAATTTTCAATAAATAGCAAATCTCTTAGTGGAATTATCAATGAATCATTCGTTAAAAGAAAAAAAGTATTCTAATTACATTAATTCATTTCAAGTACAAATAAACTCATTCGTATTTTTGCAGCAGAAATTTTCATCACAAAATGTTATCACAAATTTTTAGCTTTTTCACTTTCATTTACTATTTTTGCATACATCTTTTAATCACTTAAAAGGATTAGTTTATCCTGAAAGAGATTGAAAATTTTATCTAATTGCTATTTTCTTTAAAACTTTATGCTAAATTAATGATCAGCAAAGAAAAAAAGACCAAAATTGGAATTTGATTTATTGCTTTTGGGTAAATAGGTTAAAGATGAGATTCCTATATAATTTATTTATTTATTGTTTAACGATAAACAAGAAAAACTATTCATTCAACTTTTCTAAATGATTTGCTTCCTGTTCTGTCTATAAATGACATGATGTTTGCAAAAATTTTATATTTAAAATTGGAATTCCTATCTATCTCTTTTCGATCATTCTATATATTACCCACATTTGGATATTTTTGTTGTTTTGAAAAATACTTTACTTCGATCATTTTTGCTCATCGTTGAATGTTAATTTTTTTGCAAATTTATCTCAAATATACATCACAGAAATAGTTTGTTTCATTTTTTTTGATTCTTTTCAATATGATCGATGTGATATAAATTAACGATTTGTTATATGATCTATTTACAGTGCGTTCAAAATTCTATGTTCGAGTAAAGATTTTGAATTAGAAAGAAATTTCTATTTAATTAAATCAAAGATACTTTTTTGTTATCATATTATATAATATAATTTGATAATATTAAAAATATTTCGGATTTTTATTATGGAAAATTACAATAAATTATAACAATGTATAGTTTACCTATGAAATATATCTTTCAAACATTGTAACCTGACTGGCAGATTGAGTAATTTTCGAGATTTTTATAACACCATATAAATTATCAATTTAATTCATTTTTTCATGCTTTTTTTTTCCAAATTTTTTCATTTTATTGCCACTAACGTTCCGGAAGTGTAGAAATTTTCCTTTTTTCAAATATACCATATAGCCTTGAAGTAATAATGATCCCAAGAGATTGCAAGAAAAGTCTTTTAAAACTTTCAATTGAAAAGAAACTTCATAGACATTTCGCTTTTTTTTGGTATCTTTTAGTCTTTAGTTGAAAAACTGTAGCATCATTGTTTTCCAAATTAAATAGCTGACGATTTGATGAATTTAATCATTTGTAAATATAATTTAGTCTTTGTAGAATTGTTTTCTGCGCTTCAAGTTCATCTAATTCGAAATTGAGATTTAAAATTGTCTTGAAATAAGACCAATTATTGCAACATTTTCGAAATAGAAAATCTATTAAGCTAAGTTTAATATTTTAGATTTTGCTATAGAATTAATTAACTATTATAATTTGCAATTAAGATAAGCATTGTAATATATCTTGATTGGGCACAAAAGAATAAATTTGACGATTTCAAAAGAAGTTCTCAATTTTTAAAAATTGCTGTTTTCATTCCAATTTCTATACTAAATATTTAAATAATTATCCGAATAATCAAATTGTTTGAATTTTAAAAACTTGAAATCATCTTCAAATTCACACTGTTACTGTATATTCTTTCAAATAATTCGTCTTGTTATCCTCCCAAATTAGATGTATGCATCAAATCACATTTAATCCAATGCATTCATTTGCTTCTAAACCAAAATCAAAGGTACGTTTCCATTAATAATTTCAGTTTTGCTTTTTTTTTTTTATTTTTTTCAAAAGTTTTTTCTTCTTTTCAAAATTCTGTTACCCAACAGCATTCGTTCTAGATAGCTTTAAATTTTCATTGTAATTTTTTTTTCGAAAAAAAATTGCTAGATGTAAATGTATTACAAATTAAATTGCAATGGAAATTTTCGGAAAATGTAAAAAGTAATAGCAGAGTATTTAAATATATCAACCATATATATGGAAAAAAGTGCTTTTATTATAACAAAAAATTAAAAAAGTCTTAAAAAACACGGAAAAGCAAATTTTTATTTTCCTTTTCCTTCTCGAACAAAAAAAAAAAAATCCTAAGATGTCGATGTTTTCTAACGTCTTTAGTAGAAATTTATTCAGTAAAGAAATAATTAATACAAATTAAAGTTCAAATATTATAGTTTTTTCTTTGTAATTATTTTATAAATAACTTTCTTATCATTTTTTTTCTTATAATTAATTTCAGCAAGATGATATACGAAATAAACTAAATGCAATTAAAATGATCTGTGATCACCATAAAGCATTATGTCAAAGTTTCATGCAATGGAACGTTGCTATTGAAGAAGTAAATAATTGAACGAGAAATTTTCGTTGTCAGCTATTAAATATTTAGTTGAATAAACTGATTAGAATGAATTTAAATTTCGAATTAATCACTAATTAGATTCACATGATTCGCTTGTTAGTTCAAATCGATTTGCTGAGAAAAAATCATCAACCATATTATTTCACGATTTTATAAGATAATAGTTGGATCCGGCCAAGCTCAGCCTGGCCGATCCAGCTAGTCTATAGGGGCCGGCCACGCTTCGCGTATCCGGCTCCAGCTAATCTATGTAAATAGAAATGTCAATGTTCGTTTGTTCAAAAATCTTAAACCTCTGAAAGTTGTTAAGCACGCGTCTTATCTATATTAATTCAAAATCTTAGATATCGGAAAGTCCTTACCAATAGCTTTGAAATTTTGACATAACGTTGCATTGGAAAACGCGCATGTTTTTATATACGCGTTGCTGTAGTTCAGTCTCGTTAAGTGGAAAAAAGAAAAGAGAAAGTGCATGTTTCTAATGTTGGAGGAATCTTGTTAAATGGAAAAAAAAAAAGAAAAGAGCATATTTCTAATGTCGGAAAAAAAAACTACTACTTTGTAATTTGATTTGTAGTTTGCTCGGATTAGAGACTGATTCTTGTTATTGTGATTAGGTTAGGTTAGCAGTAAGTTTGAAGAGGTTTTTTATGTCTTGTATGGCAATGGTGAATGCTGTTGAAAAATATTTTATTGATTGATGAAAAGTGTTTCTTCGCAACAAACAGTTCTCAGAGAACATCCAGGCAAATTAATCACTGGGTTATGTCGATAATAGAGAAGAATAGTATTCAAGTGAACTGTCGGATTGTTGCTACTGTTGTGTCGCTTTGAACTATCGAATTGGAATTCTTGGAACTCCAAACTGTTGCTTTTGCTGCGTCAATCTTTATCGTTTATCTGTGAATTGGAGCGTTTTGGTGACAAGCATGTTTTTAGTTCCTTTGAAATTATGTCGCGCCACTTGACTTTTAGTATTTCTTGTTTACAATCATGGCGTTATTTGGCATTTCAATTTTCGCCCACAACTAATATGATTAATTTCACAATATCTTGTGGGTATACAATATTTTTTGTTATTCCATTGTCTGTGTAGATGAAGAGATTGCTGGTTTGCCGACTCTAGAACATGCAACACCTAATTGTCCATGTGAGAAACAATCTGTCTCTAGGTCTAAATCGCACAATTCCAAAGATTGCCCCTAAGTTTTGTTGGTAGTGAATGAAAATGCCAATCGAATCAGGAATTGCAATTTCTTAAGCTGAAATGGCATATCTGCTGGAATCATTGGAAGGACATCTTCGACGAATAAGGACGTCTTCACCTTTGAAAGGTTCCGTCAAGATTTTATCTCTGCGAAATTGCTCATTAATTTTTTTATTGCAAGCCGCATGCCTTACAAAGTTTTGGCTGGTTGATATTTCGCAACTTAATAATTGGCACGCCGATTTTCAATTGCAGTGCTTGCGGTGGCATTCCTGGCAGATCGAGTAAATTCAAAAATTCTGTTGGATAAATAAACGCTTCATCTGATTTCACAACAACGTAGAAAAACTTATATGTGACTATCTCGCTTTGAATGTTGACTGAATAATATTAAGTTCGTGACGTCTTTGTTCTTGGCCGCAAGAATAGTTCGTTCACTCAGCCAATCGTTATTCTTATTCTTGGTTTGAATATCGGGAAATACTTTTTCAAACATTTTTTCTTTTGACGTTACTAAATTGCAGAAGTTATGAAGAAATGAAATTCGTCCTATGGTCAGATCAATCAGTATCTTTCCGTTCCCAATTTCCAGCAATTAATGCGAGAATATTCCAGCTGATCGATCGTTTTGCAGCTGAACACGCATATTTGCAGTTCATTTTAACATCTTTACGTTTCACCAAAAAATAGAGTATTTCGGGCAAGCATTTATTTTGTTCATAGGTATCGATCGAAGAATTACAGATAATGTTCGCCTGAAATCTCTTGCAAGCAATATTAATGAGTTCCCAAATAGTCTGATATTTCCACGCAAACCTTGCAATGATCGATCAAGAGTCTCGATCGATTTTTGTGCACCATTGTACATTCATCTCAAACAATAAGTTGCCATTTTTGCAATATTTTTCCCATGCTGGATGTTTTGAAAATGCTGCATTGGAAGTTTCAATGAATCGCATGCTCAATGCAATTTCAAAGCGAAATAGGAGTCTTCCACCTGGTAACAATGTTGCAGCATTCCGACGATGCAAGAGCTAAGGCTATGCCATTTTGAAATGGAATTGTTGTCAGAATCAATCTAATTAGAAACGTTTTACCAGTTCCTCCTGGAGAATTTTCCTTCTTTCCTTGAATAAATCCATGTAATGTAGTAAGCACAGCAATAGAGAGAGAGAGAGAGGTGGGAGAAAGAAGGAGAATGAGAGAAAAAAGGAAGGCGAATTGTTATTATTATTATTATTAGAGAAATGGAAGGAAGAAGGAAAATGAAAGAAAAAGAGGAAGGCGGAATCAATAAACTCCGTCTACTCATCTACTTTTAGTTGTCAAGCACGCGATACGTGAAAAGACTTACCTCTTTTACACGTGCGTGACAACTATAAGAACACGCGCCTATTCGAACGCAAAGTTGTTTCAAAATTTGAAAAGAATTAATGGAGAATTTGCGGAAATCATTGAGAAGTAACAGGTAACATTTACATTTTTATTTATATACACTGATTGCTTCGAGTGTTCGATCCAACCATGCTTTCATAGCCATGCTTTCGCATGGTCGGCTCCTGGTGGATGCAGAAAGTAAAACGTGATCAATGAATTATGTCTGTTCACTTACTTTTACCTACCACCGGTGTGAAAGGTAAAAAGAAAGTAGATAAATTTAAATAAAAATATGCTCCTATTCGAATGCAACGTTGTTTCAAATTTTGGTAGCAATCGGTGAAGAACTTGCAAAATTATTTGTGGAATAACAACAACAAAAATTTACATCTTTATTTATATAGATTATCAAATTCTCTACTAAAATCTAAATTTAAATTAGCATATAATACACTTTTTTTTTAAATATTACTTGCTGGCATCATCAAATGATATTACTACAGAATGATGCACAGCTAAAAATTCTGAACGAAGAAGTCATGTCACTTCGTGAGCGACATCAGAAAATTACAGCGCAATTGTCCAATGAACCAGGTGTTTTTCTTATATGTCATTTGCAAGCTATAATTTTCTTCTTAAAAAATTAGGATTTGGTGACATTTACAAACTTTTGATTGTCTTAATTGCTGCTAATTAGTTGAGGAAATAGCGAAAGTAAAAATATTTTTTTCTAATAGATGCTAAAACAATAATACGATTGGAGGACGAAATTAGAAAGATTGGAGCACAGGTGAATAAGTGGATACGTGAATTGACTGAAATTAGTAAAGCACGAACTAAACTTGAGGTATTTATTGATATTTCCTATTTAATAGATTAAAATAATAATTCCTCAAAAAATTTAAAATTGTAGTCAAAAGATATTCATTTCCAATTTTTTATTTATCATTTCGATCATAGCAAAGTTGAATTTCATTTCTATGCTATTCTTGTTATTTACCTATTTTTGCTCACAATCAAGTTAAAATTTACTGTATTTTTTTCGGTTACAGGTACAATTTATATGTTTACGATCCGATATACGCTTGAGTACGGTAGATATTGAAATGGCAAATATGGATATCGATCGAATTGAGTTAAACTATCGTCAACTGTGGAATGATTTCTTATATAACAATAATAGCAATAATAGTGAATTTGTTAGTAATGATAACAACAGTAATTAATTTGTCTCCTTACAATGGCTGCTATTATCCCGAGTTATTTCAATACGATGAATTGCTGAAAATGTTCAGATCACTGATAATGATATTATTGGATTCAACAGCTATTATTATTTATGATATAGAGTTTTTACTGATTTTCATCTTTCTCTTCCAAAAAAGTTTACATTGATATCATATGTTGATATTTTTACAGTCATATGAGGCATGCTAATTGGCTAGAATAAAATATGTTTATATATATATTAATAAAGTTTATTTGCAGCTTATATTTGTCTCTTGTTCCATTCCATTCAAAATTTATTTTGATATTTAAAATTTTTTAAATTTCTTCTATCAGCCAATGATTTCTAATTTTCCAATAAATCTTTTCCTAATATAATTCAATTGCACATTTATCATAGTATGGCAATAGAATCAATTTTAGAAGTTATTTTGAATGTTACAGTCGAAGATTTTTCATGGTTGTTTCAACTAACTAGTAAAGTTTCCTAAATATGATCAATTAGCAAAAATATTTTTGTGAATTTCTTTTGACTGATCATATTTATTGTATCTTTAATGATAGATTCGTTCTATTTCTTTATATGAATCAAATTCACTTTTAATAATTCTCCAACATCATTAATAAAGAGTTTTTCGACTATCATATTAATCATTTCTTTTAGAATGTTCTGATAGCTAGAATTCATGCATCAATAATGATTTGCTAAATTTTCAGTAATAAATTTTTTCAAGCTTTTAAAACTGTCATATGGAAAAGGAAATTGTTACAATTATTCGAAATTATTATTGCTTCAATATTCATAATTTTTTTCTTTTTCGTCATCTTAATTTCTAAACAGTGCGAGATTTACTGAAAATTATATAAATCGATTCTTTATAAATATAAATGAAACAAAGAAGAAGAATGTAAATAGATTCAACTAATAATTATATGAATTTATTTGTCAGTTTATTTTTTTTGAAAGAAAAAAATAACAACATTTATATTGCGAAATATTAATTAATATTAATTAAATATCAATTAATTTTTCTGCAAACATTTCGAATGGCAACAAAACCAACAGGACATTTACACATTTGATTTGAACATATCGAATAACCCATACATTGAATAGTATGAATACAAAATTGTCCGATTTCTACCAAGGGATAGCAAACATTATTGGCAATATATACGGTAGATGCTGGACACTGTAACGACGAAGCTAAACATTTGGAACCGGTAAATAAAGTACCATTAATACATTGACATGTCCGGCTAACAGGATTGTTCGAATTTGTTCCCAGTATACAACTTGCTGATTCTAAAACTTTTTTTCTTTTTAATTAATCCATCATCCAATAATTTATACTTAAATTAGTATTTTTAACATTGAAAAAAATATGGTACTGCAAATGTTTTTAAAAATCAAAATTTGTAAATATGATAACAAATATCGTTTGTAAGAATATCAGAAACAAGAAGAAAATGTCCAATTTAAACTTAGCATCATCGATGAAATAATAGAAATTTATTTCATCAAATTATTTAAAAAAAAGGAAAAAAAAATTCTCATTAAGTAACAATATATTCACTGAGAAAAAATCTCAAGTTTTATGATGCATGGAAAAAATAATCTTATCTAAACAAAATCTTTTCATTTCGTCAGAAACTAAACTTTCTGCGTAAATTTTGAACTAATCGATCGATCCAAAAATCGAGTACAAATAAGTCATCAGATTTCTATGACTGGACGAATATTCATGTCAAAAATTTCAATCTATAAATACTTTTGCAACTCGGTATTTTCGGGAATATGAAACTTCTAATTACTGAAATTTTAATGGAAAAAATGAACTTAAATTAAAAAAAAAAAAAAAAAAAAACTCCAAAACAAACCGATGCACTGGGAATTATGTTGGCAAATCATTCCAACGGAAACAGTGTCAAAACATGAATTATTGACGGTAACCTGATATGGTTGACAATTTGGGTTGATGGTACAGGTACCATTAGAGTTAATGGTACCTGATGGACAGGTACATCTACCTCTTTGACAAGTTGCATTCCCTTCACATTGCTTTGTGTGATAGCAAGGCTCATCAATTTTTATCTACAAATAATTTAATTAATGTATTGCTAATTAAAGTTGCCAATTAATTGGTTAATTAAAATAATTGAGTAAATGTTTGCAATTAGTCAATCTGCTAAGATAACTTCAATTATAACTTAAATGACTATACTAAATATCAGCAAACAAGTTTATAATAAAAAATTTTAAAGAATATAAGGAGATTTTCTAGCATATTCAGTTTTATGTTTAAAATATAAGAATTATTGATTTTTTTTAATTGTGATCAATTCATTTGATACACAGGATGAGCATAAAGAAAAGATTAATTGATTCAGCATTGATTTTTTTAAATAAAAATTTATAGTTACTAAAAAATAATTTAAAAATAAAAGAATTCAAAAATTTTTAAATCTTCATAAAATTATAAAATTCAGATATAACATACTTTCTTCAAACATATTCCATCGACCATAATTTCACTACTGTTGCATTGTTCTTTAACGCATAGTCCATTTCGAACTACGGTATCATTAGGACATTTGCATATGTTGTCGATACATATGGAATAACCTTGACATTGTTGGCTAAATCGACATTCTTGGCCAATATATGCTATATCTAGGCAGCTTTCAGAAACATAAATTTGTCCCGTAGGACATGGCCCAGATGGTATACAAATGTTATTTTGAGGTACGGTATTCGGTGGACATATACAGATGCCATTTTGACAAGTGGAAATTGATGAACATTGCTCAGTAAATTGGCAATATTGTCCAATATTGCTCCGTTGATAACACTGTCCATCTATTCGAATTTGATTTTCATCACAACGTTGTTCTTTCCGACAATGACCATTTTGGACAACAGTATCCTTTGGACAAGTACAGTAATTGTTGTAACAGATGGAATCACCTAAGCAAACAGCTGTATCAGTGCAATATTCGCCAATTTTAGCAAACCCATAACAAAGGCCATTTATCAAAATCTGAAATTGAAAACAAAATTGTTTATAGTTTTTTTTTTTTTTTTTCAAATGAATAATTATAAAAATAAGGAAATTATAAATTTCGATTTCGGCTATATTACTAGCATTCTTTAAAATAAATAAATTATAATGGAATTAGAATGAAAAGAAACAGATAAGATTTTAATATTTTGTCATACAAACATACCTAAATGAAGTAATTAGTAGAATGAATTAATCAGCATGTATTATATTGCAATTCAGTACAACCTGATTCATACCTGATTATTACTGCATTGCCTTGAAGGTCTCACATTTTTAATACAGTATTTCTGAACTTCGATATATCCACTTTGGCATGCACATTTACCTAAAAATGAAAATTGACATGGCAAAATTAAATTATATCAAAAGATATGCGGAAAAATTGCATGGAATTAATGTATGCTAAAATTTAGACAATTAATAGAAATGATTAAAAAGATGAAAGGTTGTTAATTTGGTAGGAATTAATTATTATTTCTTCAATAGTAATTACTGATAATGCATGTAACTTTAATAAATTACCCGTATCAATTCATAAATGATGTAGAACTTGTATATTCAATCAAATAAATCTTTCTGCTTATATTTATTTATTTTTTTTTAGGAAAACGGGAAGAAATAAAATCAAATTTATAAAGTGAAACTTGATTCAATCGAATTATTCAAAGTTTTTTTTTAATATATTTATGATTTTTCTTAAAATTTACCTCCAAAGCATGCTGAAGAAGCAACACATTGCAAATCATCAACACAATTTTCGCCTGGCATTGCTAAATTTAAGCATTTTCCGTTCACGTAAGTTTGATAGGTATCACATTTTTCGGTTCCATTACGTCGAATACAATACCTTGAAAGTAATTTAAGAAAGTGAAATTAAGAAAAAAATTAAAAATCCGCTTTAAAGTAGAAATATATCTTTAAAATGATAGCGAAATTTAATTCGGATATTTAGAAATTTCACAAACCCTGAAAGGAGAACAGTTCCATCCGAGCATCTACAGTATCCATTCAAGCAACTTGATTTATCTAAGCATTGCTCATTAGCAAAACATGTGTTACCTGGAATTCGTCTTTTTACGCATCGTCCATTGACCTGAAACAAAAAAAAGGAAGTACTCACAATATCAATCAGATGAATCTATGAAATTATATTTTATCAACACAGAAGATAAACATGATCTTTGTTTAAATGGGTTACTGTTGTCTACCGTAATCATGCAATGTATTATATGATGATGATTTATACACAAGTCATTTAATTGTAAATTTTATGTGCAGTGTGTCGTATTTTTTTGTTCTGGAAAAAGCGATAGTTATGTAACATTGAAGAAACAAAAAAAAAGACAATATATTAATTAGGAATCGTGAAATATATGAGAATTCAGTAATAAATTTAGCTGGTTTGGGAAAAATATTTTTTTTTAGATGTTTTTCTTGTGCTATCTTTAATTAGTTTATTCTATTCCTATTATAATATGAACTTCATGTTTACTATTAAAATAAAAAGTTTACTATTTCTATCAAAGCAAAATCAGGATATCGAAATTTTTATCCGATTTTACTTAATTTCAAATATCATTGAATAATCAAAAGTTTATTCTTAAAAATTTGTCTTTTTAATAATTCATCTTTTCAATTTCCTTTGAAAGTGATAAATGTGAAAGTTGATAATAAAATAGATTTAAATATCAACCAACCATAACTTCGATATCTTTGCAATAACTGATCTCATAAGATTGACATTGTCCGTTTATTACCTATTCAAATATCAATAATAGTTTATCTTTTTTTTCACTATTGAATTTATTAAAATTATGGTAAGATTAAATTTTAATAGATGGAATAAATTTTTTAATTACCAAAAATGATAATTTTCAAAATATTCCAACGTTCTTTTATAGCAACAAATTCGACCAAAGTTATTTATTGCATAAGAAAAATGACTGATAACTTAATTGAAATGACTGATAACTGACAACTGATATATAATTGATAACTTAAATCATTTCTATATTATTAACAAAACTTACTGTCATCCCTGTTTGACAATCACATCGTGCCGCATAATTGCAGGTGGAATTAGTGGGACATTGTTGACTTATCAAGCATGATTCATTGAGAGAAACTCGTTTGAAACAACGATTATTCAGAAATACCTATTAATTTAAAATTTTATTTCAAAAATTTAATAAAAATCTTTTTTTTTCTTTTGTCTCAACATTATAAAGTTTATCCATTTGAATATTTGCTCATAATTATATTTTATCCGTTAAAATATTGATGAAATTATTATTTTTATGACGAAATTATTATTTTTGAAATACATATTTTAATTTGAATAAAAATATTTTTATTAACAAAAAGAAAAAAAGTGCTAATTACTTCATCTTGATTGCATAATACAGAACCGATACAATATCCGTCGATATTTTTAGTACCTTCGGAACAATTACAGTAACCATCTGTGCAAATAGATCCACCAAGGCATTGCAAATCATAAATACAATGATCACCTGGTTTTGCGATTTGTACGCAACTATTATTAGCATATACCTTGAATTGCTCGTGTTTTATTGATTTTATATAATTTATAAAATTAATCAAATTTTTAAAAAAATTTGAGAATTGTATATTTGAAAATATATAATTTATTTCCATTTATCCATCATAATAAAGTAATTCGATATATTAAATTTTATCTTAGATCATTTACGATGAACTTCAGTTAAATTTAATTATTACTATTTTTCCCTCTTTTTCTATTCAAAAATTTAAGAGATGATTCGATTTAAAGAGTTTATTATACTTCAAAAGATATTTCATTCTTGAGTCATTTAAAAATGAATAGCACATCACATCGTTGATATTTCAATTAATCGCCTATCATATTCATTTACTGTTTATTTAGATATCGATTAATATTTAAATTTTTCTTTTTTTTTCTTTTTTTTTTTTTTGGAAATTACCAAATAAACTGATTTATAGAAAACAATACAAACCATAGAAATAGAATCACATGGATCAGTGTAAGATAGTTTCCGACAATATCCACCAATATTATTCATTCCTTCTGAACAAATGCAACTATTTGTCGCAGAAGAACATTGCGATGCGTCCAAACATTGCGATGAATCCTTGCATTGTTCACCGGGAATTACTCGAGACAAACATGTTCCATTAATTAATATTGTATCTTCTGAGCAATTTTTTTGTACACATCTGTAAATTTTTTAAAATCATGAGAAAAAAATTCAATAAGATGAAAGTAAAAAAAACCGCAAAATATGCGAAAAAATCATAAAAATCCTAAAATTGTAAAAATAAACTGGTAAAATATAAAATTGAAATTGTAATACTGTACAAATATTAATACAAAAATTGTGTAATATAAATCAATTAATTTTAATGATTATCAAAAAATTTTTGGTAATGCAAATTATTTTGATATGTCGAAAATAAAAAAAAAAAAAAAAGAAGATTACTACATTTATTTTTTCTTATGCTTAGCATAATAATATATTGTAATATTAATTGAAAAATTTATTTTTTCATATTTTAAATTAATTTAAATTAAGTTGTCATTAATTATCATTCTGAAGGAAAATTGCTAGAAACTGTCATTCTTTTTCTATTATTGTTTATTATTACTTTTGTTATTATTATTTTCATTCTTATTATTATTATTATTTATTATTATTACTATTATTATTATTATCCAATTATTATTAGTGAAATTAAAATTACACAAAATCGTTTTTTTACAATTAAACATATAATATTGTCCAATTATTAAAATATCTGAGATTTTTCAAACATAGAGTAACCTTATCCTTCTGATGCTATTCTTTCTTTTTTTTTTCGCCCAATTTCGAAGTAATCCATTATTTTCCGCTTATTTTAAAACATTCGTTGAAATATATTGTAATTTTAAAATTTAAAAAGAAGAAATGACAAACTTTTGTTCATTTTGAACAGTTCCTGGTGGACATAAACAACGTTGATTCAAGCAATCAGCGCCACCAATACATTGTGCATCCACCTGACATACTCCGCCAATTTCAACACTATTCAAACATTGTCCCTTGACAAGAACTTGATCTTTCTTGCATTGAGGAACAGGACTTGAATCCCTTTTTTGGCATAATCCATTCACGTTAATCATTTCTGTAGAAAAAATTAATTCAGAAATAAAATTTAAGCCTTAATTATTTTCCATGCTATTTTAATTTTTGAATCAAATTTGAAATTTTTACGATAAATTAATTATTCATTCGGAAAAGGAAACTGATACATTTGCAATATTTTTCGAAAATTTAATCAAGATAATGTGCAAGAATTCAATTTCTTACTATAATTTGCCGATTCATCCAAATTTCGGTAAAATGAATAACAGTAGGCTGAATGCAAATTAAATTTGCATTTTTTCGAAAATTCTACTCATATGTTAAATTGAGAGTAATATGGTGCCTCTGATGATATGCATGATACGGTAACTTTGACCGTATTACGCATATCATGTAAATTAACAATAATACAGTAACTTTGATGATATACGACAATATTTTTTTAACTTCATTTTCTTATCAAATCTCAATAGTATTTAATATATCATAATGGAAGGTTTCTCAAGACTGAGTTCTATCTTTTCTGGGCATCGTATTGACAATTTCAGATGTTTGATTTATCAGTATGCCTTAACACTACAAAGTTCTTATCATTTCTACAGCATTATAAGGTGTCAGAATCAGATTTCATGAGAAACATCTACTGATAATTAAAGGAAAAGGGATTTGATGATTCATAAAATAAATTTAACTGCTAAGATTTGAATTTAAATCTAAAATTCATTTCACCATAACAAATATTTATAACTTGGGGTTTACTTCACCTTACAAGATGACAGATCATTCATTTTTAAATTTGTTTAAGATGTTTCTTGTTAAATTTGATCGTTATCTAAATTAAAAGAAATGCGATTATAACCGGACCATGAAGACAGGTGCAATAATTATTTATACAAAATGATTCGCCATAGCATTGTTCACTGATAAGGCATTTATCACCAATCGCTGATAGATAATAGCATTGTCCATTGTGATAAACCTTAATTTTAACTTTGATAAACAAAAGCGAATTTTATGGAATAACCTCTATGGGATAATGTTGTCGAATATTCCATTTCTGGAAGAAAATATAGCAAAATAATTGAAGAAACTTCCAAAAAAAATTGGAGTAAACTTTTTTTTTCTGCTCCTTTTAGAGAAATCAAATCAAAATTTTCTGGAAAAATTAAAATCATAGTTTTATTAGTTTTCTTTTTTTTTTTTTTTTTTTTTTTTTTTACTGGGAAATGAAGCTAATAATGTCGACATGCTGAGTAAATAAAATGATAATATACGACGATTTGATGATCTCGATTGATTTTAAGTCGCAACCCAAATTTACATCATTTTCATGATTTCATTCATTTCGTGATTCTTTTCTATATTCTAGACAGTATTTGCCGTAATATACATCTATTTTTGCAAAAAAATAGGAAAAATTAGAATTAGAAATTTAAAAAGAAATTTCTAAAAAAAATTTAAAAATTTTTTTTAGAAAAAGGATAAGAAAAATCGATACGAATATCAAATTTATGTTAAATGTTGACACAATATTTATGCTGAAATATTAATAAATCAAATTCAATTTCTAGCATCACAATGTTGAGTATTTGAATCTAATGTTAAGACTGCAAAGTTTTGAGAGAAATAAGAATTGAATTGTTAGCAATTATCTGAATATATTCTTCAGCTAATTCTGTTTACATCATGATTTTTATAAGAATATAAAATTCAATTACACCAATACAGATGTAAAATATCATAATAATAGTTGCAATATCATGATAACGATGTGCAGTATCATGATAATAACGTGCAATATCATAACAGTATTTGATGATATAATGATAATGACATGTAATACTTGATAATATGTGCAATATTGTGATAAAAGTGTGCAATATTACGCTCGTCCAAATCTCTATTTTCCTTATCACTCAACAATCGTTGTACATTTCTTAACTGATTTCTCTAGTAAATAGACTGACAGTTGTTGATTAAATTTTAATGACAAAACTTATTCGTAATGCGTTTAAAAGGCTCCTTCTCTCTAATTTTTCGAATAGTTATCTAAGAAATATCACTTATCAATTTATTTCAATCGATATTAGACGAATTAATTTGTCATTTAATGTCAAATGAATTTCAACAAGAAATGCACCTCTTGCCCATTTTGGCAATAAAAATTTTGAATACATCTACCGTTCATCAAAACTTGCCCATTGAAGCAAAGACATTTTCCCCAAATGCAATATTGCCCATCTGGGCATTGCCTCCAATTTCGACATAAACTACCAATGCCTAGAAATTGATTTGTTAAATGCTCATTTTTCTTTATGAATCTTCTTTTGCAATATTTTTGAGACATTTTTAATTTCTTTGGAGAAAATTTCCAAATTTACAGCACAAATGGAACTATTTGCAACATAATTCTTAAAATTATCAGTAAGTATGCGTAATATATCGCCACGCCAAGATCGTTTTAGCATCTGCTTCACATATCACTAATGATTAAGCTCATTAATTAAAAATTCCCCTCACATTTCAATGATGTCCAACTTTAATCCACTGAATCATGTATTTTTGAGAAATAAATAAACAAAAACTATCGATCTTTTTATTTATGTCGAATGTTGAAAAGTATCTGCTACGTCAATCTTCTAGAAATTGAATGGACTATGGAAATTCTCCCATTCTTAACTAATGAAATTTCTCGTCTTTAGCAAAAAATCTGAACGAACCATTGCATTCCTGGATGTATAATAACAGAGCCGTGGCAAATGCCGTATAATACATGATTGCATTGAATCAAAATGATTTTTTAAAATCACACTCGTCTGTTTTGTTAGCTTTTGCTCTACTTCAGTGATTATTATATCAAATCCCATGACAAATAAGGGTTGTCGACAGGAGTACTGCATCACAATTAGGTCATAACTATGCATTTGAAAAAAATATTTGCACAGCTTCGACTGTTTATCGCAATGAAGATAATATATTACACGGACCCATGATGCCAAATACCAATTGTATTAATAAGAGTATAATAAATCTCCCCCATATATCAACTGGCCTATTTCTGAATTCTTCTCTCTTTTCCCCATTTCTCTCATTAAGCCATACAAACTATTCCATTTATCATCTATCAATGACAAAATAATTATGCGTAACTAAAATGATCAACCTTTTCAACCAAATTTATTGGATTTTCATTGCATATAGAAAATTATCACTATCATGCATCAGCTTTATCAACCATAGTAACAATCAATTATATAGGAATAAAATGATGTCCATACAAATTGTAAAACTTTGAAAAAGACCACTCTTTGTGAAAAAAAAACTTTCATAAACGACGACCACGACGACCACCCTTACGTCTAGTGCAATCTGTTGGGATAGGTGTTACATCTTCAATCCGCCCAATTTTGATACCAGAACGGGCCAATGCACGAAGTGCTGACTGCGCTCCCGGTCCTGGAGTTTTTGTTTTTGTTCCACCTGTTGCACGCAATTTGATGTGCAAAGCATTAATTGATAACTGAAAAGGTCCATGTTGTACATTAAGTTAATAACAGTGGAGTGAACATAAGAAATATACCGGTTAACTACTAGTACTAATGAAATATAATAGCCCTCAGATAATTATATCAGCAGAACTTTACAACTCAGAAAGGCAACTGATAACTTAAGCATCACTGGGCGCTGTTCGTTATCGAAATTATAAACAATTTAAAGAAAATCTAGTTCTCCCGTATTTCATCGCCTGATTGTATAATTTGAAAGAAACTGATTTAAAAATCTATAAATTATTAATTCATTATATTTCAGAGCTATCTACTAAATCCCGCTCACTGCTATATGAACAAAAAAGCAGAAATTTTCATTATTCCTTTGAAGCTTATTTAAATGCGAAATGAATTTCATCACTTTGAACTAATATTCAATATCATTTAATTAATGAGAATCCACCAATGATATTTAGCAAGAAAAATAAACTTACAGCTTTACAACGTTCAGCAACATCTTGGGCAGCAAGCATAGCAGCATAGGGTGATGCTTCATCACGATCTGCTTTCACTTTCATACCACCAGTTACACGCACAATTGTTTCTCGGCCTAAAGCAAATGTCTTAAAAAAGATGAAAATTCATCACAATCTTTATATATGAAATCATGTAACTAACCATCAAAAATACAATACAAATGAAGCAGTGAAGCAATGAAGAAAGTACAAATACATGATGAGGACGAAACATTTGTTAGACATCTTTCTGAGGTTTGCATGTCTACAATAATTAAGGACGTGATAGAACTGTGATTTGATGCTGCAGTCGAATAAGCATACAAAGAGCCAATCAGAAACACATCAAATAGTGATTTAGCATTCGTCCCTTCCACAGTTCGCCACTGAAGACTGAACTGAAGTACACATGAATGCGCAGTACA
Source organism: Onchocerca volvulus (assembly GCA_000499405.2). Lineage (NCBI taxonomy): Eukaryota > Metazoa > Nematoda > Chromadorea > Rhabditida > Onchocercidae > Onchocerca > Onchocerca volvulus. The sequence continues at coordinate 3,505,975 of HG738139.1, read as the reverse complement.
TACACGTAAACAGACAACAAAAAGTCTACTTATTAAACTTAAGACAAGAGAATGAAGACTTTAATGAACCCAGAGAGAATCTTTAAATTCTACACTTTTTTAAAAATACAAAGGGGTAAGGTGACATAAATAACAGCGGATAACTGCAGACTGAAAGTGGATACCTTCAGGATAGATAGTGATAAAGAACAACAATGCCAGCAATAAATAGTTCGGAACTTTCTTATTTATATCTTAGAAATTTAGAAAAGGCGATTGCAAATAGTACATATTAGTGAAAAATAATCGAGATTCCTTAAAAACTCGAACAATAATAAAGTTCATGCACGCGCATACAAGTTTTTTTTTTTTTTTCAAAGAAATAATAAAAAGACGCAAAGAGAATTACCAACTAACCGGATATATCAGTAACATGAACGAAGGTATCGTTGAAAGATGCAAAAATATGTGCGACACCAAATATATTTTCCCCTTCCTTAACTTGAGGTCCCAATGTAACCACTGGCTGTTCCTCCTTAGCTTTACCCTTTCGTGGCGGCATCTCGAATTTCTTATGCTGAAAATAAATCTAATAACCAAAGCCACTGAATATTATAAAAAACCAGAACAAGTAATTAAGATATAATAAAGGAAAAGAACGAATGGAGTATGATACAGTGTATATATTTCAACACCTATGAATGGTAATCTTGCAAAACCGAAGTGTTTCTAATCTCTATTTCAAAAAGAGTCAAAAAAAAAAGTATGATTTGTTCAAGCAAATACACTGTGGCACATTTGACGAAGTATTTGTGCTCCCTAAATATCTGTACAGTATAGTGAGCAAAACTAGCAATTTTGCTTTTTTTTTTTTTAGTTTTTTAAAGATCCAGAGTGTTTAAAAACTAAAATTAATTTAATTTCTTACATACGGATGTGTACTAAAATGTTAATATGTTACTTAAATATATATACCCTCACACATGTTAATAATATGCTACGAAAAACGTGTAAGACTTCAAGCATCTAGATTTAAATGAAGTGAAGTCACGTCATCTTGCGTGAGACACGTGAACGCTCACTAACCTATAAACCATACAACCGAAGCACACTTTCTCTCATAGCTAGCAAAATTGCAACCTTTCTAAAGTTTCCTCATAGGTTAGAAAAGTCAACCACATGCGACTACAACAATCTTCGAACACTAAGAATTAGGGAGACAAAAAATTACGAAATATTTATATCAAATTATGACAGTTCTGGCTTATTTCTCCTAAAATTAGTAGTTTTTTATTAATTATCAATGATCTGAGAAAAAAAACAAAAACATCAATCGAAAGTTGCTTTTCAAGTTATTTTCAAAAAGTATGACCGTGTGCGTACTGTTTGTTCGAAGTTTATATAGATAGAAGTTGCAAAAAAAAAAACTACTGGACCTCTGAAGAAACTGGACGAGCAGAGAAATTAATACAGAGTGTGTAGTGGAAGTGTAGCAAAGAAGATAGGCTAAATTTATCGATTTTGGCTACTCGTCTCTAAACCTAACAATAGCTGTTCAATATCTGTAGGCAGCCGGACAGGGAAGCTAATTCGGACGGGAGAGTTTGATGAGTGAGTATTGCGGGGGATTTGATGAATGAACCTTGCGGGAGGATTCGGTAGACGAGTATTTCAGGGGATTTGGTGGGTGAGTACTGCGGGGTTTTGGTGGATGAATACTACGGGCGGGATTGAATCTGGCATAGTGTGGAAATTAAAATCTTTTCATTTCAGCCTCTAATTATCCTTATCTTTCACTATCGATGTATTGATCATTTTAGGAAAAGAGCAGTCGTCGAAAAGGATGATTAAAGTGTTTTTTTCGTACATTTCTGGCATTTAATTATAAATCATCTGGCCATCTTTCCCTACGTTACATATTGCGTTGTCACTGTGGTTTCTCATGTCACCTCAGTGGATAAATTTAGATTTGGTGGAAGTAATCTGTGGTGTGCGGGTGAGCGGTGTGCCTGCCTGCACCGTGGAGAACGTGCCGTGGTGCTGGGGAGCAGGGTTCTGTGGACGACTATGGGTTTACCGACGTGTTTCTGTGACTATTTATGTGGTCTGAAAGACTCGCTGAAAAGCCTTTTCGTAAGTTGTTTATAAGAAATTTTTGCCGAGATAATGCATTTGATTTTAAAGAATTTTCGGGATGACAGGAAGAATAAGCATGTTTGAGATGAATAGATTTTTCCAGCAGTTATCGTATGTTGACATCGAGAGTATATCTAGTACTAGTATACAGTGGATATTTATGTTCTATAAATATGATGTACTAACAACTAGAAGGAATTATTTGCTAGCATTGTAAGATTAAGTTAATGGAGGATGTATGAGCTAGGATATGATTTCCAATTATATTCACTTCATAGGGATTTTTTTTCTTTTTTTCACCATAATCATGCTGTATACAACATCGGATCAGTATAAGTTGCTTTTCCAACATGCACCATGCAGCTGTATCCTGTTGCACTTGTGAGTACTGAAAAGCGAAAGCAAACATATCTGTGGAAGCATGCACGTCGATGCACTTAACGTATAGATGTCATTAAGCTGCAGATTACAGATACTGCATTTTGTAGATATTCATGATACGTCAGAAAAAAATGGCATGAATTTTATATTTTTCGACCGTTACGCAAGTATTTAGAAGTAAATCAGTCAGGCAGCCCTACCAAATAGTCTTATCATTTCTTACATGATTATAATAGAACTCTAGTTCCTTTAAATAAAAATTTCAGATACTTCATAAGTTGGATCAAATCTCAGATATGGAGCGTAAAAAAATGGAGGACAAGCAAAAGGAGCTATTGCATCCAAAAATGACTACTGTTCTCCAGCAACGACGACAAGCTAGTGCAGCAAAAGAGAAACGTAATGTTGAAATGGTTACTAAACCGAAAGCAATCACAGGGTAATTGTACATCTTCCTTTAAATTGATAAATTTATCAAGTTTCAATTCCTGTATAGAAGGAGTAAAGTAAAGGAAAGAAAGGAATTTTGTGAATAAAAGTGAAAGATTTGTCGATTGATTTTCAGACTTATTTATTCGCTCATTTTGAACATGATACTTGTCTTTGCATTATGTATAACAATGCCTAATCAAACATCAACATTTCTTCGATTAATTCATGGGGCGGTATGTCTGTCTGCTCTGATTGTTTCACGAGTGTTCAGTAGTATATGGTTCTCTGATATTGCAAATGCTTCATTGAAATATACGGGTGTTCAGACTCCAAGTCTATCTCTAAGGTATGCTTATTGATGTGCTTTTGTGAACTTTCACATCCTTCATGCACTTATATATATTATGATTTTAATTTAGTATTTGATTTTGCAACCGCTATATATTAGTAAGGAAATTTAGCATTGAATGATGCTTTGAGTTTTGATATTGCGATATAAAAATTATAAAATTACAGTCCATAATTTTTTTTTAGCCGAATGACCGGTGATTTTTGTTCCGCAATACTTCTTGATGCTATCTTTTTTTTACAATCATTATTCGTCAACAGTATCCCGGTACCTTTTATCTCTACAGTATTTGCTTTCATCCACATAACCTTGCTTAATTCATTGTTCAGGTTCATCTTTTTCGTTTTTTTTTTTGAAGAAAAAAAAATATGAAAAATAGCGGATACATAAACTGTTTTCACATCAGTTTCAGTATTTAATCGAATACTGAAGTTGATGTGAAAACAGTTCAATAACTTTTGCATAAATGGCCTTCATATTAGTGGGAGTAGAGTGTAGTTCTTCATTTGCAGTGGCAGGTTTTTCGCAAAGGCTTACATATCAGATTACCTCCACTTTATGTTTCATCATGAACAGTCTCACTGCTTATCGCTTTAGGTTAACATATTCTTAATTCAAATGAGATCATTTTCTGCATTGTAGATGAATGTGAAATTTGTAACTGATTGAGGCAATAGTCGAATCATTTCAGGAAAGTAAAGATACTTTAAAGATTTACATTTAAATACGAAGTTAGATAGATTATGCATGATTATGTCCGGTATAGCACTTTTTTTTTTTTAGTTTTGAATACTTATGGATGTCGCTTGGAATCGGCTTACGAGCACGCACTAATCTTATTGAACGTAATTGGCCATACTTCTTGGGTTATGGCACCGTACTTACTCTTCTTACTAGTCTTACGGATAATATGATGGTGAATGCACTGCTGTTTGGTGCTGTGTTTCCATTTTGCATCATTAGCAGTTTTTTGGTTAGTGTATAGATTGAATAATTTTTTTTTACTTCTGCTTAGATCTGCTTTTAGAATGGAAAAACTTTTGGTCTCCTTTTTTTTTCCTTTGTGGGATTTGGTGAGACTTTTTTTCGTGAGAGCTTAGATCTTAGTTTTCGGAAAAAAACACTGCACATACTGTTGTTTATCAATTTCTTATTTCAGGCAGAAGCAGGCAATTACAAACAAAGAGCGCACCCTCATGTGCATATTTTTGGTCCTTCAATAGCAACTACAAATTACATGACATCAAGCCTATCTGATTTACTGAAATCAATTGGATGTAAAAATGCTGTACAAATAGATGATGTTAAGAAGAATAGAATGTCGCTTCGTGATCACCACTCACATTCACCGATGCGACTTAATACGAAAAAAGTTGGACAAACCAGAACCAGAAGTCCTGTGGAATAAAACTAACTTCTTTCTTTCTAAATTAATTGGCCATCAGTTGTTGCAGGAAATATATTAGTTCATTTCGTTCCGTCATTTTAGATAGTTTTAATTTTATGGAAGTTTTGTGCTTTGAGGTATTCATAGTCACAAAATTCTACTAATTTACAGGGGAATTTATTGCACTGTATATAAAGTCTTTTTTTTTTATTCTTCTGCTGTTGGAGTTTCAATTGTAAATATTTCTGAATTCAAGTTTACAGTATAATTGTTCAAATTTGTCAGTACTTCAGTATTGAAAATAGGTATAAAAGGTAAGTGACCATGGCAAACTTGGTGTAAAACATCGAGATATCCCTGCAAATTTTGTGTAGCAAAATATAGATGCATTTTGATATTTACCAAATTCTGTTTGTAAACTTGAGATCTGTGAATTCGTGAAAGTTCTGGATTTTTCGAAACCAGTGTGGATTCATATAAGTGATTGATTAGTTCTTCTGTTTATCAGAGATGGAAATCTATTTTAATTGTTATTTAATTTGCAAATACATTGCGTATATCATTTTATAATTATAATTGATACAAACTTGTGCCATATGCCATGTTTGTGAATTTCTTGCTTTTCATTTCTGTTCTTTCTCTCTTGTTTTCATGCGGCGGCTTCTATGCTTTTATGTGAGTGTTTTTTATTTGAATCAGTGTTCCAATCAAATTGTGAAGTTTCTTATTTTTTAAAAATTCATTCTGTGCGGAAGTATTTTTATTTCTTCAACTAATAAATATTCGTTTATATTTTCCTCTAAATTTATGACTGTTATACTACGCAGCAAATTTAGAATATTTATATTTTATCACGGATGCATGGACGTTGTAGCAGTTTTGTTTGATTTATTTTCTTAAATCATTTTTTTCCAGGAAAAATGGTTGCAGTTGAAGCAGTTGCAGTGGGTCTGGATACTGGTTACAAGGTTTCTTTTTTTTGTTTGGGAGGGAGTAGATTTCAAAGTTAACTTCTAATCCGCTGAAGTTTGGTTCAGTTTCGTAAATTTTGCTAAAATTTTGCAGGTAACGAAAAATAAGAGGAAGGTACGCCAAAATAGACGTAAAGGACGTATAACCAAAAGAAGTAAGATTGTGCGTGAACTGATTCGTGAAGTTGCTGGATTCGCTCCTTATGAAAGACGAACGATGGAGTTACTGAGAGTCAGGTAACATTTTTTGGATTTTGAACAATTTTATCTCTTTGCTATGATTTATAGAAATTAATTGAAAAGGATTTATTTATTTTACTTCGCATTTCAGCAAGGACAAAAAGGCACTAAAGTTCTTGAAGAGACGCATTGGTTCTCATGTTCGTGCTAAGAGAAAGCGTGACGAGATTCAGGCAATTCTCACGAATCTTCGTAAGCATCACAAATGATTATGAAGCTTCTGCTGAAATATTTTAATTTGGATTTGTTTTGTTTTAATTTTAAGTGAAATAAAATTTTGTTATCATCTTGGCACTACATGTTTTCTAAAGCTTTTTATGCAGTTTTCTTCTATTACTTGGCTCAAAGGAAAGATGGATCAAAGCTTTTGGAATTAAAGTTCATTATATTCAAGATATATGTTGTTGGCGGTATCAAATTGTAAGATATGACAGCTCGACGATTTTTATTTTTTCCTGATTTGGAATGTTCTGCTGTTACATATGCGGCGAAAAATTGGGCAATAAATGATTGGTTTTCGTTGATTTGCGTGAATTGGGCAATAAATTGATTTTCGTAATGAAGAGGAATGGATTGGAAGAGCGAGTTGAAATGGGAATGTTTTAGGAGATTCGGCAGTGACTTTCGTAGCTTCATTACCATTTTGGTTAAATAGTAATAAAGCAATATTTATTATTGAATAAAAGATTAAGACATCAATTCGAATTTCTGAACAGTTGCATCATAGATTTGTGTTTGCCTTCGTCTTAACATGTCGCATATTTTCGTTTTTGTTGCACATATCGAAGTTATCAATTTAGCATGCTGTGCATATCAGCAATTATCAATTTTAGTGGTACTATGAAGGTGTTGTTATAATTTATTCTCTTTTATAGGGGATGTCGTTGAGAAGTATTTTTAGTAAGACTTTTGCACGATCTGCGATAGTATGCTCTCGAGGAGTACATCCGCTAAAGACATCACGAATGGAAAAAGTACTGCAATATAACACATCCAGGAACTTGATGACCTCACCAGCATATCATTCAACAAGAATTGTGGAAGATATGGGACCTTTTACACCACCGAAAAAGCTTAATTTTGAAGAAGTCTGTCCTCTTATACGGTTATATATTAGCAAATTAATTATAATTGCATTTCGTTTTGCTCTTTACTTGACTATTACTTCGTATAATTTCAGGTTGAACGACGGGTTATGAAAGCAATTCGAGCATGGGATCGATTTCCAGAAGAAAAGAAGGAAACGCTGACTTTAGATAGTGATTTTGTCAGAGATATGGGTTTCGATTCTTTAGATCACGTTGAGATTATAATGTCATTGGAAGATGAGTTCGGTTTTGAAATTTCGGAGTTGGATGCTGAGAAATTAAAAACACCTCGTGATATTTTCAAATATATCTGCGAGCATGAAGACGTTTTTGAATGAGGCACAGATTTCCATCCATTTTCAAAAAATTTAGGATTAACATGGAGAAATTAGCATCTTTCTTGACTATTTCCTTATGTAATTCATTGCAAATTCCAACTTATTCATGGGTTCAAGAAAATAGGAGAATAAAATATTTTTGAATGGAATGTAAGGATAAGCGAAGATGCAAGGAGTCTGGATTAGAGAAATTTTAAAAATCTTAGAGTCATCTTAGTATATTTAGGATGGGAATAGAGAGATGCTTTTTTCTGTATGTACAGTCATAATGTAAGTACAATAGTTGCTTTATTCCGTACGTTTATTCCATGTTTATTTATCACTGCAAAATTTATGTCAGCGAGACAGATAAAAATGAAAAACTATTACAATATTAATAACCGACAGAAATCAATAATAATCGGAACATTAATTTCTTCATAAAATGGACGCCAAAATATGCGATATTTGCTGGTAGAAAGCCTGGAAGACTAACATTTTAAGTAATTTTTCTGCTGAACCTCTATCTATCATAATAACTGCAGAAGATTTTCATTTGCTTGGAGCATATAAGCAAATTTGAGTAAAATCCAACATTTATTCGTTGTTCAGTTCTCACTCTTTATCGAACAAAAGTTCTCTCAGAACTTACCGAGTACAGTGTAATAGCTTGATGGATACTCGATGTACTTGCCAATTCGCGTATGGAATGCATTGCTAATTGTGGACAACCAACATCCACTGTTTGGATGCCCAGGCGAGTGGAAAGTATAGGTCCTACCGTTGAACCACATGGCATATCGTTCCTAACCACTACTTTCTACAAACTACTCGAATAAGTATTACGTTTAAGCTAAATGCCATTTTTCTGTATGCTTAAAGCAAAAGGAGAAGTCAAAAACTGTTTAAAATATGAAATTATGAAATAAATTTTTTTCGTTTAAATAATGGAGGTCGGTGTCAGTCTACTAATTGCCTTCTCCAGAATTCACACAACCCTATCACTTTAGAACTATCTGTTAAGGACTCTTTGGTCCTCGGAATAATCAGTCAAAGTTACACACAAAGCAGAAATTCATACCTGTAGTGGTACACCTGCCAGACATGCAATTTGTTTTAAAATACTGTGTGTAGTAGCCGTCGTAGCATAACGTTGATTAACATTTACCTTCACCACCACACCTCCATGAAGGTCTGGTCTGTGGCATTCCTATAATACTAGTATGTCAAGAATGAATGAATCATTTTAATCAATGATACAAGATTTAAAAATATTAGCTAAACTTCACCTCATATTTTTCCTTATAATTGGGATGTACCGCATGTGCTTGATCTGCACTGATCAAAAATGACTTTCCCATAGCTTCCTCGAATGCCACTTGTGAATCACCTGCTGTTAAACGCCGCAGGATCCATTCGGTAAAACTGCTCTCAGCACCTTGTGCTGAAGCGCTTCCGCACTAAAATTCAAGAAAATGTTGAGAAATTCCCTTCGGATAAAGTGAAAAATCCACGGATTACTTACTTCTTCGTTATCATAACAAGCAGCCAATCTAATATTTTCTTCATTAGCAAGCGCATCTTCTGCTGCAACACTATTTAGAAGTCCCGAGATACACGTATATGCACCAACCAGATTGTCTAATCTTTGACCGCTGATAAATTCCTGATAGATTCCTCCAATTGTCTAAATGATTGCAATGACAAGTCATTAAATAATTTCAACATCAAATTATAAAAAATCAGTAAAGCTTTAAATCTTACCGCCTTCTGATGATCATAAAGATATAAGTCAAAATCCAATATATCAGTAGGTTCACAACCAGCTGCGCTAGCTACTGTATTCAGAAATATCATATGATGATCGTTCATCACATTACCAGTGTTTACGCCAACATTATCTGCCGAACAATCGTCCTTCGCCTTCTAAAATATTTATAAGTCAATATTTCTAAATCACCAGTTAATCATCATCTTTCGCAATTACCCGAAAATATTTCTGTTTTATTTTATTTTCAAATTATGACCATGTGTCTTTCTGAAATTATAAATACTCTAAACTTTAGGATTGCATTCGTGATAATGTATCTTAAACTCGAAGACTGTAGAAAGCAACTGCAGAAAACTGACAGACTCTAATTTTTCACTGACCATAATATGGAAAACTACATTCAAAACCCTTTCGACGAAACGTAAAATACTTAATGCTATATAACATTATAAAATGGAAAATATTAAATTGACTTTATTTAATTTCTCGGCAGCAAGAGTGGCGATTATAGGTCGCAAATTGATTTCACTATTGAATTCAAATTTGTTACGATCTGAAGCGCAAACGAAATGAATTGCCAAATTTGGTATGAAAAGTATAGGATCATCAATGTTCACCAATTTTTGCACAATGGAATTATCCTGAAAATTTTCATGCTAAGTAATAAACATTGTATTAGATTGTGAACATAAATTTATTTCGAAATGATATTGAAATTCATTAATTCCTTTACAAAAAAGTGTAATTTTTACGATGGTTATTACTATTGAAATTTGCTGTTCATAAAAGTTTTTGCAACATCAAAAAAATTCGAAAAACGTGCTTTTTTGTATATTACTTGTCCTGCAATGCTGAGGTCGCGATCAAACCAAGTCCGCCAAAGTCCTCCACCATATGTTGATACACCAACCTCAAAAAAAAATGGCATAGTCAACATAACAATTTGAATTCATTTTGATCATTATCATTCAAAAGATAGAGATTCATAAGCAAAAATAGTTCTTAACCTGTAAGTACTTCTCATCACATAATTTTGAAATTGGTTTCACTCTCAATGACGGACTATCGGTGTGTGCCACAATCATAGAATATCCATTACCGGGTCGATATTTGCCACCAACAGCAAAGGCTAAAATTGTCGATTTGTTCCTGAAGACTGGACTGTTTTATTCCCATAGTGATTTTACATTCAATGTGAATTTATTCTTAGTCTCATTATAGCTATAGATAACTAATAAAACGTACTTCGTGACGAAGTATTTTTTTAATGGTTCAATGGTCCAGTGCTCGGATTCCTTCAATTCTTGAAATCCAGCATTTCTTAATCGATTAGCGCTTTCTTCGACAGCTGTAAAATCCATAATGATTCGATAAGTATAATACCTAACTTTTGTAACTCTCCAACTCAAAGTTCATTTTTGAATTCTTAATATGACCGTGAATTAATTACTGTAATATGTATTCAACAGTAGCTTCAAAAGCAATAAATAAAATATACATACCGTGAAATGGTGTTACAGCTTTGTTAAGGAAAGTTACAAAATCTTTGGCTGCTTTCCTGACTTCAGTGCTCGTCTGCCATGTATTCATCTCCTGTAGAAATGATCAAATTCACAGAATTTAATTTTTGGAAAACATTCAAAACGAATTAGTTAACGAAAGGGTCAGAAAACTAATAATATTTGACAATATACAAAGTATCAAAAAACTTAAAATTTGAACCAATAACTGGAAACGAAAAAAAGTTAGATAAATTCGATTAATGTCGGGAAAACCCGATATGTTAATTACTGTAAACAAGGAGTCAAGCAGCGCGAAGATAATTTCAAAGAGATCAACAAGCCGATAAACATATTTACCGCTAAAAGAATAAACATGTTTATTGCCAAAAGCTCCGATTCACAGATAAGCAAAGTCGACCAATTATGAGGTGATACGTTGGAGATCAGGTAAGGGGAAGGAGTTCCGAAAGGATTTAAAAGATCAGGATTTGGGGGCAAGAATTCAAGCTGGAATTCAAGTTTGGAAATTTTACATCGATTCAGCAATAGCAAAAGTCAATCCAAGATTTTGCAACGACACAGATCGATGCAGCAATAGCAACAATTCAATAATCAAGGAGCAGTATTCTTCTCTACATGCAACAATGGAAAGAATATCCGAGTAATCAATTTGCTCGGATATTCTCAAATATTTGTTATGAAAAATCATTTCTCCTCAATTAATAAAACTTTTTACAAAAGAATTCGTCTCTGTCACAACATAAAAAGAACTTCTCCAAAATTAATGAAAAATATAACTGGAAGGTTGTCATTTCTTAAACAAAACTTTCAATAGTTAACTAATAAAGCAAAAAGTTTGTGAAAACATTCTCTTCATAAATTTCCATTTAAAAAAGATTTTCTTCGAAAATCTCTTATTTCTATCTTTCCAATTGCATAATTATCCCAATCATGTAAGCATTGCAATGCTGTAATGTTTCGTTATCATGCGAAATAAAAACATGAATGATGTGAGAATAAACATAACATCGAAATATAAATGAATACTAAAGTTTACAACATGAAAACATGCATGATATGAAAATGCGTCTGTATGTTAAAACTTGTGTCATATCGGAAAGTGTGTAGCACATATGTGATATTTCATTATGTGACATCGAAATATGAATAATATCCAAAAAAAGGCAAATAAACATGATTATCGAAATGCTTTCAAATACATGTGAAATTGGAATGTATGCCGTACTGAATATGAATGATACTGAACATACGTAGCATAGAATACTCGTGATATCTAATCATCTGTGACATTTTAAGTATATCGATGACATTTTAAGTATAACATCGAAACATGTATAATATCAATATCGATATCACTGTTGAGAAATTCGCAAAGGGAAAACATGCCTTATATTAAAGCGACAGATAAGTCGAAAAAATTTCTATCGTATTGAAGCTTGTCTAGCACTGAAACTTAAATATGGCATCTAAAAACATATGCAAATTTCACAAAACACTTGTAATGCTTATGTGTTTCACATAATATTTGCATTAAAATCTAATACTAAAACGATTATTAAGTGCAAACAATGTAATAATATTTTAGAGATTATTCAAAACCGAAAATTTGCGTATTTTCTGTGAAACAAAAAACTGCATTTTTAACGAATAAAACAAGCAGTCGTAAGTTGACTTAGGTTGAACATCATCGTATCATCGTTTATTATTTAACTTCTTCCTTTACGGTATACATACATTATTGTAATTCATTATTCCTTCCATGTTTCTCTGCCATTCTTATTATTCTTTGGTTCTCTTTACATTTTAGTATTTTTTCCTTCCTCTTACTCACTGCCACTATCGCATTACGGTAACGGTTTACAATAGCAAGTTAACTATCGAAATCCTAACATATATTAATGATTTCTAATAAAAAAAATCACCATATTTTTAATCATAAATCATCATCGACTTCCCGGACTTTACTGCAGAATATATTCCTATGCATTCTATGAACCATTTTTCTCAGAAAGTGACACCATATTACTCTCTCAATACTCTGCATCCCCTCCCTCTCTACAAATACCAAATATTTTCACAATCTGTCTCGTAATTTAAAGTTTTTTTGTTTCTCACTTAAATGGCGGGAATTTTTCTTGTATGATTTGTCATGAAATGAGAAGATGTAAAGTGTGGAACGTGGAAAAAGGTGTTTGGGAGAGCGTGTTTGCACGTATTCATCGTTCTAATATAATTAGCTTAATTTAATTAAATTTAATTAAGCGGTGTTAATACATATAATACGATCAGTATGATGTAGTACGTCAGTTCTAATAATAATTTAATTTAATTTAATTTACGTCATTTTGCAGTAAGAATGTCAGCAGCCGAAATAAAATTGCGGCCATCTGAATGTTCACCGGATATTAACAATATGTTACCAAAATGGTTCAAACATACAAGAAATATCAAATGTGGCCGGGCAAGTATTCCACATTGTACTGTTATCTTCACTGTTGTAAATTTTGTATGGTCAAAAGGTCACATTAATTGTCAAATCTGATTGATCATCAGTTTATGACGGAGATTATAATGCATAATATTACTGTAAGTTCCAGGAAAATTAATATCGCCTATGTTTTTGATTTTCAGAAAATAATTTGCGTTGATCAGTTGTATGGTTGGAGAGGTATTGATACGGGATATTACGGTTCGGAGGAGCTAGAGAATACACCAGATTTCTTGGATGAAATAAGAACTGTCGCCGTACAAAATGGAGTTGGGAATGAACAACTGAAAGCTCTTCGAAAGGAAGCAGAGGAACGACTAAAAAAAGTAATATTTTCGAAATTTTTCTTTCGTCCGAAATTTCCTTTAATCTTTTCTTTGGTTTTGTTTAATTATTACTTAACTCTTATCCTTATCCTAGTTGTGTATTCATTGCTTAAATATCTAAAGACCATTGTATTGTAAAGCTATCTATGAAGAGGTTATGATATGTTATTTTATCTAATTAAGGAAAGGGAGACGCACCCTAATTTCAATATCTTAACGGATCGTGCGCCGACTCCAGATTTTAGTGTCACCTATATTGAAACGTCAAATAACGCAGACGATGAGTCAGGTTTGTTTTTTTTATTCCTACAAAAATTGTTTACTTCGATCTTAACCTTAAGTTAACAGTAGATATGTTTAGTATGCAAAAATCAAGAAGAAAACGTTATTATTAGTATGCAAAAATCAAGAAGAAAACGTTATTATTGCTATGGAATGGAAAAACATATTGACACTGCGAACGACCAAAATATCGATAGCGATTTTGGTGAACCAATGGAAGTTGATGACTGTAATGACTTTCATATTTTATTATTTTCTTCATAAAGCATTATTTTTAGGAAAGCTTTAAAAATTTTTGAATCCAACTACTGAAAATATTATGCTTTCAGTTTCTTACTTTCATCAGAACATATATTGTCAAAATCAAGGTATTCATGAAATTGTCGATTCAACTTTGCCTAAGGTTGGTTTCAGTCAAGTTTCTTTTTTTTCTGGATCTCGAAGGCACTTTGACATTTTTCTTTTTTGTTTCGAATTTTGCTATTTTTAGAACAGTAGCACAAATCGGACATTTACCATCGAAAAGAATGAGGATGGCAATGATTTACTTTTGCGTACTGATGAAGAATGTATGAACAATAATGATGAACATGAATCCATGTTAGAATTTAGGTTGGATGGAACATTCATTATTGAGAAATTACAAAAAGCTGAGGTTTCTTTTCTTTCTTTCCATTATAATGTAAAAAATATGAAAACAATTATTTTTTTCTTTATTGACGAGTTTTTTCTGGAAGCTAATAAATTATTTTTAGGACAATGTGATGATTCCAATGCAAGAAAGAGAGAGAGAACAACGCAATATTTCTGTACTCGGTTGTGAGCATATTGGTGAAGTAAGCTTATATGAATGATTCTTGTCAATTTTCTTACTTGTCATTTAAACATGGACGTTTTCAGAATCGAAATCTCTGAACTTAATTTGTGGAAATTATTCAAAGAAGCACTGAATATCTTATAAGACATAATATTAATCATATTATTAATGCTGGTCATGAAGTGGTATATCAAATGCAAATAATCACAGACCTTGTTTGATTCAGATTAATAGTGAATGTGGAAACTATGCATATAGTTTTAATATTCACTATTAATCTATACATAGTTTTAATATTTATTTGTAGTGATATTCATTCATCAAATAACTCTCCCAAAATGAAAGTAGGAGATTGCAATGTGTAGAAAGAAAACTATCCGTATTTATAAAATAATTGAATTAATTGACAGTTTATTATTTAGCAACTCTACTACTTATATAGCCTAAGTGTAAGCATATTTTTACGAAAAAATGGTTTTATAGACTACTAAAAATACACCAGTTTGGCGAGAGATGTTGAATGAAGCAGTGACAGTGGTTGCACATCAGACACTGCCAGCGGGTGATTTGGTCAGCAATCACTATGTTAGTCTTTCAATGTTTTATAATATTTTGACATCATCACTCAGTCTTAGTGAGTTCTCTTGTTCCTATAAATTTCTTGCGAAACATTTACACAATTCATGACTTCAAATATTGAGGAAAAAATGATAATTTTAAATAAATAGATTACTGTTTCGTTTGTCAGAACAACGACCAGTTTTTTATTCTCACATTATGATTTCTGTATAATTTGCTGTTAGTGAGTTTAATCGTATTAAAAATATTGTTCAGGATTAATCAATCATTGGGTGTTGTTAATTTTATGACAGTCAGAATCTTGTCATTTTCAGTATATTTTAATCTTCACTCTTTCATTTTCATAATTTGAATTAGTTGTTTTCAGGGAGATGAGTTATCACCACACCGTTCAGATCAACATATTTTTGGATGTCCCGCTCCTCTGCAAGCAACATTTGATTTGTCTTGTATTGATAAAGTTGATTTATCAGCTGGTGAAAAAAGTGAGGTACGTGAGTTTAAGTTTTTCCATGTAGTTTCTAACCTAATGGAAAATGTTTTATCTCCCGTTTCTTTATTCATTTAAATCTTTTTATTATTTCTTTTTTCATCATTGTAAATATTATAGATTCCTCTAATGAATCCACCACCTCGGATTTCTCGTTTTAATTTATTGGAGCAGATGGCTGGTGATATGGCACATTCAAGTACTTCACATCCAATTGATCGAACTGCTGTGTCTTTCAAAACACCTAGGCAACATATGAAAACTGTATTAGAACATACAACTGTCGAAAAACAATCTACCATCAAGAAACAGTCTACAGTTACTACGCCTTTGTTCAAGAAAGTGAGACATCTATTGTAGTGTCCTTGAAAATTTTGGCTTTTTTTTTTTTTTTTGAAATTTTTAGCATTAATTTTAGAAATCTGTTGCTTCTACAACTTTACGTGGCACTAGTACTCCAGTTGAAGGATCTGCCCGTTACGTTTGTCCACGCTATGACGCCCACCATGCTGCTTTAGCTAGGTAAATGTTACTGCAATTTTAATGTGATAAATTAAATTGCTTCTCTGCTCAGAAATTTTAATGTGCTTTAGGATAATGTATTTGAATGATGAAAATTTATAATTCTCAAAATAATACTGTTTCATCGTATAATTTTTTTGTTTTTTGAAGTATTAATTTATAGATTAATTTTAGCTTCGAGCATTATAGCTTTCATTTTATTAGCATCTTCTTCAACATTATCTATTCTATTAGGACAAATTTCAAATGAAAAGAGATGCTTGGTGAAATTTCAAGTTGCCTTAATTCTAGACCACTGTCTTCACTAATACTTTTATCACCATGCGCAGAATCGTATCGTTCCGAGTTAGAATTCTATAGAAATAATTTTAATTATGATAACCAATGTAGAGATATTTGAACGCAATAAAAGCTTATTGGTTTAGGATATAATGATTTTAACATTAATTGATAGCAAAAAAGCAATGGAGCAGGTTTTTAGTTCTGAATTTTTTAATCGTCTCGATATGATTATTTTTTTCTCTTATTTAAACACGGATGTAATTCTGCATATTGCAAACAAATTCGTTCAGAAACTAAAAACGCAGCTAATACAAAAAAGTATAAACTGCTTAAAGGAAAAAGTAAAATTTTACCTGGCACAAACTGGTTATACCGAAGAAATGGGAATGCGATAAAGAGGCTGATTGAAAAAGAAATAATCGTTGCATCATTATATATCTTATAATTTATTATATTTATGAATTGGTTGATTTATTCTTTAAAAAGCAGTGTTTTAGTCGCGCTACGCAGACAGGTTCTGGTACACCAGTATCGTTGCATAACCGGAATATACTTCAGAATGCGGTACTTTATTATCGTTATTTTGATATAAATTTCTGATTAAGTCGAAGAATCATCATTGTTTTATCCCGGAATTTTTCATTAAATTCCATAATGAAAAAAAAGAAAAAACTCAAGTTTACTTTGTCAGTTGACACCAATACGTCGTCCGTTGTCATGCTCATTACGTACTTCTTGTGAATCAGCTACTGGAAAAGCTTCTACACCTTCCCGAATACCGGTACCAACCAGTGCATTAATGGCAATTTCGCAGTATGGTACTCCGTCTCCTTTGTTAAAAGTACGATTTTAATTAAATTTACTTTAATCTCTATATGATGAAGATAGCGTGTAGAAAAAAATTTGTTGGACCTGGGAATAATAATATTGCAGTTTTTCAGGAAACTTATTCTTGACTGTGTATAAAATGTTTTTCTTTGATAATAAATAAAGTGTTTTTTTTTTTCTTCAAATATGGCAGATATATTTGACTTTTTGAAATGTTTTTTATAGCGCAGCACTTTAGTTGACTATGAATTGACTCCTCAATCACATATTCTTGACAAAAAACGTACACCTCAACAGGTATGAAATTTTCTATTTTCTTCTTCGATAAGATAAAAATTTTTTAAGTTCCAAATTTTGGATTAAATTATTGAAGTACTTAGTTTCATTTCGGACCTTTAATAAATTATCTTATATTAATCTTGTTTTCTTAATAAAATGATCTTGAATGAATAAAATTTTTAAGGAGTACAGTAGAGTTAAACTTGAACATCGGAATACAAATTTGATGAATTCAGTCACACAGATACCATTGTCACGTTTTGCTTTCGAGCATTTAAAAAGTGGCGGAACACCTCGTCCAGCTTCTAGTACAGAAAAGAAATGGAAGAAGATTGCAGAAGACAATTCAATATTGTCGATGCCAAGAACTCCCATTGCAAAAATTGGTAATTTTATTAATTTATTTCACTTTTAGGAATTAAATTAGTTTTCTTCTTCTTTTCTTTTTTTTTTTTTTTTTTAGATATAAACCAGATGCTTGTCGATAATGTCATGAGAAGTGGCCCTGCATACAGACGTCGACCTCATCCTTCAAAATTATTGTCGCCGATCGGGAAACTTCGATTTGATAATAGTTCTGAGGTAACTTCATGTCTTCCCCATAATCTTCATATTTGATCGGCCATAATTTTGCATAAAGTTAAAAAAATCATTGGGTGATAATTATTCAAATTCATCCTTTTCTGAATTCTTTTTCGGTGTTTAGTTTTCCAACTTGTTGTTTTCAGAATTCTAACTTGTCACCGAAATATATGAGTCCAACAACAAAAGCTCCTCAAAATTCTCCACTCACTGCTCAAGGTTTTACTTTTGTTCTTCGTAGTCAAAAAAGAATTCTGTGTTCTGAAAAATTGTATGTTTTGTTCCTTTCACAAATACCGTAAAAACATTTCAGAGGAAATGAATGATACTCAACTTGTGGTTATCGATAGTTTTGATAGTGATACAGTGGAAAGATTAGCCGAAAATACAGCCAATTTGAGCATAGCGGAACAACAACAAAGCATATTATCGGAAGAATCGAAAGCTGTCTTCGATACTACTACCAGCGAATACCGAAAACAACAGAAAACACCTATATTTGACACTAGAAATTATTTCGGTCGACGGAGGATTCTGTCAAGTATGTGTTTTGTCACTATGTATTAAGTATATGAGAATATTTCAATTAAGCGATTCAGTCATTTCTTCTGCGGAGTCTGAAAAGAAGAGTAAGTATATCTCTTGTCCCTCGATATTGGAGAACAGTTTTTGAGAGTAATGATTACGAAAATATGAATTCACTTGATGACTTTTTGATATTGTTCTATTGCTACTATTTTGTTGGATGAACTCACTTGTCATTTCGAATATGTAATTTTTATCACAGGTACAAGCAAAATTTTGAAATGCTTTTTGGGTATTTACACAGATCCTCACCATTCAGTGTTACAGTACTTAACGAATCAAACGTATCGGTGAATACACCAGGCAAAGAAGAGGACTTAACAGTTGTTGAAATGAATCCGTCGTTTAGCGGTGATTCACGTAATCCATCTGATACTTCAGCTTCTCCTGTACATATTGTAGCGGCGAAAGATGAAAACAAACATGCTGCTGTTCTATGTGCCCGCAAAATTGGTATCGTTTACTGAACTATATTTCCTGATTTTTTGTGTATTGGAGTTGTTATTGTGCATTTTCCAAATTCTAAAGTGTTTAAATTTCTGAAATGCAAATCTTTTATTTCAAGTACACTGTGAAGAAGCAGGACAAGGTTTGCGACGTTCGACGAGGAATCGCGTTGCTCCTATACGTCGCTGGCTAGGTGAAAAGCCCGTATATCGCCGCGATCAGCAAGGAAGTAAGTTCTGTGACATTACTTCAACTTTTTTTTTTTATGTGATTGGACATGAAAGTAGAATTTTGTTTTGTTATAAATCTTTATGACTTTGTTATTTAAGCATACGAATTGGTTCGAGTGGAAGAAGCGATTATCAAGGATCCTTTGTTTATCAAATACAACACAGTTGATATGTCTGAAGTTTTAGAGCGACAAAAACGAGAACAAAGTATGCTTAGATTTGTTTTCCTTTATATTAATATTTTTATTGTTTAAATATTGGTGTCTTATTTTATTTCAGAGCAACATGCCCGTGCTCGTAAACTTCGTGATTTGAATCGTGCACGCCGGGGTTACACTGAGAAAGATACCGAAATCAATGGGAAAAGTCAGACATAACTTTCTTTTCGCCGGCCCGCAGTTGAATGATGTTTTTATATTAACAGCTCACATATTATTGTGATTGTTAATTATATCTATCTGCCATTTACTGATATTGATTCCAGCTAACTGTAGAATTTTTATTATTTAAAGTATTGGATTTCTTTTGTTGAGCTTTCACTCAGAAAATATGTGCAATTTGTATGAAAATGGTTTATTTTTAGAAAAATATGTATTACTAGGTAAGATCTTTCTTAATGTAATTCTTCTATACAACTATTAATATTTTGGATCTTATTTATTATCGAAACTGTAGAAGGAAATTAAAAGTAACCTAAATTGTACCAGAATAATTTTCAAATTTACTTGAATCACGCATTTATTGGGAGATTTAAATCTTTGTGCCTACTTTCGTATGAATTTGAAATCTTCTGTATGGATTTAAAACATTTTATCGTGATGTTTGAGTTTTCAAAATTTAATCATTGCAATCATTTGATTACTTCTTTCCATCTTATGTGTCCACATCTGAGAACGCATCTATAGCAGTCTGTGAACTCATCTTTTTTTATTTTCACTCTGTAGAAATTTATGACTTGGATATCAAAATTTGGAAAATGAATGCATTTCTAATTGTTCCTTAATTTTTGCGTCAGAAAATACTGAATGTGCATTTTGAACATCTGAAAAGGAATCCATAACTTTTTTATTGTTCAATCCTAAAATCGTTTGTTTCTTCTGTATCATTAATTTGGAGAATCGTGACCAGTTTAAATCTTTAAAATCAGGAAGAAATGAGCATAAATCATTTACAATGCATAATCAATTGTTTATTCACTGGATGCATGAAAGGGATAATCCTAATTTATGCTTAAAAATATTGCAACTTTTGAATAATTATTTTAATATTGAAGTTCCCGTAGTTCAATTATTCAGTGGATTCTGTTTCCAACTTTTAACGCAAATGCTGGGTATCTTGGTAGTTGGTGAGAATTTTAGCAATTTACATCGAAATCCTGGAACAAATAATTTATAGTATTGTGAATGTTGTTTTGCCTTATTCTGAATTATAATGATAAGATCGAGGATGAATGGCAGATCTCATATTTAGACCACATTAGTTGCGGGATGCGATGACAGTTCGATCTTGATAAGATGAAATGATAACCCGAGATTAATTTAATCATTCATGATGTAAATGATATGATTGATATTTAAAGAAATTGTTACTGGGAGGAAAAGTTTTCTAGCAAATTTTAATGGACAAACTATTGTTGAGAAATTTTTTATTGTTACATGACGGGTGGAAATTATTGATTGATGTTCGGTGCTTCCTTCCGCATATATGACATAAATGAAGGTGGCATCAAAAGTAAACGATTTGTGCTTTCAGTGGTATGTTGTAAGATAGAATGAAATAGTTTGATGATTTTTAAATAAGTCAAACTTGGTTTCGAAGTTTGATTGGAAATAGATTTATTCAAAGAAAGAACTGAAACAAAAATGTAACAAGTTTTATAGCGGTAAAGAATTATTCCCGATTTTGTTTACTTGAATGAATAATGGAAGAAGGAAGAGTTATACTGATTTAGGCATTTCGAATGTATATTACGAGTTTTCTTATTCATGAGTAAATGATTTCTTTGAATTGTAAAGTTAAGCATTTTGATGCGCAAATAAGATTAAGTATTTCGGTATACTTTAACAAAATACTGACTACTTTTTCTTGTTATTCATTTAGTTACATATTATTTGCATGTCATTTCATAAAACTAACCGACAACATTTTAAATTGACGCTAAAAAAGACGGTTAACTGCTTCTCCAGAGTACGAGTTGCGATTAGCGATTTTACATGTTGATTGGTCAACTTTAGTGATTTTCTAATTCTAAAATAATTTTCCCTTGAAGATTGATTCTGATAGTTTTTCATAGGAAAGAAAAAAACTCTCCTTTGATATCTCTTTCCGATATAAATTAACAATCCCTGCTCTTTATCACCTCTTTCTGGTATTGATTAATAGCAGTGGTGTGGCATGAATGAAACAGAACCGGATAAATGATAAGCAACTTGTCTGGTCTATAATATGATGAAACGATCTAAATGATAAGCTAACCAGTGAATTAATTAGTTGGAATGGTTCATTCGATTATTGGTATCAAAAAAAATTTTTTTTTTTTTTTTGGAGATCACTGGTTCATTCGATAGCCTGTGTCAATTTTTTTTTTTTTTTTCGGAGATAGCTAGTTATATATAGTGAAATCCAGTGTACAGAATTTACTGTTTTGTAGATGGACATTTCTAGCCAAACATAAGGCTAAGTTTACATAGTCTACTTGAATTGTCTTGAAAAATGAATATAGCATTGGAGTGAATGAAATTTCAATCTTCACTTCATTCACACATACTTGCATACTATTTCAGATTATTTATTCAAAATTTAATTAGCTATAATGAGAATAGGAGAAAATAGAGGCAAATCTGTGATGATATCATTATTAATCTTCTTCATTTATCAAAGATATATGCATTCTGAAAACATAAAGCAATGGATAGTAGATTTATGTTTCATTTTCTTTTGGTTGCTCCAAATTTTTTGATGATAATTTGTTGCATTTATATTTTACATGATCCCATGATGATGATGTTCTTATCTAGCATTCATGCTTCTCAGAATATTATAATTTGATGAGCAAAAATTTCGACAGAAATTATTGGAATTGCAATTCTAAACAATTAAACCGTGAATAATTTTCAACTTACTAGCAAAAAAAATATATATATATATATATACATATATATATATATATCCGTTACTGTACTCTCAGATTCCACTGCTATGAAAAAATAAATGAATGCTAAAGGAACGGAACATGCGCTCGTCATCTTTTCTAGAAAGATTTGTCACCTTTTCCGTTTTTCTCTAAAATTCGAATTAAGGAGTCATCTTTACAAAGCAACATTCCAGAATGCCGCTGATAACGCTCGCCTCGAATGTTCTTGCAAGTGGATTTCCGACTGATTTCAGTGTCCAATTCACGAAGTTAATGGCGGAATTGCTTGGGAAGCCAATAAGTCGGATAACTCTATTGGTGACGCCAAGCGCACAGCTATCGCGTGGTGCCACACAAGATCCAACATGTCTCATTGTGGTCAGTTCAATTTATTGAATTCTTTTTTTTTTTTCTATATTTAGCTTATAAAGCCGATGTTTTACAATTGAACAATTACGGCAAAAATTAATGGCCTCAATATACAGATACAACTTGAACAAAATTCTTCTAAAATTTCACACTCTTCTAAAAGTTCCATTATAGCAGCAACAAATTGAGACTTTTGTCGGGAAATAAAAAAATGATCTTTTTTATTGAAGATATTCCAGAGGAAGAAATTACCTCAGCGGTAAACAAAGCAAGAAGTCAGCAATAAGAAAAGAGTAACCCGTATAAATCAAGCTAAGAAAACAAATTTAATTTCAGGAAAATAATCCCTGAAATATTTTTTTGAAAAAAAATTCAACAATGTACATCTGAAAACAATAAAACATAGAAGGAACAGAGAGAACGGAAAAAATTTTCCATATAAGTGAACTTGCTCTAACACATTAAAAAAAATAAGGCACTTCTTGAAACGTCACATATATTTCCTAGACATTTTAGTAACCAGACATTATTTTAATCCCAAAGAATCAATTTCAAAAACTCCCGCTCAATGTTAAACTTGAAGGAGACATTAAAATCTTAATATAACAAATACTATGAATCATTGTATTTCAAAGAATCTGAATATTCTAGAGTCCATTTTGACCAAGATTCTTCTTTTTTTTCGATTGAACGTAACTCCAAAAGTAAGTCTTTCATTTCCGAATCTTCTCTTTCATCTCTTTGGTTTTTAGTCTCATTGAATTTCCATTTATCCCTTTGTTGTTCCTCTCGTTTACTATCAAGAGCTTCAGGAAGATTATGCGAACAAATGAAGGAATCTACAATTTTACCTAGAATATAACCTCTGTTTGGTGATTGTTCATTGCCACATTCACTCTTGATCGCCGAAGTTGTTTGACTCTCAGAATCGATTAGTAGTACTGACTGAAACTTCCAAATTGCAAATATTTTTTTCATGAAAAAAATATCAAAAAAGACGACTTTTAGAAGTCCATGTTAATGACCGTTTTTAGCAAGATATTTTTCCCGCAGTGGTGCTAAACCTCAATTTATTCACTCGCTCCCAACCAAATGATCGCTTGTTTAAATCGTATAGCACTCTGCTAAGTCTTAAAAATTTGGTGCAGTTATGAAAATTTGTGTCAAATCTGCCGAAGCAATAAGCCAGTCGAGAAAAAACGAATAACCTCATTATATTTGGCAGAAACACCACACGTTACATCTAAAGGCATCCCACAAAACGACAATTCCATGCGGCCTTCTTTTCGTATTCGTAGTTTCCCAATTTTGCTACCATTTGCAAAACCATCAAGACAATGTTTTATTGTTGAATATTTGTTCTCTTCGGACTGAAAAAGCATGATTCAAAAGCAAATAAACATAATAAAGAGGAATTAATAACATGGAGGGTTTAATAAGTCTCGAAAAAAAGTTATATGCAATCAAAGAAAAACGAGTCAGGATAGAGTCGTAGAATAGGCTGAAGTTAATAACTGAACATAGAGAAAAATGTATTTAATAGAGAATTATCGTAATGAACAACAAAAAATAAAATTATACAAACAAAATTTGATCTTGCATACCTCTACTGCATCTTCTTGACTTTTTGGGTCCTTGACAGCGGATAAAGTACTTGGCAACTGCAGCATTAAGATTGAACCGTCTTCATCTAAAATCGCAATAATTGTTATTAATGGATCAGCATACCCTAAAGTCATAACATCAGATAGTGCGTGGTAACATAACCGTATAACCGTAGGATGGATACCTTTCTGAATTTTCTGCATGATAGAAGCTGCCCTGCGACTACTTGTTGCGGTTGGATTCAATATTGCATTAATAGTTCCCAACTCCTTTAACTGTGGTTTTTTGACATCTTCAAATCCACATTCTGATTTGAAGTGTTGACTGTCTTTTATTCTGCAAACAAAAAATTCTGCATATAATTGATATAACATGTACGACAAGTATAAGAAAAGAAATGTTTCAAAAAATAACATTCGAAACTAACTTCCTTTTCGTCGGTGATAAAGAGCTTGTATCCATAGATTCACAACCATTTTCCACATTTTTCTCTTTCTTAATAAATTGATAGAATTGTTCTTGCTCCGTTTCTGGTAAGACCAAAGGGATAACTTTTCCCGGTTTCAAATCTGACAAGAACTAAAAACAAGTATAATTCATTATATTTGTTTTTTGAACCTAAAAAAACATTTCCTAAGTTATGCATCGTCGTTCGTTTTTTTTTTTTTTTTTTTACTAGAATAGATATCACGATGACATACACACATAACAACAGAACGAAACTAAGTCTGGTATTTTTTCACATTCAATCAAAAAATTTAAATTATAACATCTGTACCCTATCCTGTAGCAATTCTTGCAGTTCCTCGTTATCAAACTCTTCATCAGACAACCATTCTGATTCATAAGTTATAGCGTTTATATTTCTCTCTTCCTTTGCAACTTCTGAATCTACTTTTTTCACTCTTCCAAGATTTGTTGTGCGAAATTCTGCAATTGCTATTCCAATTACAATCTTATAATTACCACTAAACATCTACTCCATCTCATATACAGCGCTGATTTGGAAAAATTTGCTTGCAGAAGCTAGAAATTTACCATTCGATATGCTATTTTTTATCCTATTATGTCGCCCGTCATCATTTAAACCGGACGAAAATATCCCTTGCTGTTCTATAAACAGTTGTCTCCCTGTTTCTCGTCCTCGACCACGTCCACATCTTCCACGTTCTCCCCGTTCGCGCTTTCCTCCTCGATGAGTTCCTCTTGTTCTAAAAGAATATGAATGATAAAAATATGGTCTTTATTTCTTCTCCTTCCCTTTCCGGACTACTAAAATTATTTCTTTGCAAGGAAAAAAAAGAGAACCGGAAAGAGAGAAAGATGCCTGATAAAAGAGTCAACGATAAGACATAAATAAGCAGAATACCCAGTTGATTCGCATTTTGTTTCGCGTTTTCCTGCAATGGAAAGATTCGGTAACGGCGCATGGCCTCTCTTTAGAATGCTCCCACGTGACGAGCTACCTCGTCCTCCAACAGACATTTCGCACCACCACCACCACCACCGATAATGCTAAATTTTAAATGCTGTAAGTATTTGAAGTTACGTACTTCGTGAATATTTGAAATTAAATACTTATATTCATGCATACGAAAATACGATTAACATGTTTTTTCGTATTTTTTTAGCTGCATGAACATTGCATCATATCTTGTACAGCATATGCTAAACATTTATCCGAGTTCGTTTGTCCTCTACTTGAAGAAGTTAAGAGGAAATCAATCCTAAATATAGGTCTACAGCACTCCTCAAACCCTGAAAAGGAAAATCGAGCATCATTCCATTACTGAAATTAATCTGAACGGCTTGGGTCAAATAGCTAAAACCAGATAATGACATAAATAGACATTTCGTTTTGTCTGTTATCTCTTACCATATGTTTATTCTGTCGTTGTTTGCATTTTTCGCATAAACGATAAGGAAAAACCAAGTTTAGATCACTTATTGATTAATATTTTTAATAATACCGTAAGTTTTTGTCTACTTTGTTGATATCTTTACTTTCTTTTTGATAAAATTTTACGAAAATTTAGGAACAAAAATTTACAGTGCATCCTAAATCTTTACCACCACCTTGTCCCTCCTAGATAACCGTACACTTTTCCACTCTCTCTATTTTCTCTTACCTCGTATGGAATCATTTTGCTGCAGATTCTTTTTCCATTAAGATAACGTATTATGAAACAATTAAGTCCTGATGCTATCAGTATTGTCGTGAATTTGTAAAAGATAAGTGTTAAATTGTAATGAAATAAGTTGTGGTGTGTGTAGATATAAGGACATAAAAAAGGATTTAAAATAAAATTGAACTTAAAGATTAGAAATGTATATGGTATTGATTTATTTCAGTATTTTTCCCGGAACATAAGCTCTAATCATTCTGACTGATGAAGTGAACTTTATCATCAATTTTTATAGATTAAATCGATCGGATCATTTTCGGCTGATAAAAACATCAAATACTCCGGGTCAATATCGGAATTCATCAAGAAAACATTGAATATTGATCCAGCATACTGTATCATTCATTTCTTGGATTTGAATCCAGAAGATATTGGATGCAATGGTACGACAATGAAAGAGCTGATGAAGAAATAATATTGCCTCCTGTTTTTCTTCATTTTCATATGTTTTTAATTTATAGATATTTTTTCTTTTTTTGTTTGTCATTAGGTGTTATAGCAGTTGAGTGACTTGGAAATTACTAATATTCGAAAAATAATTTTTTCTCATAAAAAATTTTTCAACGTTTTATTCACCTTATTTGCTCTTCTATCGCATGTGTCATACTTACCTTCAACAATTCTTGGGTATTTTGAATTACAGTAGGGAATATTTTAAAGATTTAACACATTACACTTGGATGATTTAAACTGAATGGGAGTTCTTTGAATTCTAATCAGGAAAGAAAACTTTTAAATGTATTATTATGATATATTGTACTTAAACGAGGTAATGATAGCTTTTGAGTACTCTCCGAATTCTTCCAATAATTATTTTCCTTATTTTTAGTCTAAATTATTCCGTATGTTCAGTGATGCTACACATATTATACTGAGATTAATTCTGAGTTCGATCACCACGAAATTTTGAAGAGATAGAAAGTTTGCACATCCCAAGCCTATGTGAAAGTAACGTTGTGTCAAAATTTCAAATCAATGGGTTAAACGTTGTATCAAAATGAACGTTAAACATTTACGACAAAGAGGCAATCCAAGACACAACCTAATACTAGAAATAATATTAGCCTGATATTAGAAGAGATAATTCACGAACTGCTTGAAGGAAACATTTCATTATACACTTTCATGACCTCGACATCTGTGCCACGCAATTACATTCCCCACAAATCAAAAAATAAATGAATTACACGCCTGATAAAGCAAAAAACTAACGAAAAGCTCAAATTACTGGTCTTATTTATTTATTGCTATCAACAATGATAAAATGTTTCATTTCAGATCATTTAATCTATATAGAAAATAAATGTTCTCTGTTACAAATGATATGTCTCCGGAAGTTCTCCACCGATTGTTTTCAAATTTTGACACAACCTTGTATTCCAATAGTCATCCTTTTTTAGATAGATGTGCTTACTTTTTTCATGTGTCACGTCCGTGATAACTAAAAGTAAGTGAGGGGGCTGAACTTTTTGACTCTGTTCTGCACCACGCCTTCATCAGCAGATTGAATTTTTTGACTCCGCCCCGCACCGCGTCTTCATGAGCGGACAGAATTTATTCACCACACCTTCTTTCTGCATTGACTGCGGCTACTTCCTGCAATGTTTCAAGTTCTCCATCAGTTGATTTGAAATTTTCATACCACGTTACGTTCTACTATTAAATAAATAAATTTAGTATAAATTTTCCAGCTTACTTCTGAATTTTAGAGCTAAAAAAAAAAATTGGATATATACTTGTATGGGTTATTTCTATCAATTCGATATATATATATATATGAACTTTCGCATGAAATGATTGGCTACTGATAGGCGCTTGTTGTGACATAGTTATAATAATGTCTCTTTCAACAAGTTATAATATACGAATGCTTAATAAATAATCAGCATATCTACGCTTCATATAAATTTAAATCTTATAAAATTAAAGGAAAAAAACTTATAATATTCGGTGTAGAACCTTTATTGGCATTTCAGATAACTCATTCATTCGGGCAATTAGTTTGCAAAAAAAAAAAGATCAGTCTTACTATAGATCGTTGTAAAGAAAAATAAATTTTCTCGAGAATTCTTTTCTTTATGAGTAATGAACATATCGTAACATCGTATCGTGATGGTGCAACTTGCCACAAGAAGCATTAAATAATTTTAATGGGTACGATAATTCAAGCCGAAGAATAGCACCACTTTGTTGGTTGATATGGTTGATGAGATACTTTGCAAAACTTGCATGTGATGAGGAAATTTTAAAAAAATTGAATTTCTTTTTCATATATAGAAGCAGTACTATGTTATATCGAGCTATTTTAGTAATTTGTTATGATTTGACAAAATTTACATTTTGCATGTTAATAACAAATTTCAAATTACGAAAATTATTGCATAAAGAAAGAAGGAAGAAGGAGAAAAATGGCGAAGATATAATTCAAAATTTCATGTTCATTTATTACTTCAAATTCTGTCATGTTAAAATATTTCTTCTTTTTTAGTATTTTTTCTTTTTTCTCAAAAAATTCTAGTAGTTTTTCTCATTACTAAAAAAAATTTTTTTTTTGCAATAGTACTTTCGAAATCTATGCTATTTTTATTTCGATATAATAAGTGCAAAGTAGATAAATGATATGGAATTGATATCATATCGTGATAATTTATTGATTACAACATGTACTAATATTGCTGAATCTTGTAATGATGATATAAGGACAATTTTTTGATTATCTAGATGACGACAATTTATGTTCATTTTCATGATGATTCATATTAGTAATGAAATTCAGTTATGTTGTTGATAAATTATCCACATAATATTATTTTTTTAATGCAATTTTACTTAAATGATGTATGCTACTTATTTTTTTATAGAGTAAAAAGATGAATAATACGTCAACGTGTTACGTTTCATCATTAAAAAAATAGCTGAGAATAATACTAAGAAATTTAATTTTTCAAATTATTAAGATTTCAAAAATTTAGAAAATCATTAAATGATTTATTAGCTCCCACTATATTTTACTGCTGATAATCTAATTTATTAAAAATTCAACGAAATCAAAATTCCATGTGTGAGTGCAAAATTTTTTTGTGAGCTCTTCCAGAACATATTATGTTATTTACGGATAAGCTACGAATGTGAAGCAACTGTAATCTCAAAATTTGAAATTATCAAGCTTATTTGGCGATTTTGGCCAATCATTAAGACAATTTCGTCTAGTCTATCTTATAATATCACCTTGATACTTTTCGAACCCATATCTCCATCAAATCAGCATAATAACTAATTTAATAATGAATTATGTTTTCATATATTTTAATAGTATTTTATTATGATAAATTTATATATAAATAATTACAAGATAAATTTGAATTGTTTTTTTTCTTTCGGATTTGCATTTGCAAATAATTTTGCTCCATTAATATCTGTTTTTTCCTTTGTTTATCATTTGTCCATACTGTCGCCGATCTTCTTAATCGTGACAATAATAAGAGTTCTTGTTTTATCGTTCTTGTTTTATCGTGTTGTTATCGAATGTATAGCGGTATCTCAAACTCAAACTTGGGTAATTAAACCTTTATTACAGAAATTTAGAAACACAATAACATACGAACAATTGCAAAACAATTATATCAACATAACAATTTAGATGACGATTTGTTAATATAAGAAAAGAGGATAAAGATATCTTTAAAACCAAAAACCCAGACGGTGGAACCAACCGTCTCCCTGTTAGCTTCCTTTGAAAAATGATGCACAAAGGCATCTTTGTAACATGATAATCTTTTCTTTGTTAGCGCTTGAGATAGCGCTTTTATGGTATAATTTACAACAGAATGAAACAAAGGTTAAGACGTTTAACACGATCATATGGCAAGCTGAAGCAACTTAACAAAGCCATAAACTAAGCCATTTAATTTGAAACAAAGAGATAAATTTCTTGCAACCATCAACGGTTACAATTTGCTCCATTTAAAACAAAGAAATCACTTTTGTATGATCTTTCTCGCTTCTTTCAGCGACACATACATTATTGTCTTATAAATTTGTTTACATTAATTGTTTCTCACTCTCCACATGCAATTTGATAATTATTTAGTGTAAACGGAAGTAATATTTATTTTGCAAATTTTTGAACAGAATAAAAGATGACAAATATTTCACCGCATCACATTGTTCTCTACCGGTTATTGGCAAACGGTGTTTTAAAAACTTAACTGTAAAATTATATTGGATAATAACAATAACTGATTATGGTATTCTTTTATGGTTGGGAATGTATGATGATGATGAACATTTGATGATATTGTATTTTATTATTTCAACAATGTAACACGCATACAAGTTGAAATGAGAATTTTCATGAAATTATTAAAACAAAAGAAAATTTTAACTTCCATTAAATTAAAAAAATTAAATCATCTTGAAAGCAAAGTAAATTTCAAATTTTTTAATAAATTTCGAATTTTTTGCTTTGAGTTTCAAAATTTTTTTAAATTTAGTTTGGAAAATTTTTTAATAACAGTTAAGTTAAGTAACACATCTTTTGAACAATTTATTTCTTCATTTGCCAATATCAATGATATTGCAAGATACTAATTAAATTTGTAAAATAAAACAAAAAGTAGAAATTTTTATCAATTTATCCATAATATGATGATAATAGTCAAACGAATAACTGTTGATACTCCTTTTTCAAATGATTAATAGAAGTCTGAAAGACTTTTCAGTTTTCATTTTTGATAAAAGATTATAAGCATGAATAGATGAATGAATTAATATACATAAATTTTATAAGAGTTACTATGTCTGAATAAAATTGAATTTTCAATTTAAATCGAACTTTTATTCAGACGTCTCGCTCTCATTCCGGCAAACGTGGTGAGTCGGATAAAAAAGGCGAGTCTTTCAATGTTGCACAAAAAATTATTCCAATTTTAATTATTCATTCCTAAAAAGTTACTGAAGCAATTGTATCCTCGGGAAAAATTTACGAATAAAATTTCAATAAAATATGTAAATTTTTTTGTTAAAATTAATTATCATAACCAAATAACATTCATTATAATGTTATATTGAGAATATAAATATATTTTAGATGCTGCTGCAATACTTCGAAAAAGTATGAAAAATACGGAGGTTCATTTAATTGAATTAAGCCTTTTTATGCAATTATTTTCAAAGAAATTCAGTTATATTAGAAAATGAAGAGTGTTTTTTTTTTTTTTTTTTTTTTTTTTTTTAGCACGATAAAATAGTGGATGCTTATAATCCTTATTACCAATATTTTGATGAGCGCTACGTAAGTTTTCATCCCTATTGAATTTGTCAATTAAATCAAATTGGATACTGTTAACTTCTAACATAATCAATGTTAGTGGATAAATTAAAACAAATGATCAAAAGTTAACATCGTAAATTTTCTGTAAGAGAATAATACTTGATTGTATCCGATCTTCAAATCTGATTTTTAAATTCTTAAATATTAGCATCGTTTGAATGCTTGAACAATTCAGTAATCCAACAATATATATGGATTCTTAATTTTACCAGATTTCGGATCTGGAAGAATTTATGTTTGTTTTTATTTTAATATAAATTTTAAAATTTCTGTAATATGTTATACTAACCAATCTGAAAAAAATAATGTTCATTCCAGAAAGTTCGAATCGGAAAAAAACAAAGGAGGAAAAAAAGTAATACTTTTCTCTTTTCTGGAAAATTCTTTTTCAGTCAACATTTAAAAATCAGATAGAAAAAAATTTTGCTTTAAATACTTTTCGGATTATGTGTGATCTTCTTTTTTATATAATTTTCTGAAATCATTCTTCTAATTGCAACGAATTTTAATATGTTTTAATTATAGAACGTAGTCCAACATCGATACCAAAAAAAGTTAGCTCTTTCAAAAATTTCCGTTTAATAACTTGAATCCTTCTTAGCTAATCTCTCAAAATTAAGATAAGATAGGCTTCAAAATTTTTATTTATCGGCAAATTATACCTGATAAATGAAGCCAAAAAAAAATATTGGTTGGCTAAATGATTGAAAATCAAATTATAAAAATTTGCACATCTCTTTTTTTTTTTTGGAGAAATTTATCCTACAGATAACTTTTCAGAAATTGGAAGAGTAAGAAATAAAATTTATATATTACATCTATGGCAAGAGCACTTATATATTTATGTATTTACATAAGTTTCTGTTTTTTGCTATATCTAAAACAGTTTGTTGAGGTAAAAATAATCATTCAAATTAAAGATAATGTAAAGTTGATTTTTACTTGAGCACTAGGTTGAATAATTCAATGTTGAGAAGTTTGAAAATGAAAAGGGTGAATCTAAAATAAACAAACAAATTTAAACTGAAAAATCAAGAATTCTTGAAAAATTTTACAAAAAAAATTTCGTTTAATATCAAATTTTGTTCAAAATTCAAAAAAAAGAAAAACAACTCAATTCTTATAAAAAAATGAATTTTCTCTATTTAGAATCGACAAATTGGATAAATCGTTGAAAAAGATGAAGATAAAAGCGGCAAAAGAAGGAAAGAAGGAAACGAAAATAGCGATAAAAGAAGATCGAGATAAATACAAACCTGAGAAAACAGATGAACATCGTGTAGGTGATGAAGATAAAGAAGAAGATGAAGTTGAATTTAAAGATGAAGATAAAGAAATCGATCAAGACAGTAAATTTATTAGTATTTATCTTCTTTTCTTTTTAAATTTAATCTTCAATTAATAATTTGAACAAAAAATAATAAATTGACTAGTCATCTTTTAAGCTTATTTTAAAAGTTAAAGCAAATTTTAAAATAATTTAAATCTGATCTGGATAATTTATCATAGCAGCAAAATGAAAGATGATCAGAAACAAAAAGTTGTGCATGAAATCTAAACGATAAACATAAGATCAGTTGAATATAAATCTAAAATTAGCTGTATGTAGCAATCTTGAAAGATCAAAATGAAGAAAAAATAAATAAATAAACTATAAAAAATTTAGAAGAAAAGTTCATTTTATAAAATGGTATCTCGCTTCAGAAAATGTTATTTTTTTCAAGAAAAAAGATAGTTCATAAAATTCATAGTCGAATGAAAAAGGTTTAATAAAATAGTGTGAAGGCAAAGGTTATATGATGTTTAATAAAGTTAAATTGATTCCAGAAAGTCCGAAAAAAAAAGTAGGTTCCATCCAGCAATTGATAAATTCATAAAGACTTTTACTAATTAGGGTTAATAATTTTGACAAGAGACAAAGAATTCAAAATTTCGATAACTTTAGCTTAAAAAATATCTTTTTGGAATATCTAAATGCTATCCCAAACAAAAATCTTCAGTGTGATATAAATTGCTTTTGGTAAATATAGAACTAATGTCAAGATTGTCACATTTAAGAAAAAAAAAGTGATAAAAAGTAGTGATCCATCCCTATTAAGTTCTTTTTAAGATAACAATATTCTAAAATATATCAAATAATTTTGAGTTTTTATTAATTGAATTAAACCTTTTGTTGGAAATATTATCGAAGAGATTCATCTATTGCAAATAATGTACTATTAATAAAAATTCAAAAAATGTAAAGTGGCTTAGACTTCTAATGGATAGCACCGGTAGGGGTAGACGTATGATCTTTCCCACAATTCAACATTACAAATATTCTACTAATAGCTGCAAAATCATTTGTCGTATTAATTAATTGAATTTTCCTACATTTACCAATTATTACTTAATTGAAGCAGCAATTTTCATTTAAAAAAGATTGGAGTAAAAGAATGTCTATTTTAAAATCAAAATAGTTTTTTGCAGAAAGTAAGAAAAGCCCAAAGGACAGTGCAAGAGAAGCTCAAACGAAAGTTACCGCTGATGAGTCAGGCGCCAAAAGAACTATTTCTGATTCAACAGATACTGCTACTAATCTGGAGTCAGAAGCAACGGACAGTGCAAAAAAAAGTGATGAAGATAGAAAAAGTGTTGAGGATAGATCGGGAAAAGAAAGTTTGGATTATATAACTAGACAAGGAGCTCGACAAGTTGAAGGTATAAATGGTGGAAGAGAAGAAGGAGGACGGAAAGGTGACTATTTCATGCCAGGTCAGGGCATTGCTGGCTATGAGAGAGGCGGTGTTGAGATTGGAGTCGAGGCTGGAGCTGGTGCTGGGGCAGGAGGAGGGGAACAGAAAAGTGGTTATTTCATGTCAGGAAAGGGCACTGCTGGCTACGAGAGAGGTGGTGTTGGAATTGGAGCTGGGGCAGAAAGACAAAAAAGTGGCTATTTCATGCCAGAAAAGGGCATTACTGGCTATGAGAAAGGTGGTGCTGGAATTGCAGTTGGGGCTGGGGCTGGAGCTGGGGCTGGGACTGGGGCAGGAGGATGGGGACAGAAAAGTGGCTATTTCATGCCAGAAAAGGGCATTACTGGCTATGAGAAAGGTGGTGCTGGAATTGCAGTTGGGGCTGGGGCTGGGACTGGGTCAGGAGGATGGGGACAGAAAAGTGGCTATTTAATGCCAGGAAAGGGCATTGCTGGCTATGAGAGAGTTGGTGTTGGAATTGGAGCTGGGGCAGAAAGACAGAAAAGTGCCTATTTCATGCCAGAAGAAGGCACTGCTGACTATGCAAAAAGTGGTGTTGGAGTTGGAGCTGAGCCTGGAGCTGAAATTGCAGCTGGAGCTGGAGGTGCAAGTGCAATTGGGGCTGAGGCAGTAAAAGAGGGACAGAAAAGTGCCTATTTCATGCCAGGACAAGGCGTTGCAGGCTATGAGAAAGGTGGTGTTGGAGTTGGAGCTGGGTCTGGAGCTGAAATTGCAGCTAGAGCTGGAGGTACAGGTGCAATTGGGGCTGAGGCAGTAAGAGAGGGACAGAAAAGTGCCTATTTCATGCCAGGACAAGGCGTTGCCAGTTATGAGAGAGGTGGTGTTGGAGTTGGAGCTGGGGCAGAAAGACAGAAAAGTGCCTATTTCATGCCAGGACAAGGCGTTGCAGGCTATGAGAAAGGTGGTGTTGGAGTTGGAGCTGGGTCTGGAGCTGAAATTGTAGCTAGAGCTGGAGGTACAGGTGCAATTGGGGCTGGGGCAGTAAGAGAGGGACAGAAGAGTGCCTATTTCATGCCAGGACAAGGCATTGCCGGTTATGAGAGAGGTGGTGTTGGAGTTGGAACTGGGTCTCGAGCTGAGATAGGAGGTGGAGGACAGAAAAGTGCATATTTCATGCCAGGACAAGGCATTGCTAGCTATGGAAAAGGTGGTATTGGAGTTGGAGCTAAGCCTGAAGCTGGAGTTGCAAGTACAGCTGGAGCTGGGGCTGCGAGTACAACTGGAGCTGAGATAGGAGGAGGAGGACAGAAAAGTGTCTATTTCATGCCCAGTCAAGGTGCTGGAACTAGAGCTGGCGGTGTAATTGAAGCAGGAGGAAGTGGACAAAAAAGTGCCTATTTCGTGCCGGGGCAAACTAGTTCATGAAATGCATGAACAAACATTGGCAGAATCGATTAAACTAGAATTGAATTAAGGCTTTGAAAAGAAAACGAACTAAAATATTTGAAAATTATGCATATTGTAATTGTGGTATAAATAATATCATCCGTTCGTCCAATTAAGTAAAGTATAAACATCTTTGCTTCGTACATATATCATATTTTAAAATCAGATTAACAAAATATAATCACCATTTTTCATCATGTCCATTATACAAGCTCCAGTTATCGGATTCTAATTTGGATTTTAGACTGGTTCGACTGGAAATTCTTTTTACTATTGTAACTTTGCTAGATCAGCAATAGAATTTCTCGGGTAAATAGTAAAAAATAAATAAATGAACAATGCATAATAAATATAAGATATAATAACAGTCGTCTCCTATTGATTTGTTAATCGTGCTGCCGTTGAAATCATTTTTGATATTGGATTGGAACTGATTTGTCGCTGATATTTATGTTGGAAAAACTATACCCGTTGAAAACATGTAGAACAGACTGCAAGAAGGAATAAGACGCTGAGACAGCAAAGACTGCTCATTGTTGAAGATACCAATGTAGCTGAGCAACACTGATGTTGCTGCCCAGAACGCTTCCTTCTTATATGGATCATCCGTGGTATTAATAGTGGGAAGAGTTACACCACATTAATCATATAAAGGATTGGATATAAGGACTACGGACAAGGTTGACAATTTTCACAAGTCTCACTTCTCATCACGTTCCTAACAATTAACATCTCAACATTTCACTCGATCCGATAGGTTCTAAGAGAAAATCGGAAAATGTCAGAATAAATATCTTTGTATCCAAATATAGATGCCTAATTCATTTGCTGAGAAATATTACAGATTTCTCCTATACAGATTAATGCGATGATTTCGTTTCATTTACATTATAAATATTTCGATTCTATCGACACCAATTAAAATTACTAATTTACACGAACACATGGTGCATGTACGTCTGTTAGGAGGAAATACAAATGAATGTATCGTATTGTATTGTAAAATACTGTAACATAATGATAAATATTGTAAAATACTATAACATAATGATGAATACAAAAAAAAAAAAAAAAAAACATTCGAAAGAGAAAACGTTCCCTGAATTTTGATAATGCGAATTTTTTACCAGTTTTTTGGTTGGCTTTACATTTGTACTTTCAAGGGGATAATAATATTTTAACTTCGAGACAAGATAAATATAATAAGAACAAAGGAGAAGTTCCTTGGCAAGTAATAAATATTTTGTACTTCGAAATGAGGTGAATGCAATAAGAAAAGCAAGCAATTTCTTTGGCAAAAATTTTTTAGCTTTCTGCAAAGACAAATAATTGAATTATCGAATAATTCATATTTACTGTAATAAATGCATATTAAATGTAAGTAGATGCATATTTACTGGATCAATATGATTCTTGTCAGAAATTTTTCCATAATGGATTTATCCTAGGCTGGAAGACATTATCTATTGATGAATGGCAAAAACTTTGGTTTTGCATAGATTATTTGGCCTTACAAAGGCATCTCTAACAGAATTCAAAATATTATAACATTGGCTAGAATGGCTTTCTTCAATTAGATGAATTATCTCTAAGAAAACCGATGACATTTTTCAAGCTGGAAGATACTGAATTCATTCAAAATTGTACTTCCATTCGAGTTCGCTTACTGAATGGAATCATTATCTTTCTAAACATCATTTGAAAATGCAATATTTGTGGCCCAAAAACTCATAACAATTGATCGGAAGAATCTGCATGGCAAAAGTGCACAAGTGCTGCTTGTATTTCCATCCGGATGAAAAGCTCAGCTCTAATTATTAATAAGAGGAAGAAAGATTAAATCGAATGTATTTCAAGCATTTATATTTTTTAGCTTGATGCACATAAATGAATCGATTTTATGTTTTGCAAAGTGGCTAAAGATGTTAGTCTCGAATTTAGCCAACATTAAAAGAGTGGACACGAAGAAACTTCCTTCCAGGAAAAGAATAGATCAAATAATGATTTTTGCAGCAATGATTGTTTATTCTTACTTTCGTGATATTCCAATAAACTAATCACTGAAATCAACAATTATATTAAGACAGGCTAAAATTATTAGTAATCTATACTGCCAATGCGATGCAAGCAATCACATTGGACAATAAGCTTATTTAGAAAAAGCTTGAATGATGAACATAAAAATTAGAGATAATAATTCTACAAAAAAATGGAATCACAAGAATTGTGAAAATGTTCGAAAAGAGGATGACAATATGATTTTATTTGAGTAATATAAATTTTTTTTATATGAAAAATTCAGATATTCCTTGAAAATAAGCATTAATATATTCTTGTGAACAATGATAAATTTATGATTCAATCTTATTTCCAGAAGAATATTTTACTTTTTCAACAAAGCTTTTAAAAATTCTCACATTTAATTGATGAAAATTGAAGGTAGAAGCTGAAATTAGTAAATCATTCGACCATGTATTTTGTCTTCATTCTTGATCTGTTTATTAGTCCTTTAAGTTTTGTTTCATAAAGCTTTAAATATATATTTTATTAATATTAATAGGTTTAATTCCGAACAGAATTAAAAAGTGAATTAAATCAAGTCTCAGAATGAAAAAAAAGAAAAGAAAAGAAAAGAAACAGGTTCTCAGATTGTAATTACAGTCTTTTTGCTGGGTCAACATCAAAGTAAGACAAGTGAATTTCATAGACAAGCTTCTCAGACAACTCATTCATAACTCGCACAAAGGTCTTTGTTCTTCCATTTCCTGATCTGCTAATAGAGCTTGTGCGAATTGCTTGAAATGTTGAAATCCACGTTGTCTGGAGTGAACAATACATGAACAACACATGATATTGATTGCAAAGACTAAAGCTTGTCTATTTTGTTTAAAATATTGTAATCATTGTCTATATCCTATTCTTTATCCTGATAACTAACTTTTTTGTATGATTAATGTGTGTAAGTCTTCGTCCATGATTATTCATAAAAAAGCAACTTTTCGAGTCAGTAGGAACAGTATCTTTAAAATCAGTATCAGCGACAGTTCAGTTCCAATTTAAATTCGAAGACAGTTTCAATAGCACGAGCGACAATTCAATTCAGTTCAGTTCGGTTCGACAGTTCAACGGAAAGAGAAGACAGTCACAAACGAAAAGTACGACATGCGACTGTTAGTTTCCTTTTATTGTTTATTATGTATTGTTTATTTAATCTCTATTATTGTATAATTGTCGGTCGTGTATAACATCGTATAAGCACAATAAAAGCTACTATTGACCTAGTGGAGTCACAACATCAAGAAGAAATAATCTCCAATTCAATCAAATTACAAACTGTCTGGTTTTCTCCTCAACAATTGCACGAAAGATTGACACAAATATTGTTAATATTGCTATATTTGCTTCACATAAGCACTTACATTACAGTTATTATATACATGGCCAAGATCACAATAAAATGTGTGAAGAAAGAAAAAGCATGTATAATACGCTATACGTGCAGAATGCAATTATCGACGCATTTGTAATTGATGTTTTTTTTTCTGTTGATCATGAAATATTTGATGTATTTTGTGGATAATATAAACGTAAACATTATTAACAACATTCACTTTTTTTCAAAAATAAGTAAATAAAAAATTGAAGGTTTGCCGGCCGAATAGTATAAATAATACGAACATTATTACCAATATTCATTTTTCTTCATCAGCTTTTACTGACTGGTAGGAATAGCGCAAATTTCATCGTTCATTTCAAAATAACCGTTTGTTTCGCTCGTTTTTGATGCAAATCAAAGATATTTGCTATAAAAAAATTTTTATTAAAAGCTTATTTTTTTCTTTACCGTGAAATTCGCGTATAAATTTTCATTTAAGAAATCTATTTAATGCAATGATTTCAATTAAATTAAATATAATTCGAGTTAAATTACATTAAGAAGAGAATTTTTGAAAAGCTTTTGCAATTCTCTGGAATATTCAATAATTCTTTTATGGATAAATAAAAATGTTTGCATTTATCATTGTATGAAAAGATCAGAGAATGAGTGTAATTGAGATAAGATGAAATATTATCCATACTAGAAGGTTCAAATAATTTAAAAAGAAATTTTTATGTATTGATCGATGTATAGATTATTCGGATTAATGATGATTTTATGATTTCGTCAAATTACTTGATTTAAATGACGTTTCCCACAGGATACGCGTCACGTTTTACGCATCCAAGATAAAGAATAAAAGATGAGTTGAGATGAATGATATTCATTAATTTTACTTTCAATATTGTATTATAATTTCAGTCATTGCCCAAAATGTCAATTTCCAAATCAAGTGGTAATTTTTTTTACAATTAGAATTCACAATAAATTTGTCTAAAATTACAAAAATTTCATTATGTTAAAACAATTCCAATCGAAAAACAACTTTAGTCGATTATCAAACGATTTGAGATAAACAATTATAATTAAAGAAAGAGAAACTTTATTTCCTTACAGATATAATGAACAAAATTTTGACAAAGAATGATTTTTAAATAAAATTTCCATTCAAAACATAAACTTTTGTAGAATTTCATTGTGGAGAATATGTATTTCAGATATTGTCGCAAACAAACAAAGTAAAAAAGAAAGAACAAGTAAATTGAGAAATATTGAAGTATGTTAATTTCTCTCTACTTTTTTAATCTCTTTTTTCGAAATTTTTTTTGAAATTTATATCACTGATTTTCCTTGAGCATTTATCATCACTGAATATTAAATGGTAAAACTGAATTAAGCTTGGCAAAGTTGTGGATATTTATAATCCTTATTACAATTATTTCAATGAACGCTATGTATGTCCATTTTTTTTTCTTTTTTTTAATGTAAAATATGAAAAAAAAAAAAACGAATATAAAAATGGATATTAAAATATGCGATGATAAAATAAAAGAATGTAATTTGGGCTTAAAAATAAAGAATAAAATTAAAATTAAACTTTCCAAAACTTCATTTTTAATTTTAAAAGAATAAAATAATTAAAAAATAATAATTACATCATGCAAGCAAAAATAACAGTCAATTTCTTTGAATGAAATTGCATTAAAAGAAAAATTTTCATTTTTTCAGAAGCCTCATCTATATAGAAGGATTGGAAAAGGAAAAAGAAGTAAAATTTAATTTATTTATTCTCTAATACTTTATTTCACTTCTTTTCTTCAAATATTCATTCATCAAACTTTGGACTTGTTTTTTTTTTTTTGTTTTCATTATAGTAAAATGAACGATATATTTCATCATTAATGCCTTTAATTCCTTCAAAAAAAAAAAAAAAAAAAAATTCCAAAATGGATTTCTATCAATTTATTAAAAAATAATCTATTCTTTACTAGGAGGGCATTTTTCATTTAATAAAAATTCAAAACTTATCGCCAATTTCAGAAATGAAACCTTTACCTGTACTACAGCCAAAGCGGGCAACTAGCGAAAGTACATCTGGTAGTGGTAGTGTGGAAAAGGTAAAAAACATTTTTTTTTTTCTGGAAAAAATTATTTTATATTACGGAATGTTTCTTCAAATTCAATAGATAACATAACATTTTGCTTATTGATTATGCAAATTAGATCATGTTTCAGATATTGACTAAAAAGTAAGCATCGATTAATTTTTGAATTTTCCTTCAATGAATTACAAAACACAGAGTATGGATATGGATGTGTAATAAATGACTAGTTTTTTTTTTTTTTTTTTTTTTTTTTTTATTGCTAAAGGAAATTTTACTCTATAAAATTTAGGAAAGAAAATCTTTTGTTGTATATTAGCTTTCTGGAAGCTTTCGTTTTGAAATAATTGAAAAATCGGCGTATTTATTACTTTGAACTTATCCTTGAACTTTTAATAATTTAGCTAAATTTTAAAAAATTGAGATCATTGGAAATAAGCGAAAGATTTATATTATTTTCACAGGAAATCCTCAAAAGAAAAAAAAACTAGTACTAAAGGGGAAACAAAGAAGAAAATAAAGAAAAATAAATTGGATAAAAAAAGCAAACAAAAAGGTAAAATTGAATCAGATTAAAGTTTCTAAGCCTGATTACTTGTATTAATCTTTAGTGGATGAATAATCATCGAAAAATTGATGGAAGGATTATCTATCGTGATATTAGTATATCAGATCAATAAAATTAATGATAAATAGTAGATAAATAATAAATATTCTTCTAATTCTCAGACAGAATTTTAAGACAATTAGTAAATTTTAACGAGAAAATTTGTGGCATAGAATAAATTATTTAATTTTAATGACTATTTAAAGATTATAAAGGAATATGCTTTGTTTATTTATTTGTTTATCTGTTGATTATGACTGAAACATATGTCTATTCGTTACTTGATGTGAATTTACTGATCATTTAGAAAAATCTGATGAAGAAAAAATCACTGCTGTTAAAATGTTATCCAAAACCAAAGAGGAGGAAAGAAAGACGAAGGAATATGATAAAGATCATGAAAGTATATGTTTACTTGTTTATTTATTTATCTGTTGACTATGATTAAAGCATATATTATTAGCTATTAATTAATTGACTTGAATTTAATGATCATTTAGAGAAATTTGACGAAGAAACGATCACTGCTATTGAAATTCTATCTACAACAGAAGAGGAGGAGGAGGAGGAAAGAAAGATGAAGGGAGACAAAAGTTATAAAGGTATTTTTTTATCTATTTATTAATTTATTATCTGTCTTTTGGCATTCATGTAAAAGTTTTGTGCATTTTTGTTTACAGGAAAAATGCCAATTTCCGAAATAGCTGCTACATCTGCATCAATATCAGCGCTTGCTGATAGTATTAAAGTTATCCAATCCTTATCAGCATCACTACCAAGTCCATCAAAGCCTTTGGTAGAAACAGTGCAAGGAAACAACAATATTCCTGAACGAATTACATTTTTAACCATCTATGAAACTGAAAAGGAAAGAGATGATGGTGAAAATGAAGATGATCAAAAGTTGGAAGTTGTTGAGGAAGAAAGTAAACAGAAGGATTCTGATGATGAAATGACGTATTTCCCGATCCGAAGTGCTAGAGGAATACGTATTGCTTAAA
Organism: Onchocerca volvulus; assembly: GCA_000499405.2. Taxonomy (NCBI): domain Eukaryota; kingdom Metazoa; phylum Nematoda; class Chromadorea; order Rhabditida; family Onchocercidae; genus Onchocerca; species Onchocerca volvulus. The sequence goes on along the minus strand of HG738139.1, from coordinate 3,462,808 downwards.
ATCCTGACGATAAAAATGCTTATTTAATTATTATTTTAATATCAGGAAATACTCGAACTATTATTTTTACTCGTTAAAGATGTAATGCCAATAGTTATTTCTCATCTGTGATACTATAAACATTGGAAAAGCCGTCATTGACAGCAATATATTTAAACTGAATAATAGCTGAGAAATAATTCAGAAAAAAAAAAATTGAAAATTGAAGAATTATTTTTCGAATTAATAGGAACAAACAAATTAGCTTATTTTTATATTTTGATCATTGCTTTGCGTCGAATTAATAAAAAAATATCATTTCTTCTATTCCACTGGTATAAACAATGAATCATCAAACTAAGTACGGTTTTTTTTTTAGAATAAATATGAAGTATATTTTGTTTATTTTGTGCTTGAGGTTCTTCATTTTTATTTTTTAAGATGTTTATTCCTTGTTTTATTTTATTCCAGGCTATTGTTTTTTGTTTTTAATTTAAATTTTAGGCTTTTTGTTTGGGCAAGAGAATTTTAAACTATGCGATATTTTATTAATATGTTTAAATTAAAATGGACTATAAAATTTTTTTTGTACCAGTCCAATTTAATAATTTTACAGCAGAAATTGTTTTAACATTCAAAACAAGAAATTTTAAATGATCACTAAGTTGATCGATTGGATGGATTCTGTTGATCATTATTAGCAGATATTACATTTTACAAGACATATTTTGCTTTTAATTTGAATCAATCAAATTAGTATGCTTTATGTACTGCAATATTTTATTCTTTCTGTTTCTGATTTTTCCTATGGAACATATTTTATCATGGTGTTATCAGCAAAGGTATAACAATCAGACTAACATTTTGCTGCTATTACTGCTATTTTTATTGTTTGAATTTCTTAACACTTTTTCGTTATCAGCTTCTTCTTTTTCTCATATATTTTAAACTTCAAAAATTTGACAGTCAAATAATTTATCACTAATATTAACTCCGTACAGTGGATAATTTTAATTAACAATGCGCTTCGATAGCTAAAAATTTACTATTTTTTTTTTTTTTATAGCCAACTTTGCTTTTGTTTGCTAATTAGCTGCTTCATATTATGATATATCAGTAAGAAAAATCAATAAAATACATTTAACCGCATTATATAAAATGTCATTACTAGGCAAGTTATATTCCTTGGCTATTAAAAATTTAGCATATTATTCTAACAGCTAGCATCCATTTTGATAAAAAAAAAAATTCATTTGCTTCTAAAATTTGCATTATCGTTAATTTCACATCTTTAAAAAAAAAAGGATACTAAAAGGACAACACATTTTAATGTATGAATATTTGCATGCATGTGTGACATTCTTGAACATCATTTATTGTTGCTTTAAGAAGCTATTTAATGTTTAATTCAAAGGAAGAAAGAAAAGATGTTCCTTTGTTCCCTTTTTTCAACATTCACTTTCTAAATATTCGCACTATCAAAAGCACTCGAAATATAAAGCTAATGCTAGTTTCCCTCGCTTCCCTAATTCCCGCTTTTCTCCATAAAAAAAAAAAATTCATTTCATCTCGCTATCTTTAGTTTAGAAATGGCAGATGAAATTGAGAAACAAATTTTGTCAATTTCAACTATAACATAAATGTAACATACATTAGTTAATCGAATCTTTTTTGACACTATTTTTCCTACAAACATACCTAATTTTTGATTTATCAAAACCAGCATATTTGATTGATGACACTTTATCATTATTATATCCTTAAATAGAATGAATTGATTTCTTTTTTCTTGGAAGACCTTAAGCAAATCTTATGTTTTGTTTTGTCAAATCAGCAATTATCCACTTATGATACTTTACCATTACTATACATCCTTAAATAGAATGAATTGGCTATTTTCGCTTCTTTTTCTGTGGAAAATCTCAAGCATATCCTAATTTGTAATTTATCAAATCAGCATTTAATTAATGATACGAGTTGAATAGAATGAATTGGCTATTTACTTCTTGGAAGACCTTAAACACACCAAAATTTATGGTACATCAAATCAATGCCTAATTCATGACACTTTATCATCACTACATCAATAAAACCGAAATATTTATAACACAAATATGACGAAATAATCCAAATATTCTGTATAATAAAAATTCGTAGTACTCCTCAGACAAATGAGTCACTTATCATATTTCGGCACAAACGTCTTTGTTCTCTCATCTTCCGATCTGCTAATATAGCTTATGTGCATCGTGTGAAATGTTGAGATCTATGTCAAATAATTCTTCAAGGAATGTGGCTGAGGATATTGTTCGCTGTACTTACGATGCGACTCTACCGGACGCGATATTAGCGCATTCCGTGAATGTTAGCATCCAGACACGTATAAAAAAGATGGAATCAATTGAATTGATCGCTAACTGTGATTTAGATGATGCTAATGTGAAATTTAAATTTTCGGAAAGGAGAATCACCTAAGATGTATATACTACATAATACTACGCCTGTCGGTGACTCTTTTATTAGCCAAAATACCACAAATGTGAAGAAGAACGATTTCAAAGCTATTAGAAATGGGGCGGTTATGTTGGATGCAGATTCCAGATATTTAGCTGCTTTTGCATAACCTCTGGTCGATTCAAATATTCCAGTTGAAATACGTTTGTATATTTAAACGGAAATACGGACTGAAAATCGGAATTATCCCTTACGTACATAGCGTCGCAGATTAGATATATGCGTCGTGATAAGAGTATGATTGAAGTAGCTGGTGTATATATATTTGATGCTGATGTATCCTAGCGTACAAATGACACCAATGAAAAAGTAGCAAATAATGAAGGAGTAAAATATGCCTCAACGATTATACTTGAGACTGAAAAGCGTATGAATCTTTGGATTAACGAAGAACATGAAAGCGAGAAGAAAAGACAATACTATATGTTAGTATTTAAGAATACATTCGCTCCAGGTAAAGATAATAATTTCCAGGCAGAATTAAGAAGAATATTATCTCAACGATTTAATATTGCTCCTTTAGACGATCTATTAATTAGTCTATGTGATTCAGCAATTTATCCAGGTGAGAGATCGTATGTTGGAAGAGCACCAGAAAGATTAAAGTTTATTATTGCGCGTTAAGATTCGATGTAAACGCTCCAATCTTGTTTGAAATTGAGATAAGAGTTATTGCGAAAGTAAAAGGATACCAAATGGAATTAACGAAGAAGCATTTTCAAAAAAAAAAAATGTTTTACGTCATATGATACAAAGGTTATATTTGATCATCATCTTCAAAATCAAAATCAACTGCAGCCCAGTTCCTATGCAAAGGAAATTTTCTTTTTTCGCCTTTTTTTTTTTTTTTTCGCCGACAGTTCGAGCGACAGTTTAGTTTCGCGAACAATACGAGCAACAGTTCAGCAGGTACAACCGCAATGATAGAGCGGAAAAAGAATGTCAGCCACAAACGAAGAATACGACAACATAGTGAATGTTCAAACGATTGTTAGTATCTTTTATTATTTATCACGTATTGTTCATTTAATCCTTACCATTGTATAAGTGCGATATTGTGTATAATAATCGTATAATCTCAATAAAATATATTGCTGATCTAGCAGAATCAACAATAGCAAGAAATTCTCCAATCGAACAAACTACAAACCAAATTACAAACTATCAGACTTTTCCCAACACACTATATGTCCTCGAATAAAATAGATTCGTCACTTATTTTTTTGAACGCCCCTAAATTTGAAAGAAGAATATTAGCTTTTTCTTATCTATTTATTCCTTAATATAAAAGAAAAGAAAAAAGAGATCTTTCAGTCTGTAAGCTTTTCTATTAATCTTTCCCACTTATTGTCTGTTTATTATTCTATAAATCATATATAACTTTTTTTTCTGGAAATAAATTTCGAGCTAATTGACATAAATCAATTTTTTGCCTTTCGATTTTCAATCACTTTTCTCATATTATTTGTAAATTTATCATTTTCTTCATTTTTTTCATGCTTGTTAATATGTTTCCAATAATAATTTAATTAATGAATTGTTAGAATAAGTTTTCGAATATTTGATGCTATATAACTATTTACAAGAAATATACTGCATTTAATATCTCAGGTTGTCTTAGGATATTCCAGAAACGATATATTATTAGATGTAAGAAATCGATCATACATCCAGTGATATCATATGTCATCAAGTTTAAATTAGTGGTAAGCCGTAAAAATGAAACTTGAGAATGATGCGAATTACTCGATGAATATTCTATCAATTATTACTTAATATTCTCCCCATTAATTGCATATTGCATATTATCATACCTGCTTAGGTGGTATTTTAAAGGTGAAAGATTAATTGGTTATATCAATCGGAAATATTTTAATGCTATCTACTATGGATATGGTAGCCTTTTGAAATACTTTTCCGGTTTTATCGCTTAGAAAGCTCTTGAAACTTACTACATATCCACTAATGCTTCAATATCTTTAATTCAAATCATTTATAATCGGAAAGCTATTTATTAATGTACCAATGTACCTATAAATAAATCTAATGTATTCATTTATATTATAGAAAATTCTTCATAATCCATTTTGTATCCTAAATTAGTTTTAAAAACGGTGCTTATTATCATTGAAAGTGAATTTTTTGAAAAATGGAAAGTAAAGAATTATATTTAGTGAAAAAAAAAATGAATTTTCAAATTTTATCATTTTTTAAACAATATTTCGGGTATTTTTGTCCTTGGATATAATAATAATTGCGAACTGATATTAAACAATGCCAAGGCTTCTTCGTGAATTTTTGACATCTTGAAATTGATTTTTTTTTTTTTTTTTTGCATAAAGGAAAGACTTCCATACCTCATTAATTATTAAGTTAGTTGTAGCTTGTTAAACCCAATTTTTCTTTGATCGATTTAGAGATTTAACATTTTGTATGCTATTCTTGTATTTGGCATAACATAAGTGCAGTACCATGAAGATCTTTACATTGGAAGCAAAAATATTACCTTTTGTTGTAATCATTTGTCGGATATCTTGTTCGAAGACAATTACGGCAAGCATTGTTCTCTCTCAAACGTTCCATTCGTTGTTTGAAAGTGAAGGACAAATTTGACATTCATTATTCCAATGATTCTTATTACAAAAAGTACAAAATCTTCTTATCTTAGTATTTTTACAAATTTTCTTGAAATTTGTGATCAATTAAAGACCATTTATTTTGAACTGCTTGACTAACTAGAGCAGAAGTTGCGGTTATGATGTTTAGTAGGATGAATTTGATTTGGTTAGATTCTATTGAATTCTTTTCTTTTTTTTTTTTTTTTACTGTTGAAAATTTAATTTCTAATCAAAATTTTTTCATTCCTTTTGACTTATTTTTCTTGGAATTATTGAACTTAATAACTGACTACAGTTCTTGTTCTTCCTTTTCTTGATACATTTCATCTAATATCCAAGCCAGCAATCTACTTTCAGCAATATTTTTAATGATAGAATATTCTAGATTGTCATCTTAGCTATCGAAATATTCTTTCGATTGCTTCGACAGTTATTTTTCATTCTTAGACATTTTTCTTGATGGAATGTAATTCATTGTAGAGCGATTTTTTTTTTTTTTTTTTTCTTTAGTAAGTGATTCTCCGAATTTTTCGATTAATATATTTTTCCTTATAACATAATTTTTCTGGAGTAATATCACAGTCTCTAATGGCTTGCAAGATATCTCCTTTGAGACAAAAGACAAGATAATTCAATTTTTGAAAATTTGGTATTACTCGAAAATGCACTGCAACATCAAAGCTACTCCAGAATTCTTTCCACAATTTTGGATCAATAAATCACTTATGCTATTTTTATGCCATCAAGTAAAGGCTTCTATTTTAAAAATCATAGAACAGAAGATAATTTTATATAAAAATTTATGTTTTTAATAGAAATGTAACTAATACAATCAATTCAACATGGAAATTAAAAACCAAAAATTATTGAATATAGAAATCATGAAATAAATTAAAAAATTAGATTAAAAAAATAAGAAAAAATCTTGTGAAACACATAACATTCATAAAACAACAAAATTTTTAAAATGAAAATAAAAAAAATACCTTAAATTATAAAAAACAAAAAAAGACAGTAATTAAAATACGTTTTATTAAAATACGTTTTGTTTATTGAATTAAAATGTTCTTAATCTTGTAAAAAAAAAAAAAAAAAAAATTCAATCTTACATTTTAATTCTCTTATTCAAATGTTAGCCTAATTTTTGACAAGTTATTTGGGAAAACTCTTGTTGATGTTTAGTTCTTTATTTATATAGTATTGGTTTAGGCGTTCAAATAGTAATTCAGAATCATTCTTGTATATAATTATAATTATGATATCTTCTCTTCCATCATTTATTAAACTTAAAATACTCTTATCCTCGTCAACCATCTCCGCATCTTATCTTTTTCCTTTTTTTTTTTTTTTTTCGCAAAGTTACGATTTTTTTATTACGATTTTCGGAATATATTCCAACCATTTTTCGTTAGTTTGTTTCGATAATGCCAATACATAATTCTAGGTGCTCTGTTCATTCTCTCAGAATTTTTTCCTTCGTTTCATATTGTTGGCGTAATTCGTTTTTCTTTCGTTGACAATTGTTGATCTGATGGCGTTCGGTTCATTTGCTTGACTTCATCAAAAAGCTTTTTCAGTTTTTCTTTTGCTGGTTGCGCAATTTTGATTTGACAATCGATTTTAATTCAAGTAAATCGAGCCTTTAAGTTTTATAATTAAGATGTTTACGATATATTTCTCATTTTCTTGAAGAGTGATATGGATTTTTCTCTCGGACTTTATTGAAATATAAAAGAGATGGGAGAAAATTAAATTTTCTTTTTTTTTTTTCGTGCTATTTTAACTATTTTTGATTTCTTAACAGGAAACTGAAGTTCAAAGGATAATTGGAAAGTAGCACTATGGAAAAATTACTACAGCTGTTGTTACAACTGTCAATTTTACATCGAAAAATTGATCTCCTTTAACTTTCAAATTTAATTTTAATATGAGCAATAGATTTTTTAAATGAGTCATTTGCTGGACATAAATTAAATGGAATTAATTTATTCGTTCATTTTCTTTTTTTCCTCAATGAAAAACTATGATTACAGTATATTGTTTAATAATGAAGTCTTCAAATTGAATTAATTAATAATGAAAATTAAAAATCAAAGATTTAATGCAAATGAAATAGAATTTGATTTATTAATCCAACTTTTTTTCTTTTTCTCTCTCAATAAAAGTATGATAACCATATTGCTTTACTAGTTTTCTCGTTAGTAATGCTTGCCTGATAATTTGAAACTATTCGGGATGATAATGATGATGATAAATTGGGAATAAAATTGTGTTACGAAATTTTCGAGCTATAAAATTCGTTAAAAACTGAAGCAAATTTAAGAATGAGTCATTTGGAAGATCCATTCTAAAATTTAAAATTCAAAGTGCTTCGGAAAGTACATTTCTATCTTCTCTTCATTTATATAAAATTGGTATTTTTAGCAATTTGTGAAAATTTCTCTTTCTTCTTCTTTCGCTTCTATCATTTTTTCCTCCTCTATTGATCAGTTAATGAGTAAAAATACTGATTAGATGAATATGAAAAAATATTTATTTCGTATAAAAGTAAGTGTATATTAAATTATATTATGTTATTAAATTATGTTTATTAAATTATGTTATTATGTTACGCAATATTATTAAATTATGTTACATTATTTTGTTATTAAATTATATTATTAATATTATTGAGGGAAAAAATCTTGATATATTCTTCTCTTCGATCATACATATATTGCGGGATAAGCCTAAAAGTTGAAATAATCAGGAATTATTTTATGAATGAACCTAAAAATCGGAATAATTCCTTGAACATATATTTTATGAGTAAACCAAAAAAATATCGTAATAATAAAGTAATTTATAAGTAATTTAAGTATTTTATTTTATAAGTGTTTTATAATAAAGTAATTTATAAGTATTTGAAAGTAATTAAGTAATTTTCTTATGTAAGTAATTTACTCTAATTTATTAAAATAAATAAGTATTTAATGTATAAAATAGATAAAGTCTAAAAGTTGGAATAATTTTTTTTAGGTATATTAAATGGATATCGCTATAAATCGGAATAATTGCCTTAGGTATTTTATCGGTAAGCCAAAATGTCAGAATGATTTTTTTTTTTTTAAAATTATTTTTCTTTTTATTAAATTATTCTATTCTTTTTTTTTTTTTTAATGAGACCAAAGATCGGAATGATTAAGACGAAAAATCCTTGTTGACATAAAATGCTTGTTGTTTGTACAATGTTTGACAAAAAAGTTCTTTTAGCTCAACATTAACAAAAAGGATAAAAAGGAAGAGAAAAGAAAGAGAGAAAAGCGATAGAAGGGGTAAAATCAATGGGGCAGAGAAAGAGAGAAGTACAGATGACAATGACAATTGGAATAGGGAGATAATTAGTAGTATTTCTTTTATTACTGAAAAGAGAAAAATATTTTTTGTAGTCGTATTCGATCGATGTTCTTTTTTTTACTCCCTCCCTTTGTTTCTCTTTTTTCTCCCCTCTCTCTCTCTCTCTCTTTTCATTTCTCTTCATTATCTATTCGATCGATTTTGTAAAATAATTTTTTTTTCTAAAATTAGAAAACAGATCTTTTTTTTTATTTGTTCTCCCACTTATCTATGTTGTTTTAATTTCAATTTTCAAATTTCATTCCTTTTTTTTTTTTTTTTTTTTTTTTTTTAAATTTTCTTAAAAAAAATGAAAAAGAAAGTTGAAAAATGAAGAGAAAGGATATTAGTAGACATGTTTGATTTGATTATAAAGCATGTATGTGTTTATATATATATATATATATTCTATTGATAGTTGGAATGTTCTGCTTTTTTTTTCCTTTTTTTGTCAATATTTCAAATAAATCAAAACTTTTCTTCTAATTGACTAACCAGTCCTTCCTTTCCTTTTTTTCTTTCCCCTTCTCTTCTCAGAGAGTAGATAAATAGATCGAAAAAAATGGATAGATGGATGGTTGGATGGGTTGGAGGTTGGATGGATGGATGGTTTCAATTCATTATTGATTGGTTAAATTCAATTTTTCATCACAATTCCATCCTATCATTTCACCTATTACTAACTAACTTTTATTTTTTATGTTTTTGTTCAATCTTTCAGCTAAAGTTTTATTTTAATGCTAAAATTCGATTTGAAAATTTTTTAGTTTAATTAAAATCGATAATTTTTATTTTGTAAAATTTTTAAAAATTTATCTTTTTATTATTTGAAATATTTTCTATATACAATAGATATACTATTTTATTAAAAATTTTATTGAAAATAAGTAAATAAAAATAAATGAGAATTTTTGAAATTTATTCTATCATTATTAAAAAAGTTTTTTTTTTGTTTTAATTTGAATTGGAAAGGTTTTTTTTTTTTTAGATTTTTAGCAGATTATTTTGAAAATTTGTTTTTTGAATTTTAAAAATTATATTTTGATTGATGGAAGAAAAGAGAGAGAGAGAGAGAGAGAGAGAGAGAGGAGGAGGAGGAGGAGGGAAAAAAGAAGCGGGAGGGAGGGAAAACTTGTGTTGAAAGTATTAGTTGCTCAGTTTATCTTCTCATCATCATCATCGATTAGCATTTTGTTAATTTTTCGCTCAGAAAATATATTTTTGTGTTTATTTTCAACTTAGTCATCAAAAAAAGAAAAAAAAAAGAAGAAATTCCATTTTTTATTTGAAAAAATTCATCATTATATACCGGGGGAAATGATTCATTTTTATTAAATTTATTCATGTCAACAAATTCGCCTATATGTAATGTGTCACCTTTTTAGTTCATTTTATTTCATTTCATTCCTTTTTTTTTTTCCTCTCTCTCCCTCTCTTTCTCTCTTTTTTTTTGATTTGAAAATATTTAGCGAATATTTCAAGTCACAAAAAAAAAAGGAAAAGTACATGAGAGAGAGAGAGGAATGAAATGGGAGGAAAATGAGGAAAAAAAAAAGGAATGAAATAGGAAAAGTGCAAGGAAGAAGAATGAAATGAGAGGAATATATATATATATATATATATATATATAAATTTATTTATCAGTAAAATTGTCGATATGAATGAAAATAAGAAATATAAAATTTGCTTTTTCTCAAAAATATTTGACATATTTCTTCTTTTTTATTTAAACAAACAAACTCATATTTCTTTTTTTCTTTCTTTCTTTCTTTCTTACTTTTTCCCTCCCTCTCTTTCACTCTCTTTTTTTGTAAAATATGATAAATTAATTGATAATATTATTTAATTAATAATATTATGTAAAAACAAAAAAAAAATGAAATAATGATAAAATTAGGTAAAATAAATAAATTAATATATATATTTATCGAATGATAAATGTTAAAATTCGAAAATTCTGATTTTCTTATCTGATATTTCTAGCAGTTTGGTATTTTTCGGGATGGAAAAAGTAATGGAAATTGGAGATGGAGATATTTTGATGGCTATATAGTCAAGATGAAAGCATCGCTTGCCACTCATCAAATTTTCGATCGATTTCAAATCCTCCCAAGCTCGCTCCATTCTAGAAATTTGACTATAAATATTCTCTTGTCTTTCCCATTTATCTTCCTTATTTCTATTCCTTCTTTAATTTTAGTATACATTGTTTTATTTTTAGATAATTTTACCAACTTATCAAGTCATATTTTATTTTATCAATTTAACAGTAATTTATATTTTATCAATAATAGACAATAATATGAACAAAAACATATTTTGTACAATAGTTAACAATAACATGATGATATATTCCATTTCATTTTTTTGTTTTATAAAATATTTTATCATTTTTTGATATTTTAAATTAACTTTCATTTCATAGATTAATAGGAAATATTTACTGACTGCATTATTGCATAATATATTTAGTTGTTTATACTTATTATTCATTCATAATATAATGATAGTTAAGATAGCATTTTCATTTCGTTTTATTCAACGATCAATCGATCAATCAATCAATCATTCAATCAAATGTGAGCATGAAGGAATAAATTAAGAATATTTGATTATTTAATATTCAAAAAAAAAAAAAAAATGAACAATATAGGAAAGAAAACGATTTGTATTCTTCTTAAACATCATTATCATTATCATTATTATTATTGTCATTGTTATGATTATCGTCGTTTATCATTATCATTGTCATCATCATTATTATTACTATTATTATCATTGTATTGACATTATTATTGATATTATTATTGTCATTGTGATTATCATTGTTATCATTATACTATAATTTCATTATCATTATTATTATTGTTATCATTATTGTTTATTATTATTATTATTATTATTATTATTATTATTATTATTATTATTATTATTATTATTATTACAATTATCATTAAATTTTCAGTTGCAAAATAATTTTTATTCATAATAGGAATAGAAAATATCATTGGAATAGATATTGGGAAGATAGCTAATTAGAGAGATATTGAGTAAAATGTTGGGACAGGTATTGCAATATATCGAACAACTTGGCGATGACTTGTTGTTATTGATATTATCGATTTTTGTTTATCGTGTGGTTTCTGTCATCGCATCTCTAAGTCTTCTTAAATTCTTGCGACATCTGCGACCATCCTCTGTTACATATCTATCACACATAAATTGTGTGACATCGATGACAACACACATCTCATGTCATCCATGTCGCAAGGTCAATGTTGGGAATGTAGCTATAGCAGATTAGTACAGTTTCGTACACGTGAAAGTTCCATACGTCAAGTAAAAGTTCACGTAACTTATCTGAGGCATTTATATGTGAAGTAATCGTCCACGTTATTCATCTCATCTTAAGGATTTGTATTGAGGTAATATTTATGTTACTTGTCTTTAAGCATCTCTTTACGAAGTATAGTTCATGTTACTCATTTTAAGAATTTATACGTGAAGTAATAGACCACGTTACCTATCGTAAATATCTATACGTGAATAGTTTACGTTACTCATCTTGAGCATCGTTTACTATTACATATGTGAGATTTTATTAGTTTTTACGTAATTTGATTTTCGTAACAGTTAGTATTAGATTAATCGTAACGTGAAGATAATATATGATAACTATAATTACCTTTGCGTTAATAACCTAAAATACGTCAAGTTGATACGTTTATTATGATTTAAAATGAGAATTGATTTATAAGAGAATTTAAATTTAGCGTAAAAGAAACGTTTTCGCAAAGATGCTGTTCGCTGGACTACTTTTATCAATCGTTGCTACGGTTGTACTAAGCGATGGTAATGTAGAAAGTGCGGTACGTGAAGTGACAACCACTAAAGTTAGTACTTGAATTATTTTATTAAAGAAAATTTAATTACAAATTAATCATTAAATTAATTTCTATCATTAAATAATATTCTGCAAATTTTGTCACATATTTTAGGTTACAAATCTTCTTAAAAATTTTTTTTTCTTTTTTTCAAATCTAAAATAATATAGAGATTATAAAAGATAATTGATTATTAGGGAGAGTTACAAAGTTTTTTCAATTACCTCATAAAAATTCTAAATTTCTCATTTCGATTTATCCATTTTCTTGGGCATCTTTATACCCAGAAAATGAGATAGATTTGGATGATAGCTCATTTAATTATCTTTATCTATTCATTTAAGAAATTAGATTTCTGAAATTTAAGCTATCATTATAATCTTTTTATTTATTCTTTTCATTTTTTTTTTTTAACTTAAAAAAATTCAAATTTATTTCGAAAAATGTCGAGAATTATGCAAGAAATTTGAATTAAATTGAGAAGATTATAATTTTCTTAGCAAACGAAATAAAAAAAATTGAAGCAATACCTAAATTTTTGATGAAAAATATTACTAAAACACAAAAATTTTAAAAGATTTTATTGGAAATTTGCTTGAATTAAATTATTTTATTTTTTCATTTCTTTCATTTATTTCGATTAAAAATTTATCTTTCATTATAAAATTCAGTTCATTTATTTTTCTCTCATTAATAAGAAATTTTTTTTTGCAAGGATGGAGCATTGTGGTGTCCAGTACCGGTCATTGGTACACAATGTCCTGCATCAAGCATTTTCCATTACTACAAATGTTGCGGTAGTGCTAACAAAGATTGCTGCTTCAATCTACAGGTTAATTATTATTATCATTTTTTTCTTTTTTTTTTTGATAATTAATTACTTTGAAAAAAAAAAAACGAATAGAATAATTATCAGATAAGAAAGGCGAAATTCCTAATCTTTTCTTATTTTGCCTTTTTTTTCTCTCTCTTTTTTGTTTGTTTTTCATTTTGTAAATTGTAAAAAAAAAAATTTGAAATGTTTATCAGTTTTATTTATTGATATTGTGATATTTCCAGACATGGGTTATTGTCGTTTTGGCAGTAATTGCTGTAATGATGCTTGCATCATTCGTCCTTTCAATCCTTCGTTGCTTATTTTGCCGACGTTGATTGATAATTTGGTCATTTTGATTGAAATTTTGCCATTTTGATGAAATTATGAACGAATCAATGAATACAATCAACAACAACAACAAATTTATCTTGGATTTTTTCCAGTTAATCTCCTTTTTTTTTTTTTTTTTTTTGTCTTTCCATTTTTATTTCGAAATTATTTTGTAAACAATTTGAAAATGCAACGCAAAAGTTTTATTTACATTCATTTAAAACACATACGAAAATATTTTTCCAAGCATTAATTTGTAACAATTAAGTTTACCGTACTGCCACATTTCAAATGGATTATTTTCAGTTTTTTTTTTTTTTTTTTATCTTTTAAATTTTGAAAAAGGTTAAAAAATTATGAAATACTTAGTGTAATTCGAAATTTACATAATTTAATTTCCCAAGAATTTTTTCTTTTTTTTTTTTGGTTGTTATGCTGATTATTTTGGAATAAAATTGTCGAGTTATGTCAATTTTTGCAATTTTTGATGACAATTATTTAATGTAATTGATATTACCTTGGAAAAGTATTGAAATCGATATTTTGATTGCAAATTCAAATATAAAAATGTTTGATAGTTAGCATTTGTAAACAAACTTATGTTTAGTTATTACAATTGTTCATTAATTAACACCTCTTATACTTGCCGCACGAGATAATAATTGATTGTAATATATTTTCTTGCAAAAATATTAATTCATCAATCACTATCATCTTTCCACTTTTTTTGGATTGTCATTTTTTGAAATATGAAAATATTTGGATGAAAAATAATTTGCTTAGTTTAATTATTTAAAATAATTATGACTTAATTAATAAGAAATACACTTTTAGCTAATTAAAATTATCCAATCCTAGATTAATCAAATTTATTAAAGCCAGAAAAAAAGTTTATGCTCATTTAGTCAGCAATGCTGATACTTTAGTAGTTGATAATGCTTTAATTAGTTTCATCGAATGTTTTGGTGAATTTTTTTTTTTTAATTTTTTTAAAAATAATTTTATTTTTTAATATTCCATGTTTATTGGCTTTTGCTTAATTCTTTTCAAATTTTTATTTTTATATTTTGATATTATCTTTGCGCTTTTTTTTTCTTTTCATTTTTCAATTGAAGGCTCGTACTTATAATCTTTACATACATCTCTCGTTCACTTTTTTAGTAAAATTAATTTCCTCCTTTTTTTGTTTTTTTTTTTCGCTTCACTTTTTTAAAAATAAATTTTATTATTATTTTGCAATACGAACTATTTTTTCATTTTTTTTTTCTTTTTTTTGTTTACATAATTTACTAGCCATTTTAATAAACTTTTTAAATTATAAATGTGTCAACACATATGATTATCATAATAATAATAATATTTGTCTGTTTGATCATATGATAAGATTTGTTAAATTGGAAGACAGTATTTATGCCGAATATTTTAAATATTTATTTCATCAAATTTTTCCTTTTTTTTTTGCGTGTAATTTAAGATAGAGGAAATTTATTGAAAGATGAATCAACTATTAATTGGAAATTAGCTTAAAAGAACAAAATGCCTACAAAGTGCTTTGAAAATCCTCAAAAATTTAATAGTAAGGTTATAATTTAATGATATTTATAAATTTGTTTGAATAATTGTACAGAATTGTTAGAGTAAAATGATGCATCATTTATGAAAGGATTTTATGATGAAAATTTTTGAGAATTTTTTAGACATATAAAAACCTATCAAATGGTACTGAAGGTCAAGTTTAGTCTTTAATGAAATCTAATCTCAAAAAATACTTTATAATACTAAAAGTCAATTGATAGTCGATGATGAAGAAATTTAATTTCAATTTTATTTCAAGTGTATGATGTAAAATTTAATTTAAATAGAAGCAAGAGGTATATTGATTGATTGATTGATTGATTGATTGTTGGCGGAAATGCAAAAAAGTAATTAAATAATTTTGCTAATTTATATAAAAATGAATTATTTCCAATTATCCATCATTGTAAATTTATTCTCATTTTGTAATCAGTCAGTTACTTATCAATCACGATATGACATACTTTGACTGATAATTTTTAAATTTCATCCCTACAAACAATCATTTAGCTATCACAAAATAAAAGAAAAAGGAATTCTGAATTCTGGGGAATCTCGGGAAAACAATTGTTTTGTTTCGAAGTTTTCTGCACTAGAACCTATATATCTTGCTAATTCTTGATATCTCATGGAATTTTTTCCAAAAAAAATTAAGTATTAATTATCTTTCTCATTACAGCAGCATTTCTTCCGTATATGAAAAAAATTTTTAAATGGCAAAAACTGTAAATAAAATTATGGAAATTAGCAATGAAATGACTTATTCGATACCACCATCAACTACGGATCAGTTATTATTGCTACCTGATGATAATGCTTGTTTTACTCCCAATACTTCATCAATTATCAGTTCAGCATTATCATTTGATTATGATGATAATGATAATGATGAGCATTGGAAAATATTTAATCCGATAAAAAAAGCCGAAATTAGTGTCATAAAACGAACAGGAAATACAGGAAATGATATTGCTATTAACAGCGGCAACGGTATTTTTGTAATGAAATCTTTTTTTTTTTTTTGAAATAATTAAACAAAATTAATGAATCAATACAAATGTAAAAAGCAATATATATCAATTTAATATTTTATGTGATATATTCGTTAATAAACTTCACTTGAATGACAATCTTCTTGATCTTTTTTGTATGGTTAAATATTCAAAAATGAATATTTCACATAAAATTTCAAGTTTTTCTTTTTTTTTTTTTTTTTTTTTTTTTTCAGAAACTATCGAAAAAAGTAATAATTGTGAATTAGATAATGAGATGATGAATGATTCGAAATCAGCATATAGTTTATTCGAAACTGAATATGATATTAGGACAGGTGAATAATGAATGCATTGTATTTTTATATTTTAACAATTTATCAATTTAAATCTATTGCTTAAATATTAAAAATTTGCTTTTTATAAATTGGAAATATTAAAAAGTATGAAAAAAAAATTACTCAAATATGAAAAAATTAATTTTTATAAATTGAAATTTTTGACAGCATTAATTGCTTCTTTTTTTCTTTTTTTTGATTTAAATGAAAGTTTTTATTAGCAAATCGATACAAATTTCCTGATTGGTCCTGGTTCAATCATTCCAGAACTGAATCATCATTACCTATAGCAAGCAAAACTTCGTCATCTTTTTATCATCAACTCGATATGAACATTGAACCTGGTAGAGAATATTTTCTTAAATTTCGAATATCACATTCAGTTTTAATAGATCGACATAAATTACAACAAATTCATTAATTAATAAAAAATAACTAAATGATAATGATAATTATTTAATTATGCTAAATATTATATGAAACTTAACGGTTCACTTTACATTATAGCAAAAGAAATAAAAAGTTTTTTTTTTTTTTTTTTTTAAATTGCTGAGATATGGTTGTAGTATTTGTAGTATTTTATGATGCTTGCTAGAGAATAGATTTAAAAAAAAAAGAAAAATTTAAAATTAGATGTAAAGTGAAATGAGAGACCAATTTATATTTGGATGATGTCATGTAAAATAATTTTGAATTGCGTCGAATTTCGAATTTATATTTCTTTTCTTCGATTCCGAATAATTGATCTATACTGCTTGCTTGTTGCTCTATTTGCTAAATTAGTTTTTTCATCCATTTCAGTTGATAATATGACATATAAATTGCATATTCCATCACAGTATCAGTTGGAGGAATTGCGGGACTTCGCACCTTACGCTAATGCTCCAAATGCTGAACGAACACCTACGGTTTGTTGGTTCATCATTTCGATGCAAGTTTCAATCTTCACTAATTATTTGATTTTATTTCACAAAAAATACCAATATTTAGTTCAACATTCACATTGTTACACCAGGTACCACACCAGATCACCAGTATATTCGATAAACTGCACTATAACATTTTTCCTGGCACATTTCTTTCGTGACTAATGCAAAAAAAAAAAAAAAAAATCAGAATATCTATGCAGAGAATTCTGATTGTAAACAATATGCAAATTTAGGTACCATATCTTCCGCATACTTTAACCAGGTCGGAGTATATAAACGACAAAATCAACAATAGTGCTTAATAATGTGCTTTCATGAAATCAAGCATGTTTGAAATCTGTTGAAATGTAATTAATTTAAACATAAATCGAGAACTGATAAAAATGTTTAAGCAGAAATGACTTAAATAGAAAAATAAAATCCCAATACAATAAATTAATTTCGTGTCATTCACCAAAATAATATACAAAATCAATTATGCAATGGATCACAAAAACGATTTCGGATTGCAAAGTTCGCTAGTGTATCCGCAAGATCTTCTGGAGAATCCTCTTGCACGGCATGACCTGCTTTTGGTAATATCGTTTCTTGAAATTTGCCTTGCATTTGCCCTACCTATAAAGATAACGAAACTTAAACTTCATCCAAACTTTTCGAGATGGCATGCAAATGACATTCATTTTCTAATTTATGAAACTGCGACTGATGAAAATTAGGGAATTTTAAAATCAAACAGATATGAAGAGAAAAAGTAAAGTGAAAAAAAAAGATATAACGAATTAAATCTACAATTAGATCGGTGTCCAGCCTGTCAACACCAGCAAGAACTAAAAGTTTCGGTGCAGGACAGCTGAGAAACAGTTTTGAAAGACCTTTGAACCATCCAATCCAATACGGCTCTGTTTTAGACAAATCAATTCTCCATGTATACAACTACAAAAATTTTATATTAACATTAACATTACAATAAACGAGATAACATTGGAAGACTTATTTTTTAAAAGTGTATAAAAAATAATACTAAAATAGTACATATGGAAAACAATAAAACAATAAACTTACTAAGGAAAACAATAAAACAATAAACTTACTAAGGAAAACAATAAACTTACATCGCCGGTCTTTTTAATTTGAGCAGGCATAGATACCCGAGCAGCTCGAGAATTTTTCGCCGTCCCCGATTTACAGCACCATTCTACTGCGGCTTAAATATACCAAATTAAGAATCCTTGCTCAAAATCGAAAAATGACATTATTTTGAAAATTCAGATGGTTTAATTTCGGACATTTGAATAATTACTTTAATTCATAACAGATACTGAATAAACTATTATAAATTGCAAATTATTTTTTTCTTATTCATTTCTGTAGTTTATTTTACATTAACAGACTTTTTTTTTTTTCACTAGAATAAACAACTAAACTACATGAGCATACCACCAATGCTGCCGAATTTCTGCGGTCGACTTTTTAAAAAATGTTTCATCGTTTTCAACGCTTCCATAGCTGTGCCTTCTACGACATCAATGACAGCAATACCGACCAAATTTTCTATACGATTACTAGCTGCCACATGTACCGAAAGAGCACCACCCATACTGAGAAAAAAAAAAGCTAGTTAACATAAATATTTTTTTTTCTAGAATGAAGTCCAGAATCAAAATAAAGTCGAGAGATGAAACTGATTTTTTGAAAAGAATTTTGCCTGACTGTCAACAAACTAACCTATGCCCTATTATAAATGTAGGAATTGTTTCGCCTGCACATATATTTTTATGTATGGCCACGATATCTTCTACTTGACGTTCAGTAGATAAATCCAATTCATCTGTAGTAATTGTGTCACCATGACCTCGCAAATCTGGTGCTACTATTCGACACTGTACTTGTGATGAAAGTTCTTCCTAAAAATAGTAAATATAACCACTCTCATTAATGAATCAAGTTATATTCTATCAAAAAACAACCGATAAAATTATCAGATCTAATCTACGATTTATGTAGAATCTGTTGTTAATTGTCTTGTTGTGATAAAAATCACAATTCTATTGACTCAATGTCAAACACGATAATATAACATATTTGAAATACAATTAAGCGATCTCCAAATAACACCGCACTTTCAAGAACAGTTAAGCGATCGTCAAACAGGATTATCTTTGGCAGGCCATCAAATCCAATTTTTTGTTAAGTGCTATCTTTTGAAAGTGAACTGTATTACTGATAAAGCTCCAAGTTCAAGACTACGAAAACTTACTGTCAACGTCGCCCACGTGAGACCAGAATAACCTCCACCGTGTAACATGTAAAAAATGGGCCCCGTATTTCCTTTTGTATAAACGCAAAAAACATCACTGTTAATGTTCAAACTAAGCTTCTTGTCGAAAAATTCATCCCATTCAAGTGGTGTCACATCCATTATGCCACCGCGACGAAACCCTCTACTCGTTGATGGGCTCGTTCTAAAATTTTTCGAATTGAAAAAAAAAATATTACCAAAAAATTTCCATCTACTAGTCAATCTTTAACAACCTTTGCTACTGAATTTCAAAAATCGAATCTCTTTAACTTAATGACAGGTGATTTATAGGAAATTGCATCTTCCACAACTATTACTTTCAATTTTGTAAAATCACAATGACTGCATTCTCATTCCTATGATATATAGATCGTAAGCAACTATCTTAGATAGAACTAATCTACAGCTGTAATATACTTTTTATTCAAAACGAGAAATGGATCTTATTGATAACTTACCCGGTTGCAATGTTACTCCCATCTTCACTGATTGAAGTTAATCCTTTTTTTGGTAGAATTTCTCTACGTAGAGAACTCATTTCCCAAGTGCGATAAGTGACATCTTTTTTAACTTATGCTAAATTCAAAAATGATTATAACTGGCTATAGATGAAATTTAAACATAATTTGGCGAATTATGCAATCACTGATACAGGTTACAATTATATTATATTAAAAGCATGCAATCTCAATTCGTATTTACAATATTACTACAGAAAAGACCATTTTGTTTACTGTAACTAATTATTTAATTTCAAATTTATTTAATTTCATAGATTACACAAATAAATAATCTCAAAAAATAACATGAATGAAAACTACAATAAGATTACAAATAATAGTCTCTTACTCTAATACTATAATCTTTGCTAACCTATTCTCCCATGCTATGTTACATACTGTATAATTAAGACAATTCCTTACTGTACAATTCCAAAACAACGTGTTCTACAGAAAGTGTTACTGTACTTAAAAGTAATATATTACCTTTAGATTATTCTTTAAAATATCAAACAAATGTGACAAGTAAAATGTAACATATGAAAAAGTGAAGTGAACATATAAAGATACATTTATAATGTCAAAGGATTATTTAACTTTAGTACTAAACCGAGATAAATACGATACTCGAAAGAATATGGTAGAAAAAATTGAAAATATCCAGTAAGATCCATCCAAGATTACGGTATCCGAAACGGTAATTACAGTAAAGAAAATGAGGAAAATTTGAAATAAGTATATCTAAAAAAATTATTCGATGACAAATATAGGTTGGAATAACAAAGTTATGAAATTCATCCAATTAATTGATTTAATTTGACGCAAAATATGCTAAATAATATGAATCTTTTCAACCGTATCTTTCATGTATACTTGCAAGATCTTCTTGATTTTTTCGATTATATTTGAATTTCAACGTAATAAATATATCATTATTCATTTAAGTTTTAATAGCTTTATAACATTCAATTCATGCTACTTCACATTTTTGTTTCGAATTAAATTATCACTCAAATTGCATATAACGCAAACATATGATAATGTAGCAAAGCAAAAGTGTAAAATACCGTTCTCTATTGTTTCATCCATGTAAAATCACCATCAGACTCGCATACCAACCCTCATACCATCCTCCCGCGACATCTCGGAGAACGTTTTCTTAACGAGTATTTTCGAAAAAAGCCCGCAAAATACGGTCCGACCATTACAAAATTGGTAATAACTGGTTGCGGGAATTCAATTCGAAATTCAAATTAAATTATTACGGATGAGGAAAGCATAATGACAGTGGAAAATTCCCGATATTAGTAATCTGAATAATCTATTAGGAACTGTAATTTTAGATTGGTTCTAATCGGTTAACATGCACAAAATATAAAATATATAGATGAACCTAACCTATCGATCATTGATGATCAACCGCGACATTTTATCTTTAGGAATATCTTTACGGAGATATTCAGTATAATCCATCGATCGTTGATCTGATCTATCGATCATTGATGATCAATTGTAACATTTCGTCTTCAGAATACTAAAGACAAAATGTTGCAGTTGATCATCAATGATCGATCGATTAGATTGAGTTTTTGTATCTCTGTAATTTTTAGCAATTTTCAAGATCAATGTCACAGTGCTACACTTACACAATCAAACCTTTGGAAGGACGACAATTTATTCAGCGTAATTTCGTAAAACTTCCTGAAAATGCTTTCAAATATAGCAATCGAGCAGTTACTTTAAATGAACGCTTTTCAATCATTGAAAGAGGTTTTCATTGACTTTTATCATTTTGTCCATCCATCTAATGATTGACTAATGAACTCGTATCTTTAGATGTATTAAATTTCTAAATTGTTTGATTATCGAATATTTTCTTATTCTCTAATATCCGTTAGTTTTTAAACTCCAAAGTTTGCTAAAAAAGAAAGCTTATGAGCTATACTCATACTTTTTTCTTTCAGGGATTGATATATTTTCGAGTTGTAACTTCAAAACCAATAAGTCCAAGTTTAGCTTATATAGTGTGAAGGTTGTTAGGGCAACATCTGCCAGTAACCGATACTATAATAACGTTTTCAAAGAAATAAGATGGATTTGTTTTAGGATATATACTTGTACCGGATTTGGAAAATGCAAAACGGGAATTCAAAAGGAATGTAAGTTTGGTATCGCGTAATGAAACAAACCTGCAAAAACAAAATCATAAGAAAACCTTCTTCGCAGTAACTAAGAAGAAATGAATAGTTGCTTATTTCAGTGCTGCTTTCATGTAATATTGCTCTACTGTTTATTTTTTTCGTCATTGTGATTCTTTCAATTTAAATATTTTATTGATAACATGTTTGTCACTTTTATTACCCGCAAACAATAAAGTACTCATTACAAATAATGTATAATACAATGTAAAAATATTTACATCGAAGATTTAAATGCAACTGTCGAATTCGCGCTGCAAAAATTATTTTCAGCGTGATATTACAAGCAGCAAATTATTGGATTTGTTTATCACTAATATTGATCAACCAAAGATATATGGATTCTTTTCCGGTGGGATTTTATGCCTTTGTGTCACACTGAGCACACCCAAACTTTCGCCATATTTGTTTCCATACCATACTGAACAATTCATCAAATTATTTCTATCAAATATGTTACGTCATCACATTAATCATATCCAATATGTTGATTCTCTGTCAAGAAATCTTGATTTCCTTTAGTATATCAACATATCGAGGTTTAGGGATTTTAGTAGTAAAAAGTTGTGGAAAATCCACCAAATGAAGAAAAAAAAAAAAAAAACAGCTAAAGCGTCATTTTGCTGCTAATGATTCAAATTTGTTTTTTGCTGAAGTAAATTGAAAATCGGTGTTTTTGCTATTTCTTTGGCAAAATTTTCGGCAAAGCCCCAGTTAACATTAAATCCTGTACCAGTTCCAATGCCACCTTACGCAAGCTCATATCATTGCTCAAAGTTGATTTTATTCTCCCTATTCTCTCTTCAACCTAAATCACAATTCTTGTCAGAGAGAGATGAGTACGGCCTACTTTTATTGTATTTTTGAATTCCTGAATCTTATTACTTAGCGTTTTATAAAGCCATTCAAGATTTGGAATGAGAAAATGATTTATTTGCTTTGCCACTGCTATTATGCTATTCAAGCCATATATTATTCTTATTACAGTTCTATCCTATGTTTAAGAGTCACAATTCTACGAATACTGTAATTTGAATCTATCAACAGACTACTGGAAAGGTGTCATTTGACGACTGACCACAGTTCACAAGATCATTTGAGTGCACAAAATTTTTACTATCTAAATTACCACTAAAATCTCTACTGCACGGTTACTGATTTGCACGACTCCACTCATATTCATACTGGTCTGAGATCCAGATTCAGTTGGAGAAAAATCTAACAAGCCAAGAACCAGCCACTATAAAAATTAAATAATCGAAATGAATAATTGTGTAACGAAGTAAGTTTACCCAAAAGTTCGATCCCTTCACTAATCGGTCTGAAGACGCGGTAATAAACTGAACCATTGTATTGGAAAGCAATCAGATTTTGTTCATTTTCAACTAAAAATTCAACGTTCTTTATAATTATTGAAGTTCTTTCTTAACTATTTTAAGAACAATCTAAATTTTACAAAAACAATCGTCAATGTTGGAATATTTATGAAGCTTCCTAGGAAGGATGAATAAGCCATCAGTTAATTTTTAAAAGAATGAGAACTGCATGAATTTTTAAAAATCGCTTATTTGAAGAGAAAGATATGAGCAATGTGTCTGCCCTGTATGTATATTCAATTTTCCAATAGAAAAACGGAAATATTTCTTTTTACTAATCTCAGTAAACAAGTTATTAAATTGTCAAGGTAACCGAAGAAAGGAAGCAAAAAGAATTAATCATTGCTTACACCTAGAACTATTTATATAACGCATCCAATTGGAATATCTTGGATCACTTCCATCAATATACTGTGATGGTTTCCCACTGATACGAATTTCCCAAGAATAACCATTTTGATCGGCCTTCTTCGGGTCAGACAACAATATTCCTGAAACTATTCAATTTTAAAATGATAACATTAATCTCAATCATTGCTCTTTTTATATGGAAATTGAGTACCTTGATATGGACCAAATACCAGTCCTATCGGTATATCCATTTTTGCAAAAACGCCCAAACCTGCTTTCGGAATTTTGGAAGTTTTAATTTCGAAAAAAGCAGGTAGGGTTTGTTCCGCTCTTGGCTTATTTTCTTCGCGTACCTAAAAGAAATGATATTAGCAGAAATATGACAAAAATGACATAATCCTCGTTAGTTTCCTTAGGCAAATTAGTTTGGAAACTAGAAGAATTCGAAGCATACAGCACATATTCATAGATATTATTGAATTCACTCTTATCCTACTGTATTAGACGAAAATCATAAATGAATCTGATTTTTAGTGAAATAAAATGATACAGCTTACTTCTCTATCACTAACAATAAATAGCGGATGCAATCGACATGATGCTCGATAATAAACTCCACAGAGATCACAGTCTGAAACTTATTTGTACATAGTAAAATGAACATTTGCCTTTTACATGCAAAAAAAGTCACGAACATACGTATATAATCGTCATCCTCCAATTCTGATTCTGCCAAAACAATGCCGAAAGTTTTCAGTTGCTTGTCTGAAAAAGCAAAACAATAATTGGTGATCAATTAAGAACAAATGCTTTCGAAATTTCGGACATATATCAATCAATGAATGATATGAGCTCAATTACTCCATCATATTTGAAATTTTTACCTAAGGAATTCCAATTCTCCAAAGTGAATCAGAAAGTTACATAGTATGTAACAATAGTATCACAGGTAAACGATTTATAAAAGAACAATGTATATGTGTGTGTATGTTCTCAAAAAATCAAATTAATCTAAATTAGAAGAATCCGAAAAAAAAAAGCATGGTTGCAGAAATATTACTGAATATTCCACAAAAACATACCGATAAATACCCTGAAATCCATCCCAATTAATCATTACCTGATAATTTCTGCAATAAACAATATTTTGGATTGTTGTAATCACTATTCATCAATTTAACCATTCGTTCTACAGCATCAACAACAAGACACATCTTAAAAAAAGCTTGCAGAAGGCATTTTTGAATACATTTCAAAGTAATGGAATGCAGAACTTAGGTGGAATTTCAACGCAAAATCTCACCCCACCAACCACTGGATAATCGTCTTCATCTGAAGAAATCGTATTGTATAAAGCCATATACGTACGTGAAACAAATGAAAACAATAAAAAATGATAGTGTATTAACCGATTGGCCAGTCAGAATAAAGCAAAATGAAAATATTAAAACTAAACGTTAACTGAAATAAGAAATGAAATAAAAGAGAGAGAATCAATGGAAGGTTCTTTTTTTTTTTGTTAACATATATCCATGACGAAGAGCATTGATCTCGTCAAGACAGGCAAATACTGTTCAGAAAAAAGTAATGGATCAATGATAGTTTAAATCTATCCCTTATGTTGTAAATTATAAATATTGAAAATAACAAAGCCAAGAGAGTATAACTTCTTTGAAAAAAAAAAAAAAAAAAGCTCTATAATTACAAATCAATAATGAATAAAATGGCTAGATATTACATTAATTTTGATACAACAAAAAATACTTTAAATTATGCATTCGCCTTATTCTTATATTATCAAATTATTTGCAATTATAATAATATTTAATTAGGCTCAGTAACTGATTACTATAGATTCTGCAGATTCACTATCGAGCATGATGTGAAGATAAATTATCCTAATAACTAAGAACATGTCAATTTACTGATTCATAAAACGAGAATGATATAAAGATGAACTATCTTAGCAACTGATAACAGATGAATCTGCAGCTCACTATCGAGAATTGATATAGAAATGAGATCGAAACTTGTCTAATCAGAATCACTAATCACAATCCTGGAAAATCTATCAATAGAGTAGAACTTTTTCCACAGGAGTTTTTCATAAGAACTAAATTTGACAAAAATGACCATTAAAAGAAAAAAAGTTAAAACAAGATATGCTTACTTCTTCCTGAACTGGACTGTCGCTTCGACGATCCGAGCCATCATTCATTGAATCACGTATAAGTATTCACTTTCTGTAATTTTTTAAAATAATTGTTACAAATTTAATATATATTTCACGTAATTTGAAAACATAAAACGTTTTTTTTTTCTTTTCACGGAGTGTAATTATAACCTATACAGGAAACTGAAGCAAAGATGAGCAAAAAAGATGAAAAATGATCAGAAATTGATTCCTTAGCTAAATAATTAAGTTCAAGAATTTTAATTTTGTTCCAAAAATTCCTCAATTATAAATTGAATAATGAAAAAGAGTAAACAAATTTACGTATTCTTATCGATGCTATCTTGTTAGACGAAAGAAAAAAAAATTAATGCATTCCACTTTGACCTATTAACTCGTTCTAACCTGATTTAACTTATCAATCATTAATCTTTTCAATCGATCTGATCCAATTCATTAACCTGATCATAATTATAGCAAAAATTAACGAAATTAAAACAACAACAAAAAAATCTTCGCAAACAGCACCATATATTTTCTCCAGATGTCAACTCCACCCCTTTGTTGCGAAGAAGTTTCCGGTTGATTCAGGGAGTTGGACAGGTGAAACGAAACCGAATTGAAGAGATGAAATTATCGCCCGTTCGTTTGAGCTTAGAGTTTGGAAAACTTGGGAAGGTAAGTTCCCGTAATATTTTACTTTTCTTAATTATTCCTTCACAGGTAAATTCACGTCGAATTTCTGGAAAGAAAATAATAATAGAAAAAAATAATAATCGAGATCTATAGATTTCGATAAACCTGATATAGAATATTCAGAGGTAAAATTTTTTTCATTTATTATTTGTTCCGTATATTATATTATTCTGAATAGCTAGCTAAAAGGTAATTGATTATGGACGAAATAGTTAGGTAAATTAAGTAGATAATTGAGTACGCGTGGAATAGTTAGAATAAATTATGAGTAATTGGGTAAGTAGATAATTGAATACGGATGAAAATATAGCAGTAAAGTTTTACTGTTGTTATCTCAATTATCTACTTACCGAATTATTCATCCATTTTACCCATTTCATTTATTTACCCTGCCTATCCAATATGCTTGCTGATTTATCTTCATTTATCAAATATATATCACTTCAGATTTATGGACAGTACAAGTTTACACTGGCTCCGAATGAGCAAAGAGTATTCAAAGGCTTTTGGAAAGATGCCACTTTAAAGGTATGTTTTCCTGATTTCTTGCTGATTTATTGAAATATCTAAATAGTTGATATGATATTATTGTCTTCTTATCTTATTTATTATTAATCAGTCTAATCTTATCATCCATGCTTGATAGAAATAGCTTAGCTTCTCCATTTCTGTCATTATGCATCATTCTTGAATAATGGCTGAAAACGGAATAATTTGGATAACGATAAGGCAAAGAATTATGTTCTATTCATTGATTAATAACATAAAAGGTAAAACTCGATTTGAACAACAATAAATAAATTTGCTATGGTCTTTGGTTATTTATGTACACTTCTAACTTTTTAGTTATTCTCACTTGTTAAAGATTATCATCAAATGTTACACTGATAAAATTTGAAGAGATGTTAAATGATAAATTATTATTGTCACATGTTTTGTTTTGTTCATTCCAAACATTTTACAATAAATGATGATTACAGGTGTTGAAAAACACATGGTTCGATCGTTGGTATCTCTGGTTACCTCAAGGTGTATTATTTTACTTCATGACGAAGTTATGTGTGGAAATGAACTACGAAGCTTACCGGAAAAAACCGGAAGAATTCACAAATGAAGGCATATTAAAGAATGAATAGTTATCGATTAGGAGTATTTGTTTAATTTAGTGTAAAGTCTCTATCAATCATTCACTATATCAGCAATGTTTGTTTTTATATCTGCTTAAAGTCTTATGAGATATTGACATACAATCGATTATATTTTGTTATATGCAATTATAAATAGATTAGAGTTTCAAATGCTTAATTATGCAGTGAATTACTGACCAATCAATGGTATGTATCTGAATGATCCTTTGAGCTGTGTTCGAAAACAATCAGTGTAACGATTTCAGTGTTGTAAGGATTTTTTTATTGCTATTTATATCATACAAACGGCAACATCCATACAATAGCATGAAAAAATGATATTATATGAAGTCTTCAGTAAGGTTGTAATGCGGCAGTTTTTGTTCTTGTGAAGAAAATTATATAGTTTTATGGCTTGTGGTATTTCATTTCTTATAATGGATCAGCATGCAATTACATTTCATTATGTATAAAATGAAAACTGACATATTTCTATTGCAAAAACTTTTAAAACATCTCGTTAAGGCAATTGGATGCAAATTTACCACGATCGTTTATTGATTTGCAATTTATTTTCTCACCTTGTGTCAGAAAAATCCGAAAGATACTATTAATGTAAACAGGAGTGATAAAGGTCAAGAAGCGCGTAGTTTCAAATGGATCAACAAGCCAGTAAACATGTTTACCGTCAAAACAACAAAGAATTTACATGTTTCCCACCAAAACGACGAACATGTTTACCGCCAAAATGCTCCAATTAACAGATAGACAAATCGAGGTCGACCAATCACGAGGCGATACGTTGAGAGGTAGAGGAGCCTCCAAAAGAAGTTATAAATTCGGATTTTTGGAGCAGGTTGATTTTCCAAGACTTTTGCTTCGAGTTCTCTAAAACAATTTTCTATATAACAGTTTTCTATATCAGCGACCCAGGATGATAAAGCGACGGTTTCTACAACAAATCGACAATCGAAGCCGAATATTCTTCTCTACCAGTAGCAGAGTTTCATTTTTTTCACATCAATTCAAAATCAACTTTTGTGACACCTTGTAATTGATGCCGAAAAAAAAAGATTATTTCTTTATTGTGAACTGAACTTCTTGGTAAAATTTCATTTTTAAAATTAGTTAGTGCTTAAATTCTGTCGATAGCTTGCCGAATAGGATAAAATTTAATACTTCTATTTCATACATTTTAACTTCATGGGGATAAAAATTTTAAATATGATAAACAGCATGTATAAATTTATGCATTTTTCTTATTGATAAAACCATAACAATAGTTTAGTGGAGTGAATAAAAATAACAAAATTTGTTTTTTTTTATTGATATGATTGAATGTATTTGATTGATCTGCGTCAACACCTATTATTTATCCCACTATATTACTGTTGTGGTTGTTTCGATATATCTGCATCAGCATTTAGCGATGATTCCCGTCTTGAATGATATAGAAAAGTGTTCTGGAAATTTCGATGCCATTTCTGATATAATATTACGAATTTATGATCAAATTTAAGATTTGGATTTTATGAATTAAGTAGGAATAACTAATATTTTTACTTTTCTCTTACTTTGGTAATGAAAATGAAAATGAAGTGATAAGAGAATTTTGACAGTTGATCCCAATACTTTTTTTTTTTAATTTTTTAGTCAAAATGATTAATCAGTTTTTAATCTCTCTGATGAAGCATTCGAAGAAACTTTCACACTATGTACACAGCTTCTTTCTTCTGCAATATATCAAAATTCGCACCATTCCAATCAAATTTTTATCACTAAATTCGGCTGTTTGCAAACATAAACACGATGCATCGCTCAACATACTATATTAAATTGCATTATCATTTATTCATTAACAAAAAACGAAATTCTAGAGTCTTTTATAAAGCAAACCTGCAAATTGCTCCAAAAATTTTTACGAAAATCATATACGAAATTCTCGTGAAATAGGTGGTTAATTGCAGATTAATGAAAACAATATGAAGGAAATCAAACAGTTATTACAGCTTGAGAAACATATCGACAAACAACCAAGTAGTGAATGAAACGAGAATTTGATAAGCAAATAAAAAATTGATAGGATTTCAGCAAAATATGAATGGAAATGAAGTGGAAAGAAAGACATTGAAGTCTAACTGATTTTAAATGATTAAAAACTCTTCTGCAGTGTAACTATTTTTTTTTCACCTTCCCAATAAAAAAACTCTTTTTTTTTGGATTTTCTTCGAATTTCTTTTTTTGAAAAAAAAAATTCTGAATTGAAACTCACCATTCTGCTAAAAGAAAATATTTGTACTGTAGAAGTTTTTCGATTTTTAGATGCAGAATTTTTATACAAAAGGTGACGATATGTTGGTCTTGATAGTACTTGCAGAAGGATGATTTATGCAATTTCTAAATAAATAGAAATAATGCATTAGAAATGCAATTTAATACATTGAAATGATGTCTAAGCATAAATATTAGAAAGCTTCCTTTTAAAGTAACATAATTTAGAAACAGCTATATAACTTGGAATCGATTATCAATTTGTTGTTCAGTTTATCGGCGTCTTTTTCAAATACAATAAACAATAACATAGACAAGCTATTATCAATATAATTATCGACATTTAATATCCAAATATCACATGAAATAAATCTTTTGATATTATAGTCTTGAATAAGTTACCATTTTTAAGTAACTGATAAAATATCAAATACTAATTTATAAGAAATGAATTATAGCGAAAAGCGGGATTAATATTAGCTATTAATTAACATTAACACAGATTAATAACAAAATTAACATTAATATTAACATTAAAAATAACATTAATACTAACAATTAACATCAGTTAATTAATGCGTTAATTATTATTTAACACTAGCGTTCCATAATTAAGTGATAATTGGGAGTTGAACTTTAACCTGCCAATAATTCGTATAAGCTTATACATCGATTTGTTTGTTCAGTTCTCATTCTAATACTATTTTTTGCATATAAACAATAGATTGATGACAGCTAAGCAAACAAGACTAACCGATTAAAATTTATAAAAAGTAACCTTTTCACGAACGTCATCGTTCACTTCTTTTGCGTGATTCACTCAGGTTCACGTAAAAAACAACCTTTTTACGAACGTCATCGTCCATTTCTTTTGGTTCACGTGATTCATACAAATTCAAGTAATATTTTACTATGCGTTGTGCCATTTTTGAATTTTTATCATATGCAGAATCAAACAATAATAAATGCCTTAATTTATTCCAATTTGAATAAGTCAAAAGATGACGTAAATTTACGTGAGGCCGCATTATTCAAGCCATTGATTATCATCCAGCGTCAGAAAACAGATCAGGGCATAACGCGATCGCATCAACGAATAGTAGTAGCACCGCCCAACCGCTTCGATGTCGTCAGCTGATTGGTCGACTGCTGACGTGGACCAGTTAGCGTGCGATACTCGTACTAGCGTTGTGGCCGAAATGAGTTTAAATGCTCAGTGGCTCTTCATTCACCGATCGTGTGTGGTACTTGGTGCGGTGGTTGCTCTGGGGTGTTAGTTTTGGCCCATAATGCTTTCATCTTGGCTTTCTAGGCTTCTAGGCTTCTAGCAACCATTCTAGGTCTTACTACTCCTCTCCTGTTAAGCTATTTTAGGCTAAAATACTTTTATTTTGTCAGCCAATGCTAATCTTTTCTTATGAGTTTTTACCAATAAACCTTACCTTATTTTCGTTGTCGAATTAATTGTTTCATCGAGAGCAGAACTTTATGGATAAATTCAGGAGAAATCAATCAAATTTCGAGATTTTCCTACCTAATAATCTTTCTACAGTATTTCGGTTAGCATGCTGAAATCCTCCATCGAAAGTAGGGTTTGAATGAATAATATAGGAGAAATGAATCAGATTCCGAGATGTCTTTGAATTTTCAGTCATTTTAATAGTTTGTTATCCAATGAGAGGAATTAGGTTGCAGTTAATAAATTTCTTTCCTTTTCAACGATTATTGATGCATTCATGTCCAAAATAGTGTATATCAATTTCTCGCATTTATCGTTAGGTCAACAGTGATTTGCGATGAGAAATCTATTAGAATGATCGTCATTTAATATTACTTATCTGCTCGTTAATTTCAGGAATGCAGCTATCTTTGCTGGTAGGACTTGTTTGCTTCTCAGCAATTAATGCTAAAATTTATTTTAAGGAAGATTTTTCGGGTAAGTCCAAGTATTTTCAATCTTTTCCTATAAATTAGATTAACTGAATGATTGAAGCGAAAGGTTTGATTAGAATTGGTGACATGCTATCAACACTGAGCTGTTAGTGAGATCATAATCCAACTTATGTGCAGTTTTAACTTGAAGCTGGCTGCTTAATGCTGTTCGATACTGGGATTAATCCAATTGCAAGAAGTTCTATATTTAGAACAGTTTTGCTGGAGATTCTGATGTCACTGAATTTATCATTATTTCGAAGCAAAACAATATAAATCTTACTTTTAATTTTCAGATGATGATTGGGAAAAAAGGTGGATAAAATCAAAACACAAGGATGATTTTGGCAAATGGGAAATTTCACATGGCAAATTTTATGGCGATGCTGTGAAAGATAAAGGTCTCAAGACAACACAGGTTATCTTTTTTTTCTTTTTTTTTTTAGAAGTAGCATTGTTCTATTCTTAATGAAATAGTCTTTTGTTGTATATTTCCACTACAAGTAATTGTTGAAATCGTTTATTAGTGAATTTCGCTTAATTCTCTTGCATATAGGATGCGAAATTTTATTCGATCGGTGCGAAATTTGATAAGAGTTTTTCAAACAAGGGTAAATCGCTGGTTATCCAATTTAGCGTCAAGCATGAACAGGACATTGATTGTGGCGGTGGCTATGTTAAGGTAAAGTTTATTTTACGTGAAAGTTCTTTTTTTTTTTTTTTTTTTTTTTTTTTTTTGTTTTCTGTACACAAACTACGATGGACTTATCTGCTCATTTATGTGCCATTTTCTAAAGCAATTTTTTGTGCGTTCTGTTTGTAACAGTTGGTATAAAAAATTTTTTTTATGCTTTATCAAATTTAGATGGAGCTTACCACTTGAAATTGTATCATTCTTCAGCGCATGGCGGTATCATCGTCTAATGTAATGTTGCGTAAATCTCATTCGCTATATTATTTTGAAGGATTGCGGATTGCTTCCTTAGATCTAGATTTATTTCATAATTTTATCTTTTTAAGCTAATGGCATCGGATGTAAACCTAGAAGATTTCCATGGTGAAACTCCTTATCATATCATGTTCGGTCCTGACATCTGTGGACCTGGAACAAAGAAAGTCCATGTCATATTCCATTATAAGGACAGGAATCATATGATCAAGAAAGACATTCGGTGCAAGGTAATTTTTTTTTTATAGTAAATATTGTTTTATTTTCGGATTTACTGTGCTTTTCGCGAAGTCATCGATAATTCAATAGTATATCGATGTTCATTCGAGAAGCTAAATCAATGCTTCTCGAGTATCTACCTGTTCAATTTCATTATATGAACAGGTTCGTCCGAGATAAACATGCAATTTGGCTACAGTTCCTTTTTCTTTTTTATGTATTCATTAAATCATTTTTTATTATAGGATGATGTCTTCACTCATCTCTACACTTTGATTGTAAACTCTGACAACACCTATGAAGTTCAAATTGACGGTGAAAAGGCTGAATCTGGTGAGCTGGAAGCAGATTGGGACTTCCTTCCTCCAAAGAAAATTAAGGTTTTTATTCTTTTTAGTGCCATTTGTTCAAATGAAAAGGGTTGTTGTCAGAAAAATTTCCACTTTGCTGGAAAATAGATGTGATTTGAGAAAATTTATACCAAAAATAAGACGTGCAGTTAATTGGTTATTTTGTCTTATATCGAGTGTGACAAAGTGGAAGTATTTAGGATCCAGATGCAAAAAAACCAGAAGACTGGGACGAGCGAGAATTTATCGATGATGAGGATGATAAGAAACCCGAAGATTGGGACAAGCCGGAACACATTCCTGATCCTGATGCTAAGAAACCGGAGGACTGGGATGATGAAATGGATGGGGAATGGGAGCCACCGATGGTTGATAATCCTGAATATAAAGGAGAGTGGAAGCCGAAACAAAAGAAAAATCCTGCATACAAGGTGAAATTAAATCCTTTTTACTTCCTAAATGCTAGTACTACAAGTAATCATTCCAGTAAAATTTTTATTTTTGAATTTATTACATATCGTTCCTCTTTTAGGGCAAATGGATCCATCCAGAAATCGAAAATCCAGATTATACTCCAGACGATAATTTGTATGTTTATGATGATATTGGAGCAATTGGCTTTGATTTGTGGCAAGTAAAATCAGGAACCATTTTTGATGACGTCATTGTGACAGATAGTGTGGAGGAGGCCAAGGTATTGTTTCATAGTTGTATCGATATATTTCTATTTTGTTTTTTCTTGAGAATGAGAATGGAGATGGTTTGATAAGTTCAACTAATTTTGCACTTATAATAATTCCTTTTATTGGTATCAACATGACTAAGATTGACTTTATTGGAATGCAGTAATTTCAAGTAAAATCATTAGTGTTTGAGAATTGGGTCATATAGGGAGTTTTTTTATTACCCTTCTTTTCAACTGAATCATTTACAGAAGTTTGGTGAAAAGACATTGAAAATAACGAGGGAAGGTGAGAAGAAAATGAAAGAAAAACAAGACGAGGAGGAAGAAAAGAAGAGAAAAGAAGAAGAAGAGAAGAAGAAAGAAGAAGAAAAGGATGATGAAGAAAAAGATGAAGAAGAAAAGGAGGGAGATGAAAAGAAAAAAGTAAGTTTATATTATGTTTTGCACTCTTTTTTTATTCTTTGTCAAATTTAAAAAATATGCAATTGATTCTATTGAAATTTTGCAGGATAGTGAAGAACACGAAGAATTATAAATCAGTGATTAATGTGTGCTAAATGTTTTTCTTGGCATGTCAACTGCCGTATCGTTGCCTGATATTCGGCATTGTTACTTTTTACCGTTAGGATCTCCTTGGGAAATTTCGATGAAAATTTTATTGCTTGGGAAAGATTTTAATAAGAAATAGTGTTTTTTTGGAAATGATGGGATCGCGGGTTGCTCATAATTAATTTATTCGTTCGATATTAATATTACTCATAATTTGTTGATTCGTTATATCTTCATTTCTCTCCCTCTTATTTCGCTTCTTGATTTTGTTTACTTGTTCAGATCAGGAATAAATGTTTTTATTTATAAAATATTTGAATACTGAATTAATATGGTTCTCATTTATCACCAAATCGAACTGTTACTAGAGTTTTTTAGCAAATGAACTAACCTTGGATTTGAATAGTCATACTGGGATTCATTATTTTCGATTTTTTAGTGAATTTATCCTGTTCCTCATTTTTACTATTAGTATTCATTTTTGAAAGTATCATTGGTTTTTTTATAAGGTGATGAAAAAAATTGATGAAATGGGAGAGTAAGCATTTAAAGAATAGATGTTCGAAGGACGACTCGTTTTGATTGGTATTTAATAGGTTCCATCCATCATGAGGAGTTAACTTTCTAAAAAATTAAATTAAATTGGTTCTCATCTTACTCTTATAAGATGCCTGTTTCAAAGAATCTGGGGATTTCAAAGAATTCTGTTGTTCAACTCGAAGGCATCTTATAGATATAAGATCTTCGAAAGAGATGTTCCCGAAATATTTCGGGATTGGTGATGCAATATAGAAATCGTATAAAATTTATTTCACGAGTTGACAGCTTCGATTTTGTATAGTTACTGTTTGGTATGAATGGATGGATTTAGAAAAAAAGAGCTATTTAGTTTATTGACTTAAAGACAGCTGGAATGAACGTCATCAAAACTCGAAGCTTGACATATCAACCGATGATTGGCGTTTAAGTAACGTGGACCAGGAGAAGGCGGATATTTGTGATGAGCTCAGCTAACGATGATTTGTGCTTATTTCGGAAAGTCTAGGATTTAAATAGCGGTAAGCGAATCAAATTTCAAATTATGATCCTTCCTTCTGTATCATCCGTGGTGCTTTTATGTATCATTAGCTACGCTAATAGCAAAATTTATTTCCAAGAACAATTCAAAGGTTCCAGTTTATTTAATTTGTTCGTAGAATTTCTTCTAGTTTCTTACTGAAATAAAAATTAGCCAAATCTAAAAATTTCCTTCTTGAACAGATTTTTTTTTTTTAATTCATAAAATCGCAAAAATCTCATTAAATCTGAAAAATAATTTAGAATAATTTCATCGGAAGATGAAGATTAAAAATAATTAGTGGAAATTACTTTAAAAGTTGGTAGTTTTTCATTTATCGAAGTTTTTTTGAGACATAAAATTTGTATATTGTAATTATGGTAGAAACAAATAACAAAATTAGGCAAACTGGATAAGAAACATTAAGCAAATTTATATATATATATATTTATATAATATCGAAATGAAATATAATATTATGAAGTTTTCCGATGATTAGATTACGGTTTTGAATTGAATTGTGAGCCGCAGTTATAATCCTTACTTTTTTATTAACCTTTGAAAGAGTTTGAGATTAAGTCTATTTTGATCTGTTGATTTAGATAGTACAAAAGACTAGATTATATCAATTTACATATAATATATTGTGTTTTTTTCTTATTTTTTTATTGTTGAGTCTTGATTCTTCGCTCAGTTAATTTTTCACAGCTCAATTTGCTTGATATTTTTAGATGGAGATGGCTGGAAAAATCGATGGGTATTATCTGAATATCAAAAGGACTATGGAAAATTTAACCTTTCCTACGGTCAATTCTACAATGATCCGGAGGAGGATCTTGGACTTACTACGACCGAGGCATTTGATTATCAATTTAAATAAATAAATAAATAGATGAATAAATAAATGGATTGATAGATAGATGGTTTCAATTTCAAAATTTTCGGCTTCAGATATTTAAATAATTTTTACTGTATTTCAGGATTTCAAAAATTACGCTATTTCGGCAAAATTTCCAAAATTTTCGAATAAAGACAAGCCACTGATTGTTCAGTATGCAACAAAACGATTTACTATACCTGATGACGATTGTGGTGGCCTATATATAAAGGTATAGGAAGTTCTGGTTACTTTCATACTTTAATATTATTATAAATAGCAATTTTAGATATTTGTGAAATTGGTACTAGAATGTTCACGTTTTCAGAGCTTTTTGATAGAAATCTCATCACAAATATAGATTGTAAACTATTTCGATTTCACATGTCTATTTCTTAAAGGATGAACTGTTTTAAAAAATTAAGCTAGTTAAATAAAAGATATTTAAAATTTTGCAGAATATCCATGATTCTGAAAATAATTGCAACAATGGCCCGGAATCCGACTATTAAGATGGGAGGAAGCATGTGAATATTTATTATGAAGATAGAGAGAGAGATAGCAGATTTTTATTAGGCTGCTAAATACAAAAAACATGCAGTAATAAATAATGAAGGACTTTTATACAAAGTGAAAAGCACATCATCGGAGATCGTAACTTAAATAAAGATATAACAATTAGACAGACTATAATAGGAATATAAAACTAGCCATTACTACAAAAAAATTCTCGTTTTCAGTAAAATATTTCTCTTCTTTTTTTTTGTTAAATTAATTTATTCAAATTCAGCTGCTGAAATCGGATTTGGACCAGAAGAAGTTTAGTGGTGAAACTCCATATCAGATTATGTTCGGACCAGACATATGTGGCATATATGTGAGAAAAATTCATGCTATATTTCACTACAATGATTCCTATTATCATTGCAATTCTTATTTGCCCATGATTGTAATTATTTTTACTTCACTTTTTACTATAAAATTCCCTTTTTTTTTTTTGAAAGGTTAATTTATAAGTTTCAAGTTAATCATATTGTTTGGATTTTTCTTTTGAAAGAATTCCCGCTAAAATTAGTGGCAAAAATGGATATTTATTGCGTGGATAAAAATTTACAAATTTGAATCATAATTTTGTTCTTTCTGAATAAAATTATTGCTTATAATATTGAAAAACTATGATTTCGTAGTGCAGCAATAATGAACTAAAATAGATAGTTGTTCAGTATTACATTTATTTCAGAATGATGAACTATCCCATGTTTATACTTTGATTTTATATCCAAATAATTCGATTGAAATACTTTCCGATTATAATGCTCAGATTACTGGAGCCCTGGAGGATCACTACGATTTTCTTAAACCACGAATAATTCTTGTTAGTAATTCTTGTTTCCTCCTTTTCTGCCTACTGCTTAGAACATCTTAGATACCTTAGATAGTGAGCTTTTCTTTTGTTTCAGAAAATATCCATTAATAATTGTGAAAATGTGCGATCAAACCATATTTCATATAAATTTTGTGACGTACTTTGCACAATTTTTTTTTATTTAATGCAGTTTAAACAATTTTCGGTTCATTTTATTTGGGTTTTATTGGATAGTGTATCTGCTTAGTTTTATTGAACACGGCAGCAAACTGAAAAAAAAAAAACAATTTCAGGATCCAAATGTTGACAAACCAAAAGATTGGGTAGATGATGAATTTATACCTGATCCAAATGATAAAAAACCGGATGACTGGGATCAACCAGAATTTATATTGAATTTGAATGTTACAAAACCAGCTGACTGGGATGAGGAATGGGATGGTGAATGGGAACCGCCGGGAATGGTAAATCCGGAATACAAAGGCGAATGGCAGCCGAAAGAGATTCCAAATCCAGCATACAAGGTTGGTTTTTGAGATTTGAATGAAGTCATATATTTATTTATATTTTTTTTTGACAGATATAAAACCAATAAAATCTTATATCAAAATTATTAATTCGAAATCCAAGTATCGAAGGAATGGAAATTTAGGGGGAATGGTTACATCCTGAAATCCCTAATCCAGATTATGTGCCAGATCCGAATCTTTACCTGTACGATGATATCGGTGCAATTGGAATCGAATTGTGGCAAGTGAACAGTAATACAATATATGACAATATCATTATAACGGACTCCATTGAAGAAGCTAAAGTAATGTTTAAAAAAAATAAAATTGGATGTTTTCTTAATTTGATGGAAATTATCGGGAATTTTTATTGGTATGTTCCCGTAATGAATTTTGTAAAATGGAAAAGAGGAAAAGTAGTTTGACTAATGTTATTTTCATATCCTTCTATTTCTGACAGAGTGGAATCAAAGTAATCGAAAATTCATCATATTTTTAGAAATTTGCTGGTCTTACGTTGAATGGTACTAGGATCGGTGAAGAGAAAATGAAAAAAGGATATGATGAAAAGCTCGATCGCGAAGAAGAAGAGCAGAAAAAGAAAGAGGAAGAAGAGAAGAAAAGAAAAGAGGAGGAAGAGGAGGGAAATTCAAGGGAGGAAGAAGAAAGACAAGAAGAGACTGATTCAAACCAGAAACAAGAAAAAGAGGAAACAAAGATAAAGGAAGAAAAAAAGGAAAGTAAACATGATGTTTCTGAGAAAGAAGAGATGGAAACTGAGAAAGAAACGAAGTTAGGGGAAGATGAAGAAAAGGAGCTTGAGGAAGATAAGGAAGGAAGGGAATCTAATAAGAAGATGGATGAAAAGAAGGAATGGAAAAAAGATGTAAGTTTATCTGAAATTATTGAATGTTCACTGATTATGGATGTACATACATATGTCCTCAATTTATTGCTATTTGATGAGAGAACTTTAAGTGACGACAGAATCATTGACTTAAAATAAGATTATGAGAAATTTTAGTTAAATTTTGTACTATTTCAGTCAGAAGAAGAAAGGCTGAATAAGGAAGAACTATAAACGAAGACAGTGCTGTCTTGATTGGTGCAAACTTGATTGGTAATCTTGAGCAGTTCTATCAAAATGACTTCTCTGTGTTGTATATATTAGAAATTAAATTATTACTTCACTGTTGCTTTATTGTTGAATTTTTCTGAATAAATCAATAAGTTACTTCATTATCGAAATCGATAACTATAATCCGAAGTTGGAATGTGAAAAAAAATGAAAGTATAACGACAACATTCATCAATAAATTGTAGTCATGTCATATAGTAAGCCGGCAATAAAAGTATAATTACTCAATCGATCGTCATAACCTCTTATTACCTACTGCATACTATCCATCCTTTCATAATCAAAGAGAGATAATCATTTCCCTTATCTTTCAAGAATTACGTGAAATTAATGGAATTAGTGCTGATTAATTCCAAACAGTTATCACTTATCTCTATTATTTAATAATATATGCGAAAAAATTATCAAAATATTTATGTTCAATAAGAGACAAATAATACTTGAATACTTGAACGAGTAAACGAGTGACTGCGGTACGATATGAGGATTAATCATTTGCCATGTTATGTATCATTAAAA
The DNA here is from genome assembly GCA_000499405.2 of Onchocerca volvulus. Taxonomy (NCBI): domain Eukaryota; kingdom Metazoa; phylum Nematoda; class Chromadorea; order Rhabditida; family Onchocercidae; genus Onchocerca; species Onchocerca volvulus. Next base: position 3,422,316 of record HG738139.1, on the reverse strand, counting down.
ATACGTCGAGCACATTAATAAATAGCTAAATTTTTCTTTTTTTTTTTCAACTGATGAAATTATTGATTAGGAAGTGTTTATGGAGATCTTGTACTAACACAGTATGTGTTATTTTGAAGTATACACTGTAAAATACAGTGATCTATTATATAAGCGAAATACTACAATAAAGACATAATATGCATGTGCACATACGCACATGCATGCTAATAGAATACATGAGAAATTGAATAAAATATCAAATATAATATTTCGAAATACAAAATGACTGAAAAAAAATGAAAGCTTTTTATAAACACCAGCACATATACATATTTATATGCCTTAGTAACAGCTGGAAATAAGGGAAAACAAATAATTGAAATTAAAACTTGCATTAGAATCTCCTATGCATAAAATTGCAATTTTATTTATAATGATGTCATGATATTCTTATGAATAATGAACAAATACAGTCATTTTTCATCTCTCTCTTTTTAACTTTTAAAAAAGAAAAATTCAGTTTTTGATTATTTTTCTAGAATTATTTTAAAAAAAAACCACATAGCTATTATAAACAATCAATTCCATGAAGAGCAGCTATGATGAGAAAAATTTATTCGCAGTTGTTTAAATAAATCATATACCATTGTGTTTTGCCAAGTAAAGCACAATAACCAATTATGCAATAATTCTGCAATATCATTTCTTGAAATTAAAACGTACTCACAAAAATAATTATTTGGGGGAAAATTTTTTATTTATTCCTGAAAAATGAAATATTTCTCTCGCTCCCTCTTTTTCTTCTTATGTTTGGGTATTTATAAAACAAATATGGATATAAAAAAAAAAAAAAATTTTCTAGTTTCGAAGTTAAAAGAAAAAAAGATATTTCGAAAAATATAATTATATGAAACTAACCATAATCATATGCAAAACTGAAAGCATTGCAAGCGGTGAAATATACAATATTCTATATTTACAGCAATTTATTTAATCACATTCCATCTGTTCTTCATTATCCGAATCGTAAGCTTTATGTGCTTCACGAAATGTAGTAAATGAGCTAACGGGAAATAATTTCGGTGCACAATTATTTGTCGTCTGTTGATTTGCTATCATAGTATCTGTAATATTCAAGAAAATGTTTACATAACCGAAAAAAAAAAAGTAACATCAATTTTAGCTAATATAATAAATTCAAATCCATTACTATAGATGAATCTCAAACTTATTGATGTAGTAATATTTTGGAATTTTCTTTTATCAATAAATCATTCATATAATCGTTTAATCATCATTGTTAATTATCATTTGACCTATATGTGCGATAAATTCAAGAGAATTTTAGATACTGATTCCATAGCACATTGTAATATATACTTTATTGTGTTAGAATATTCTAAGAGGAAAATTGTTTTAAAAATGACTAAACTATGCCTATTCATCGAATTCATTATATTCCACGGCAAAACATTGACGAATAATTTTACCGACAGTTTAATCATAGTCGGTAAATTTTTCATCGTAAAGTTGAGTTTTATCACAAAGTTTAGCCTTGAAAGATAACGAAATAACTGATAGCATTCGCATAGAATAATATGTTATTAACATTTTTGGAAGTTATTTTAATTTATGCTTGCTTTATCAATCAAATTATTGTGGAAATCAAGTTAATATGTAACGTCAAAATGACAACATCAACAGTTTATCTATGAAATGAGGCAGCAGATGAAAAAAGCAAATAATATTAAAAATTATTGAACATTCAAGGAATTAGATATATTTTTGCTACTTTTGACAAATGCAATCCCATCTATAATTATACTATAATAGCAACTTAAATTAATGTAAGCCTACGATTGTAATTTAGAAATAAATTAAAAAGGAAGAAAAAATGAAGCAAACCTTCAAATTTGCTAGATTTCTGCTGCCTTGGATCATTTTCTCTTTCCTTACAAATTTTCGTCCATTCTTCAGAGAGCAATGGCTGCTGTTGTATGCGAATTCCTAACATCGGTTCAGTAAGATTCTAAAATACAATTAATTAAGAAGAATGAATAAACAAAAGAAAAAATTGAATTACTTGAAGTGCAAATAAATAAAAAAGGAATGATGCAGTTCTTGTAATAAGAATATATTGCCAAATCATTAATTATAAGTAATAAATTGTTAAACTGGTTTTAATAATTTCTGATTTTATTGGAACTAACCGCGGTGTGAGGAATCGGGGAAGGATTATCACCACTTGTAGATCTCGTAGAATAAGAACGTTCATCAAAATCACCGAATCGAAAAGGAGTATGTCGAGCTGTTGGGGGTAACGAAAGTGCTGATGCACCACCGGTTGTTGTTGCACTAACACCTGCTGTACTTGCTACGCCATGATGTATTAAAAGACTGAAATATCATACTTTCAGCATTAAAATGAAAAGAAAAGAGCAAAAACAATCAAATGATAATCCGCAATCGTTGATACAGTTTCGAACTGTAATCTGAAGTTGTTTTGCAAAATCTGAATAACAATATTCAGATTTTATTTAAAACTGTTTGCAAGATACTATTCGCGCAATTATTCCTTATATTCAAAAATTACCATATTATATTAAAGACTAATCATAGCTAATAATTAAGTTATAAATTAGCTCAGCAGACTGAATTAATTCTTAGGCTAAAAATTAACAGATTAAATTAATATACCTGCTACCAACTGTTGCAGATGCTTAAAGTTGATGTATCAGAAAAAAAAAATGAATAGGAAAAGAAGATCTGAAGTGATATTTTGGATAGTAATAGAAAGTTTAAGAAATGAATAATATATGATGAAGTAATGAGATGTTTCTTTAAAAAAATCCATCTTAATCGTTCAATTCTCTTTTAAATTATTTCTACCATCTGTTACAAATATAAAGAACTAACTAGTTAACTAATTCAAAGTAATTAAATTCATTTCGAATTCTGAATTGATTAAATGAGTCGATTTCAAATAACTGACGATAGTATTTAAATCAATGGAACGAATAAAACAAACCCTTTATTCATACACGATGATACTGAATTTGAACGTTTTCGTTTATTGTGACTGAAATGTGGAATGACGCGACTTGAACGTCGTGACGTACCTAAAGATGGCCGAGAGAATAAAGTTTGTCGTAGCACCTAAAACATGAACGATATCGATAATTTGAAATTAACTGAAATTAAAATTCGCAACCGAAATTCAATAATTGATATCAATTTCCCTTAAATGTTCTTTTGCTAGCAAACAAATAAACAATAACTAAATAAATGAACAAGTACACAAATACAAATACAAATAACTTTATATTATTATTTATGGAACAAGTTTTCGTGTCCTTTTGCAATCATTTTAATATTTATGATTAAAAGCGAATCTTAGTTTTATTATTGTAATTAAAATTTGCAATTATTCTAATATCTATGACTAAAATCGGAGTTTTAGTTTAATATTGTCATTAAAGTTTCCAATTTGGACTGATAAATTCAATTTTTAATCTCAACATTAAAATTTATAGTCAAATGTTGAGAATAAAATTAACGTAACCATAGTATCCAGTGATGTACTCATACTTATTGGTGGAGCACTTGGAACACTTGGAACATGACCACTTGATGTTGTCACCGAAGTACTACAAGTACTTTCCGTTGAACTGGCAAGCATTTCACCACTATAAGATGATGATGTAAGCGTTGTAGTAGTTCGTTGTCGTTCTATTTCACTTGAAGTTGACATACGTGGGAGAGTTCCTTGCGCTTTTCCTAACTGAAATTTCATATTTATATAAAATCCATAATAAAGTTGTAATTTTATTCAATTCAAAGCAAACTTTCATTATTACAATAAATTGTTAGCATAAAGAAAGGATAAAATCAATAAATTGAATTTTTTTTTTATTTTATCAAAAAGGAAAAAAAGGAGAGAGGAAGAGAGAGAAATAGTATATCTTTGAATAAAATAATTAAAAAAAAAAAAAAAAAAGAAAAAAACGAAAATATCCTTGAATAAAAAAGAGGAAGAATTATTTGTTTGAACAAATTTTTTTTGAATATTTCAATAAACAATACCTGACATAGGTCAAGAGCAGCTATCGTCGAACGTTCCTCCATATCACTGAGACGATTATCATCAGGTCGTAGAACAACATCTTCTACTGCTCGTTTCAAATCACCAATATGCATAATGAGTGAATTTTGCTAATCAATGAATTAATTATATCAAAATTCAATCAGCAACAACAAATAATCGAATAATAGCAAATATAGATGCTTCTCTCGAGTGAAACATGCCAAATTCAATATGCTGTTTCTTTTCGTTTTCACCTCGTTTCCTTCTGATCAAATATTGTGAAAATTTAGCAATGATAATTATCAATCAATTATCATCATTTATATTTTCATCAATCTCTCATCCAATCACACTGTTTACATTCTGCAATAAAAATTAAAATACTTTTCTTCCTTTTTTCGTCATTATCAAAATACATCATCTAAATGATGAGTTTGTATTTGCCAGCAAAGATTATATTCGTAAAAGTTTATCATAAAATGAAAAAAAGAAAAAAGAAAGAGGAAAAAATAAAAGATAAAAGAAGGAAATGAATGGATAGGAAATGTCAAAATGAGGTCAAATAATGTCACCAAATGAACATATTGCTCTAAATAATTGATACATCATTACTATATACATATTTAAATGATAAAAAAAAAAAAGGAAAAGGAATAAATTAAAAAGTTAAGTATTAAATTATTGTCATTAATCTTATATATAAATATATTTTTATATAAAAAGAGAAGGAATAAATCATTCTGGCAAATTTTATACCATAATTATTTACGATTATTATTATTATCGTTTTTACCTCTTCACTTGAGAAACTTTAATTCAAATCATTTCAATTTAACTATAACTTTTTCAATATAAACAATCCCACTAAATCTATTCAATCGAATCATTTAATTCTCCGATAAAAAGCAATCATATTCACCTTGTTGAAAATTATAAATACATACTACTACATTCAAATGAAAAAATAAATCTGTGTAAAAAGTAATAAAGGTCAGAGATCTATTTGGAAAAAGTTAGTAATAATAATAATCAATATCATTATTGCTCTCATTAGTTTGAATTTTTTTTTTTTTATTGATATCAAATCTAACCGATTCTTTAATAGCCATATATGTTGAAGAAATGAATGTAATTCTGTCTAATGGAAAAAAGTAAGCCTAAAATATCAATCAAATAACTGATATTTGATTATTGTTATTGTTGTTCTTGTTTATTGTTACTAGTGATAAATGATGGAAATTCATTTTAATAAAAAGATTATAAAGTAACAAGTTGAAGAATATTGATCAAATAAATGATATTTAGTTATTGTTATTCTTGTTTTTATTGATAATAAATAAAAATTTATTCCAACAAAGAAATTATTGATTAAATAAAAAAGAAAAGTACTGATCGAGCAACAGATATCTGATCATTGTTATTGAAATATTGTTGATAGTTATAAAAAAATTTTTTTCAATAAAAGATTATTGATTAAGCAAAAAGGGAAAAATATTGACATATAAGTGGTACGTAATTATTATTCATTATTTGTATCAGATATTATTTATATTATTATTATTATTGTTGATAAATGATAAAAAATGTATTTCAGCAAAAGATTATTGATTAAATAAAAGAAGACAACAATAATAATAATACTAGCAATAAATAATAAATTAAAGATAACAATAAGTAATAAATTAAAAATAAAATCAATATGAAATATACTTTCTAAAAAGGAGAAAACGAGAGGAAGAGAAGGCAATGATAAAAAGTTCAAAAAGCTACCAAATCATTGATTATTGTTTAACATTTTCATTGCTTTGTTAAATCTTTACAATGAAAAATATAAGCAAAAAAAAAACGAGAAAAAAAGAAAGAAAAGAAAAATAAATCTAAAGAGGGGAATGACTGATAATAAAATGTTGACTGAAGCAAAAGATGCATTTGTCGAATATCATTCTATCTATCTATATATCTATTCAATCCCTATATTTATCGATCGATCTATCTATCCACCTATCTATCGATCTGTCTATTTATTTAAAGCAACAAAAAAAAAAAAAAAAAAATTTTTTTTTTGATTTGAACAAATAGGACAAAATGGAAACAGTAATATATCCGTCATCATCCATCCTTCAATCGTTGTTCCATTATTCTATTGCCAATTATTATTTTCCAGCTCTCTTCTGGAAGTGACAAAAAAAAAAAGAGAAAGAATAGAAGAAAATCATTCATTTTCATTCATCCATTTCCCTTGATCTCTCTTTCTTGGCTTCCTTTTCCCATTCAAATAAGGCCAATTCTGCAAAGTAATTTTGTCCAAAAAGAAGATTCATCCGTTATTTGGTTGTCATTTCATTGAAAAAAACCGCGAACTCTGGCATGTTAATTGTATTTGCTTTTTTTTTTCGTCTCCTTATTCACTGTTACACCCAACCATGTTTCACTATTAGTAATATTTTCGTTCTTTTCTTTCCCTCCTACCTCTCTTCCTCGAGAGATCTCTCTCTCTTCAATTTTTGCATTTTTAATTGTAATTTAATTAAAAATATTTTCTCTCAGTATAATAGCTTTGTCGAAATTTTAAAATGACAAATTTTTATTTCCGGATATGGTTAGAAATATTTTCATCTCCTTCATTTTTTTTTTTTCTTTCTCTGTATCTCTCTCTCTTTCTCTCTATAAATTGAAAAAAGTAAGAAAAACGTTATTAAGATAAGATCAATTAATTATCTGATTAAAAAAAAAAGCAATCTGAAACCAAATATTCTCTTGCTTCTGTTAAGAGTAGAAAGGGAAGTAAAAGAAAGGACAGTAATGAAACATAATTTTTGATCTCCGAGAAAAGTTTATTTAAGCAATGTGAATCGATGAATTGAATAGATGAATAAACGTGAATGGATGAATGGAAAAACGTGAATGGAAAAATGGAAAAACGTGAATTAACGAATGAATAAACATTATTTATTCCTGCAAAGGTAAAGTAACTCAGCACTCATAATTGATGAAGGCAAAAATAACAAAAATCGATTTACCTGAAAAAAGAAAGATGCTTCAAAGCGAACAACAACGTGAAACAAAATTATTTTTTTTTGAAAGAAAGAAAGATTGATGAGATGTTTATTACATTTGATGGAATATTGTCATTTACATACATGAATGATGATGATAATAATTATAATAATGAGAATAAATTCATAGGGATAAAGCATTAGAAAAATAAGAGAAAAATTACGTAGATTAAAGAAAATTCAGAGGATGTTGAATAGCTTTTTAAGTAGTGTTCATCGATCATTTTCCACTTTAATTATTTATTGAAAGAGAGAAAGATAGAGAGGGAAAAAAAAAAAGAAATGCTGTAATTTTAATACGAAATGATGGCAATAATTTAAAAATTTTAATTGTGATGAAGAAAAAAGAAAGATAAAAAAATTTGATAATGAATTTGCAATTTCCAATATTTGGGAGAGAGAGAGAGAGAGAGAGAGAGAGAGAGGGAGAAAGAAAGAATAAAAAGGAAAACTCTTCCATAAAATTGAGATTTCAAATAATTAGATGCGATTGTACTTATCAAATAAAATTTGCCTTTTACATACTATTCCTTTAATTTTGGTGATCTTTATTATGTAGCTCTTTCGACAAGAAGTTTGATCTTCAATTTAATCTTGAAATTTAACTGTTATTATTTGATGTTTCATTTTTTTGCAGTGAATTTCTGCTCTTCCGTTTTTATCATCGATACTTCTTATTAATAATATTGGAAAAAAAAAATGATATTCAAAACCAATACGATTATTCATAGCTTTCTTCACAATATCATCAATATTGCGAAACTTATATCATTATTCAATGAGCTTCACATATGTCAAAGATATCACACCAAATGTTCGGCTAATTTTCTAAAAAAAATTCTCGAATCTGAAATCTAAGTGCCCATCAAGAAACTGAATTTTATAACCTTCACTTGATATTTAATCCAATTCGTTATCTGTATAAAAAAAATGTAAATGTTCGTTGTGACTTTTGACACAACGTTGCAAATTCTTCACCAATTGCTTTCAAATTATGATACAACGTAGCATTCGAATAATGCGTACTTTTACATAAATGACCTATTTTTTACCTCTCCATGAAGATAAACATGTTTCCCTCCAAAACGTAAAGGATAAACATGTTTACCGCCAAAAAGTCGCAAAACTAAACATGTTTCATGCCAAAACGTTCCGATTAACCGATTAACGGATACACAAAGTGAAGTCAACCAATTATTCATTCACTGTTAGGTAATAGTCGACAAACAATCTATGTAAATAAAAATGTAAATGCTCGTTGCTCATTTCCACACAACGTTTCAAGTTCTTCATTGATTGATTTGAAATTTTTGAAATAACGTTACAATCGAGTAAGCGCATGTTTTTATATAAGTATTATATATTTACATAAGTTTACCTTTTTCTTTTTTATCTGTTACACCTGTGACAAGTAAAAGTAAATGAACAGATATTTTTATTTATATAGACTAGCTAGATCTAGCACGCGGGACATGGCCGGTGCATTTAATTGAAAATAAATAAATAATTATAAGGTTCTTTTTGATTTAAATTATTCAAAAGCTAAATTTTTTGATTAAGTTATCCCAAAAACTTCAGAACTGAATCAACAATAGTATACTTATTCTATATGGACGGTTTCATACATATGCTAATGCTCAAGCAACTTTATCTATTTTACTTATTGATTTACCTGAAGTTACATGATGCTATACCCTGAATTATCTCAAAACTACTCTGAAATATTTGTATGTACTAATTTTTTAACCAACAATCTTGACTTTTTAAGTCCTATAACCTTGACGAGATGAATATTATCAACAACCGCCGAAAGGTTATTGCTCGGTCATGTCTGATGGATCAATTGTGTTAGGAGTAGAAGACACAGATGATATATTGTATTAAATATGCGAATAATTTTTTAGTGGATAACTTGCATCAGCGCAATATTATTTTATACCTCGAGTGAAATTCAACTGAATTAAAAGATACATTCCATTCGATACATACATATATATTTTAACTGAATTCAAAAGATAGAAAATAGGCATTGTACTGAGTTTAAAAAGTAAAATACAAACATTATATTAGATTTAAAAAGTAAAAAAATGGATATCATACTCAATTTAAAAAGTAAAAAACAGATGCCAGATATTTAAAGAAGTAAAAAATAAAAATCACAATGAATTTAAAGAGTAGGAGATGGATATTATATTCTATTTAGGAAGCAGAAAATAAATGTTATAGTGAATTTAAAAATTAGAAAATAAATATTATATTCAATTTAAAAAATGTAAGATAAAATTAACAGTGATTTGTCTAGAAAAGATAATATTAAAAAAAAAAAAAAAAAAAAGCCATAATTCTCAGATTAAAAGAAATAAGCTGAGGCGGAATGAAAAATAATTCCATTCACTTAACGATAACTTCAGAAAACTTATCGATTAAATTTTAATTGAAATCTTTTGAGCTATTGAGAAGAAAAAAAAAAAAAAAAAGATTAAAATAGATGCAAATTATCCATCTAGTCACACAAAAAAAGGAAAATGAGGGAGGGAGAGAGAGAGAGAAAGAAAGAAAAAAGGAGAGTGAAGAAAAAAAAATCACTTTTAATTAAAATTTATTCTATATTTTTAAGTGAAAGAAACTTGTTAAGGAACTTGTTTCTATGTCATCTAATATCAGATTAGAAGTCTTTAAAAGGATGAATTTAGAAATGAAAGAGAAAAATCGTCGTAACTTACTAAAACAATATTTATCTCTTTATTTCTTCTAATTTCGGATAAATTATCTGTTTTTGCAATCTTCCGATGTTCCATTTAATTTATTCATATTTGAAAATATAAGATGAAGAAAAAAATTTTTGGAATATATAAATTTCAAATCGATTTTTAACAGAAAAGAAAAATAGGAAGGTATATTTGAGAGGGAGAATGTAACTGAAATGATCATAGCATTTGATTGTATGAATTGAATTAAAAATGCGGCCAACTGTTGGAAGGAAATTTTTTTTTAAAAAGGAAAGAATTTTAATTCCTTTTTTTCTGAAATAATATTATCGCGAAAAAATTGTAAAGAAATAAGTATGTATTAAGGAAGAGAGGAACAAAATGTAAATTATGACTTTTTGCGCCAATAAAGCTTTCTCTCTGAACTTGAAAATGGACGAATATTCCAGTCATCTCATGGGATAAGAAAAAATGAAGAAACAGTACATAAATAATGCGAATTCGATAACTAATATCAAATAAGAGAAAGAAAAAGAAACTGAAGAAGATTAATAGATAAAATATTTTATGGCAAAATTTACAGATAAGAAAGAGATTAAGTCAGAGTTCCTTTTTTTCTTGAGAATGAATTGCAATGAAAAAATATAATTCATCAAGAATAAATTATATTTTTTTGAGAATGAATTATAATTTCTTTCTTTTTCTCACAAAAATAGAACAGAATAGAATTTGAATTTGGATTGATTTCAGACTTAATTTTTGCGAATTAAATATTCTGTCTTCTTCATTTCAATCCCAGAGAGTTATTAATTTTCTATCTATGAAACAATATGAACTAGTTGTTTAATTAGAATTTAATTAAATACAAATAGATATAAAAAAGGTCAACTTTGGATTAGTGATGTTAAATTCAAACCGAAAATCACTGGAAAGTCTCGATTGTTAATGGCCTAATTATCAAATTTTATTTGTTGTACATAAAAAGAATATGTTAAGAAAAGGAATGAGAAACAGGAAATAAAATTTAAATAGCAATGAAAAATGGATTTGAATAAATGCACGTTGATTTTAGTAAATCTATGTAGATTGAGCTAATTTAAAATTGAAAAAAAAATTAAATTTTAATTGATTCTACAAATGCAAATTATTAAGCTAATTTTTAATTGAAAATAAATAAAATTTTTGAGAAAAGAAATAACTTTTAATAATTCTATGAATGTAAATTATGTTAGTTTTAAGTTAAAAATGAATCAAATTTTTTGGAAAAAAAATTAACTTCTAATAATTCTGCAAATGTAAATTAAGTTAATTTTGGGTTAAAAGTTTGAAAAAAAAAATTAAGCAAAATTTTGTTTTTTATCAAAGAAAGATGTAAAATTTTCGAATAACATTCAATTGTTGATAAATTTATTCCGTCAAACCATTTTAAATTTACTGTATGATATCGACTGAGATAGATGATATGGAGTGATATAGACTGATGTAAATGATATAAACTAGAAAAAAAAAAATTGTAAAATGAAACAAAGAATATAAGATATTCACTCCAAATAAATTCCTTTTTTTTCTTTTTCCTTTCCTTTTCCATTCCTTTAAACGACTGAAAAATGTCACACTGTTTTAAGAAATGTTTGAAATTGATGGATAAATTGCGTTTTGTTGGTAAGAAAAAAAAAAAAATTGTCATGCCATTTCGTTTATGGCTTCTTTACTTGGCTTAGGCTTTAATTTTAGATCAAATTGATTTTTGCAAAATAGTAAGAATAACAGAGAGAGTTTTTGAAAAAAAAAAAAAAAAAAAAAAAAAAAAAAAAAAAAGAAAGAGTTTTTGAAAAAAAAAAAAAAAAAAAAAAGAAAAAAAGAATGATGAAATTGAAGAAAAAAGGAAAAAAACGCAGAAAAAAGGGAAAAGAAAATATTTTATCTGTAAACGAATTTGCTATTGATAAATTGAGATTAAAAAGAAAAAAAAGGCGCATAAATATAAAATGAAAAGAACTGAAACTAAATGATAATCAATATTTTGAAAAAAAAAAAGACTTTGTCATTTTATTTTATTAATTTTGCCATGTGGCTTTTTTCATTTATCGACTAGAATTCAAGAATTCCTTTCCATCATCCACTTGCTTCTTCATTCATTCTTTTGGAGAAAAATAAAATTAAAAATGGATGATAAAGCAAATTTTCTTATTTATTTTAAATTATTTCTTGAAATACACGAATTTTCAAAAAAAAAAAAAAAAAAAAACCTTTTCTAAAAGTTTTACTTTTAAACTCATTTTGAAATGTTGAAAAAAAGAAATGAAAAACCATATAAAGAAAACAAGCCTAGCAAAATTAGTAACATTTTAAAAATTGAAACAATAAATAGTTTTAAACATAGAATTTATTTACTTAAATAACTACAAGTAATTATTACATTGTTCAATTAAATTGCTTCTACAAATAAATACAAATTTCCAAGTGATTTTTTGTATTAAAAAAATTTTTTAAAATATATATTGCAAGGTAAAAATTTCAAACAAAAATATTACAATCAATTCCATCAATTAATTGAATTTTATTATTACAATTAAAACATAAATGAAAATACCGATTAAAAGTAATAGAAAAAATTAAGAACAACTTTTCATATATATTCTTTCATATCTAAATTTTTATAATTGTTTTTGCTTACTTATTTGTATTTTGTATTTACAATTTTTATTTGCCAACCTTTCTACAATTCAAATCAAGCTAATTTTAAATTCTATTAAGAAGCTTATTAATATACATTAATAGCCTGTAACTAATTAGCAAATTCCCAGAAAATATTCGGTGATAATTTCGATACAATAATAAATGATAAGATAACAAATGCAATAAACTGAAATGATTCATAAGAATACGATGATACACGCTTTCAAAAACTGGTTTGAAAGTGTAAAAGATGACAAATTCTCGTCTCAAATGATATCATTCTCCTTTAAATTATTTCATGTCAAAATTGCAGGAAAAAGAAAGAAAAAGCATTTTTATCTTCCAACCTCTTTTCCTCTCCTTTTTCCAATCATTTCAACCTATTATGTGAATGTACAAATAATTTTAATCACATAATCTAAATTTTTTTTTGCAAGAAATTTTTTCCCCATGAAATTTAAATTATATTTCACCATTTTATGAAAACTTTTCTCCTGCAAATGAAATTTTATTCTGCAATAATTTTTGATTTTTATCTCTTTTTCCCAATTTTTTCCTTTTTTTTCTGCAGCAAGCAGCTGTCTGCATTTTTTATCATTTTCCTTTTGGACTTTAGTTTTTTATTATTTTTTTAAGTCGCATGTTAAAATCGATAATAAATTAAAATGTAAACAGTGATTCCATTGGATACATATACCGTATGAATTGTTTGTTAATTTTAGGATAAAAATAAATGTCCGACTAATTCATCATTTTTTCAAATCCATACACCAAACTAAGTTTAAATTTAAAAAAAGAGGTGGGGAATACTGAAAAAAATTTTTTTAAAAAACATATAACCAAAATACTAATAAGTAATAATAATTTGTATTAAAATATACCCAATATTTCAATAGTTATTAATTTCAAAACAACTTTCGATTGATGTTTAAATAATGAAATTTCAACTTTCAACAATTTAATTCATCTCTTTCTTTCAAGTTGTTTGAAATATTGGATTTATATATTTTAATACAAATTATTATTGCTTATTTGTTGAATCTTTCGAAAATTTGAGTTTGTTTTTTTTTTTTATAATTTTTTATTTTTCATAATTTTAAAAATCATTGGAAAAAATAATCTAAAAAAGTTGATAATCAAATTTTATCGACTCATTTTAATTGAAGAAATTATAAAAACGTTGTCATGTCCAGTTCAGAAATGATCATAACTTGAATCAGACAAGTTTAGCATGAGAAAATATGAATTTGAAACTACAAAATAAAGGACATAAGGATGAAATTCTCGAGAATTTTAGATTGTTTAAAGTTAAAATTTTATAGAATGAATAATTTCGAGAATAATTTCAGAAAATGTCAAACTGAAAAGGAGAAGAAAATGAGAAAAGAAGAAAATTGATGGAAAGAATAGAAAAGCTAATCTGATAAACAGTACGAATCAAATTCGAATGACGGATTCTGATTATCCTTCATCGTATATTTCATTAATGTGAAGTAAAGTGTCATCTCATCTTCATACATTTACTAATTAATATTCGTTAATATTTCAAAACTTCCATATGTTCTATTTTCTCAATATATATATATTAAATTGTAAATATGAAAGTTTTCTTCAAGAATCAGGAAATTAACAAAAAAAAAAAAAGTCAAAAAAAACTGTGATGATTATCAAATCATATAGTATATTAATTTTTATAGAATAACAATTGAAAAATATTATCTTTCACTAAGTATATTAATTTATAGTATATTAATTAAGTATATTAATTTATAGTATATTAACTATAGTATATTAATTTTTATAGAATAGCAAAATTATTAATTGTGATAATGATATGATATGATAGTAAATAATGATTATCATTGTTATTGTTGTCAATTGTTCTAACATGATATGATGTGATAACAAATAATGATTATTGTTGTTATTGTTGTCAACTGTTCAACATATAGTTAATATTAATATCATTAAACTATCATTATTGCACCATCAATTCTAATATCTTTAATTTTAACAATCAAATATCATCATTTATTTCACGTTTTTTCAAAACTTTGTACCCAATTATTCATGTTTAAGCATATAATATTTATAATACCATATTCCTAAATAGTATTCTGTTCGAGGATATGGTAAAATACATTCCATATTCTTAGACATGTCTATACCATATCCCTAAAAATACATATATTTACATAAAATCGTTATGACTAATAAATATTCACTATTATCTTTTTGATATTTTCATTCAATCATTATAGTTGCCGATTTCATGTATAATAAATTTCACTGAATAATAATAAAATGATTTGGCAGAGAAAGAGAAAAGAGAAAAGTGTAATTGTCAAATGCATCGATAGAAATCGTATCGTCTGTTTCATCATGGAATTAAATAAATAATCAAAAATATTCATAAACTAGAAATTCTCGCTTTGCATTATGCATATCGATGAAAGTATTAATTTTAAAAAATTGATAAAATCGCATGAAATATAAACTATAAAAATTTTAATTTATTAATCAATAACATTAAAGAGATATAGCGAATATTTGATACTTCATCGATGAATATAATATCAGATGTATAATTAAATGAAATAATTTAAAATTAGATATTTGCTAAGGAAATGAATAAACACATTTCGCTATGTTTGCTAATAGACAATGATATGAAAATATCATTGTAAAGTGATAAATATATTGATAAGAGGAAAAAAACTTGAAAAATTAAAACTAAATGTAGGAAAAAAACTAAGTTTTCTGATATAATATATAAACAAAAATTGGAATAACTAAAATAAATAGTAAAATAAATTAATTATTTCAACAACTAATTGTTGTGCATACTATATCATAAAAGTTAGTTTTTATTAAGTGCTCATTAAGTTGCATTAAATGAGCAAAAAAAAAAAGAAAAGATTACACAAATTTCGTATGAATTTGAATTTTAATTTATTTCTGCTTTTATGAATTCTATTTCTTTCTTCAAAAAGAGAGCAATTAAAAATTTATATAAATATTTCATTCTTCTTTTGAAATGAAATGATTCGAAAGAGACGAACTTATGTATCGATCCGATGGAAAGTTTAATTTGTGCTAAGATTCCTTTCGTTGATGGATCAGAGAAGAATTTGTGTTCTTCGCTTTGCGCTTAAATATATAAAACATTAAAATGATCTCTGATCGATATGAAACGAATAATTTTTATATGCAAATAGTTGTTGAAACGCATTGGAAAGAAATGAATGCATTTGGATAAACAAATTTCGAACATTTACTATTTGTAAATGTAAACTTATCAATTTAGCTTTGAAAAAGATAAAAATTAATCCCAAAAAACAACAATTATAATGGCATATGATAATGATTAAGTTAATAATAATAATACTTACACTTATGATAATGATAATATTGATAGTAACAAAAACTGATGATGATTATAAAATAATACTAATAATGATGATGATAGTGATCGCAATGATGTTTATAGTTGATAATGATATTGGCCTAGAGGTTGTTAGGGAAAAGCAAATGTATAATGATAGTTTAGTAATGATAACAGTGATAACCACAGCTGATAACAAAATTAGCCTACCAAAGTTGTCAGAAGAATATGCACTGTACGATAAATATTGTATGTAACGTTATTCGGTGATAATGAAACTCATAAATCCCAACTGTGTTTGTTGAAAAAAAAATTTTGTCAATTAATGATTAAATAATTGGAATTGTGGATCAAATTTTTTAATTAAAAATTAATTTCATTTATCTAATTATTAAATGCGAAAACTCTTTCATCGATAACACATTAGTACAATTCAAGTTGGCACAACAAATTTGCTTTTCTTAGATGAGTTACATGATATTTATTTAGTTAATTATTAAAATATATTAATTAAAATATATGAAACAATATATTATAATAAAGTAATCAATTTTTAATATATAATTCAATGCATACTTGACAATCAATTAAATATATAATTATGTAAAAAATAAATCTAAAATTTTGAATTTAAAAACTTCTGAAAGAAAAAAACATGAAACAATTATAATTGTATTTTAAGTTATAAAAAATTGAAATGACTACATAAAATCTTGAAATATGATATAATTGTGATGATTCATAAATAATGAAGAAATGAGAAATATTTCTTGAATTTAAAAAATTTGATTAATTCGAATTATTGATCAAGTTTTGTTTGAAACAATTAAAAATTTTTGCGATAAAAATTATCATCTTATCGATAGCAAAAAATAAGCACTGGCAGGATGATGTGATTGTTGCCTCGGATAATGATAATAACAACATAAAAGCTCATCAATAATGCATCCAATTTCATCTTTAAATTTCACATTTCAATTTTTCTTTCATTTTTTTTCGAGAAAAAATGTAAAAAAGAAAAATATTGATTTTGAGGCTTTTTGCTCAAAAGTTTATATGTATGTATGTGGGTGGCATATGTATGTGTGTTGTGTGTTAAGTGTAACAAACAATTTTAAAAATAAAATTGCTCGAAAATAATTACAGAATAGAAGTAATTTCTATTAAGTAATTAATTTAAATTTGAAATTGAAACCAAAATAGCCGGAATGATTCGTCATCATTATCTACGTGATAGAAAAATAAAAGGAAATGAAAGATAAAATAGTTGACAAAATGATAACGATAAAATTAATTGCTATTTACTAACTAATTTAAATTTCAAATTAAAACTGAAATAGCTGGGATAACCTTATTACTGCTTAAATCATGGATAAGAAAAGGAAATGAAAGATAAAAATAATTGATAAAATGACAATGACGCATATCTTGCATTGAATTTGTCGTCTTTTTTTATTCGATATTCACAAAATGAAAATTTTTAGATGACATTATTGAAGTGTTATCGTCGTTTGTGAAAATTAAAAAAAAAAAAAAAAAAAAAAAAGCGACGAAATTGATTACTCATTGAATTAGTAATCATTTTTTGATTAAAATTATCACAAAATTCAAAATTTTAGTAACAAAAATCAAGCTCAATTAGCCAGCCTAAACGAATTGCATAAAATCCAAGCTAAGCTTTCAACTCTTAGCTTAATAACCAATAGCTAAGCACTAACAATGCAAAACTAGGCCTTCATTCTAACAAACTCAACTAACTAGCTTAATTCTATAATAGCAGCCTAGGCTTCAAAACTATGCTAAGCTTTAATCATATCATTTTTATTACTAAGCTTTTACAATTCTTGGCCAATAATAATAATAATCGTAACATTTCAAAAAACTTTTTGCTGCAAATGAAAACGAATGAATGGAATGATATGCGAATGATAGATATAAGCGGATAAAGAAAATTGAGTATAATAATAAATGAGGTAAAAATTCTTGTAAACAGGACAAACAGACAACACCTGTTTTCCTAGGGCAGGTATGTAAACAGGAAATTGATTGCACTAATGGGTCATTACCATCAACACTCATCAACTCATCATCATCAAATAGCCTAAATAGTCATCGAACAATCTTTCGGACATTTATTATTCGATTAAATTTTATTCGAAAAATTTCGAGAAATAAAATTCAAATTCAAGCATTATCAATATTTAATTGAATTGAACATTAATTTGTCAAATATTGTCCCCATCAGATTTAAAATTAAACTCAAATTTCAAATATACTCCTCTGCATTAGAATTTAATTAGCCCTAGACTTCTTATCCTATTTATTATATTTTTTAAAATTTCAAACATTTTTCCTCATATCATATCTATTCTGCAAAAAAAAAAAAAAAAAAAAAAAAACTTTTATTGCAGAAAATTTTTTAATTTTCAAATATATTTTCTTTATTATATTTATTAAATGCTAATTTTTAAGTATTCTTCTCATCGTTTCTATTACGCCTTAAAATTTCAAACATTCTCCTTATCATATCTATTAAACTTTAACTTTTAAACATTTCGTATTTATTAGGCTCCTCATCATACCTACTACTAGGTCTTAATTTTCATCACCCTGACAGGTTTTAACTTTCAAGTTTTAATTTTCAACAGATATCCTCGACAAGACTTTAACTTTGATAAATCTTTTTAATAGTACTTTTCATGAAGTAATTCGCAAAATAAAATGAGAGAATGGCGGAAAGAACTACACTAATTCACCGAAATGAGCTAAAAAGTTTCATTTCATTAAAGGACAAAGCCAGATAGATTAGTCCTAATTTTGCTAAATCAATCATTTTAAGACTATTGCAATTTTATTCCAATAAATGAAAACATTGTCTTCTTTCAATATTAGCCAATAAATTACATTTCTTTCTATTGAAAACAAAGAAATAGAAAGGAAGAGAGGGAAAAGATAAGAAGAAAAATTAAGCAGTAATTATTGTTGAATCGAATATGGCATTAATGAATTTAAAGGATGTTGAAATATATTTACAATTTGCATAATTATTGTCTAATATTTGAATTAAATTAAATCAATTCGAGCTTTTTCTTATTTTGTAAATTAAATCTAAAATAGAAATCAATTTTTTTTAACTGCACTATTGGAAATATATGATTAAATGGGCATAATTTTGGAGTAATATACAAAATAATTTTGAATGTAGAAATAAATCCTAACAAATTCATTCGTTTAGATTTTAATCTCATTCATTGATTCACTTCCTCCTCTCTTTATTTGTAAATATTGTTATTTTTATAGTAGAAATTTTTCATAACACAGTTTTAGATAAAATTTATTTCAAATATTAAAATATATGTAAAAATATTAAAGATTTAAAAAAAAAGATTAAAAGATATGTTCAAAAAATAATCATCAATAAAAGTTTTATTAAGAAATAAAGGGTGAATGGCAGAAGAAATAAAAAAATGAGAATTTATAGTAATTCTTAAAAAAACAAAATAACTCAACCATAATATTTTTTAAAGATTATATTTATACTATTTTCATAATGCATTAATAAAAACTTATTTTAATATTTCATTTTTAAATTTTCATTATTTACATTATATATAATGTATATGTATAACCTTGAAAATTTCTTTTCATAATTGAACCAATTCTTGTTAAACTTAGAGGAAATAATTCAAAAAAAAAAAAAAAAAGACACATCTTTCTGCTACATCTAGCTTGAAATCTCATTTCTGTTATTGCAACTAGCTGGTCTATAGGGATCAGCCAGCGAAATATGGCCGATCCAGCTAATCTATTTGGACCAACCACGTATCACGCAAAGCGTGATATCTAAATAGAAACATGCGCCTGTTCGAATGCAACGTTATATCAAAATTTCAAATCAATCGATGAAGAACTTGAAATGTTGCGTTACAAGTAATAGCAAATATTTGCATTTTTATTCATATAAATGAATGAATACACGTTTATCGTACTAGAAGTGTAATAGTAATAGTATTCAATAATATCCGTAATAAATGGCAAATATTCAGGATTATTCTTGTCAATATTATTAAAAGGTTAGATGATATAATGGATAAGTTCCGGTATGGTAATGGCAATATTGATTGTCGTAAGCTGAGATAATGACGATGAAATAGAAAGGAGGATAGACGCTTTTGTTGATTGATAGTTGCTATTGATGGTGATGGTTTAATTATCAGCAAGGCTTACAGCATACTTTGTGAGAATTCTCTCATTTATAGCTCGAAATAAATCTTTTCCACTAACAATGATATTTGTTACTAAAAATATAAACAAATTTAATTTACTTTTATCTTATTTTGAAATTAATTAAATGTTGCAAATTATACTTAAATATATATCAATTTTTTTTTTTTATAAACTTAAATAATTTTTTAAAAAAATTTTTTTAGTGAAATAATTCATATGTTAATAAAGAATAATTTGAAATAATATTATTAAATTGATTTATTTAGTGATGGAAATAATTTCAAATAACAATAGCATATCAAATAATTGTTGAAAACTTTTTGAACTAACAAAAGTATATATTTAAAAATAAATATTAATGAATAGATTTTTATAGCTAAATTTTCTTCTTCAATTTTGGACTATATTATGGAAATTTATTTTGATTGTTTGATTTATCAATGAAGCGAAAACGAAGAATGGATTGAAAATATGAATAATTAAAAATAAAAATGAAAAATTTTTAAACAATTAAACAACATTTTTATTAATTACAAAAAAAAAAGGCAATAAATCATTCATTCGAATCAATAAAACTAGAGAAATTACTTTAAAAAAATTTGAAAATTTTAAAAATTCATTCGTGAAATTAAGTGAGATGATAATTTTAATCAGTTTCCGATTGCAATATTTTAAGAAGAGTAGTAGAGAAAAACGATAGAAAATATATGAATTCGATGGAAAGCTATCTCTCGTTGTTTGGAATATCAACTTATTAAGCTCATACTCACTCCTTCATTCTTTCATCGATAAAAAAGCCAAGCATGGACTTTATTGTTGGAAAGGAAGAACGAAAGAGAAGATTAAATGCTTCGGGGTCATTCATGAATAAGGCCCCAGGGTCATCCAATAATTAAGGCCCTTGCAGATGCTGATGATAATGATGACAGAAGGTGAAATAAAATGACACATGTGACAAGTTCTTTTAATAATAAAGAATAAATTTTGATTATGTCAATTTTTTTCTGATCAAAAAAAAAAAAAGAAAAGAGCATTAAAAACGAAACTGAAAAAAAAAAAACGATCCTAGAAAATGTCAATAATAGACAGTGGCCCAGGTAAAAGATAATAAGCGAAGTAAGAAGCTAGTATTAAGCCAAATAAAAGCTCTGATAAGCTTAGGCAAAGATTATCTAGTAAATAAAACTAAAAAATCTGTGACAAATAAAATAAAGGCCTTATAGTACTTTTACTTTAAAATTTAGAAAATTTTTTTAAACTTTTTTCTTTGATTCTTTGATATACTGAATTAACAGAAAAAAAAAGAAAACAAGGCAGGAAATGAAATAATGACAATACTTAATAATAACAACAATAATTATAATGATAGCGATAATAATAATATTATTAGTAATAACAATAATAACAGCATATATGTAACTGGTTAATTAACTATTCAATTAATTACCAAGTTAATTAAAAAAGCTTAATATCCATTCAGTTTAAATGAACTAATGATAAAAGATTGGGAAAAAAATTGGGATATTTCCAAAAAAAAAAAAAATTATTAGAAATGCGATAGGTTTTATTTGATACAAAAATAACAGTATTTAAATTTATATCATAATTGTCACTTTTATTTATCTGTGTTAATATTTAATTGTTCAAAGAAGAGCGTTTTATTTAAAAAAAAAATAGATATATGTATTTCATTCCTATGTTTTTTTTTTTTCTGTATTTTTAAGTGATAAAATTTTCTTAAAATAAGAAAATAAAATAAAATAATACTATCTCCGCAGTCTCTCTATATAAATAAAAAGATAAGTGTTTGTTAATCATTTTTACAAAACGTTACCGATTAATTTGAAAATTTGCAACAGTGTTGCATTCGAATAGATCATTTTCTATATAGATATATCTACTTTTTGCTTTACCTGTTACATCTGTAGCAGGCAAAAATAAGTGAGGGGATTGTATTTATTAACTATGCCTATTTTTCGCAAAGTCAAACGTTGTTATTTACGATACAATATCGCAAATTTTTCACCGATTGCTTTGAAATTCTGATGCAACGTTGCATTCGAATATGTGCATGTTTCTATATGTATAAGGTGAGTGTTTAAGAACTTTCGGAGATTTAAGATTTTGAACAAATGAACATTTACATTTTTATTTAGTTTTTCAAAAAAAAAGGAAATAGAATTGTTACTGCCAAATTGTCTACTATATTTCAAGTTTAGGAATTATGATTCTCAATTAAATTTTGGAGAATTTGAAACTTTGACTTAAAATAAAGTCATTATCCTATATAAGTTCACGTTTATGTCAGTAAAAGTTAGGCAAACCTAAATTTGTTAGAGTTTATGTTCGTTTAAATATGAGCTCATAATTATAAGCGTTTTGGATTAAAGCTTATAAAACCTTTTGTGTTATGCACATATCTTTAAAAAAAGCGCAAATATCGAAAGTAAAAAAAATTATTTAACGCAATATTCTAATAGGAATAATGAATCGTTCAATAATATATTTCTTATTCGATATAAATTTTTGAGAATTTACTTTTGAAAGAATAAAGAAATGAATAACAGTAGTATCAATTCGTCAACAATTTTTAGCAGAAACTTTATTCCTATTAAGCTTGCTTTCAAAAGAAAAAAAGATTCATAAAAAAATTTAAAAGATTTAGGAAATTGATGAGATATGATTTGACAGAAAGAAAGAAAGAAACAACTGCTACTTATAATTCAAAGTAGGAAACATTGAAATATTTTAAGCAAATTTATGAGTGATACATTTGAAAAAACTTTTAGCAAACTTACATCATTTTTGAAATATCCGCAATTATTTTTAAGCTAAGATAAATAGTAAATATAAGCAATAAGAATTGCTAGTATGAAAATAAGTGCATTTTAAGGAATGGGAAATTTCATATTATTATAAAATCCCTCTTTCACTTGCTCCGTTTATACAGGGAATATAATTTTAAGAATTAATTTTAAATAAAAATTAAAATTATAACTTAAGGATTTTTTAGTAATTTCACACAATGCAATTCTTTATCATAGCTCATTAGATAATATTTGTTGAAAATGTCTTAATAAACTACTTTTCATCCTAATTTTCTCAGTAGTAAAAGATTTATGAAGAGGGAAGCAAATCGTTAGAATAAATTCAGATTAAAGAAGATTTGTTTGAGAAAGAAAATGTGAAGTAGCAATTATATTCTTCAAAAGTTACTACTTTTCGTCCTATTTTCCGACAATATATTGAATAATAATTTAAATGAATTTAATATAATTTTCAATAACAACTTGATAATGTCAAGTTTATAAAAATTAAAATACGATTGAAACTTTGAATTTTTTTCTTTTTTTTACTTATCATAACATTTAACAGTAATTAACGACTAAACGAATATTTTTTTTTTTTTTCAAACGAATATTTTTTTTGTTATATATTCACTCCAATTTGTCATATATATGTTTTTTTTTTCAATGATAATTTCAATTTTTAATTTTTTTTTCAATGATAATTTCAATTTTTAAAACAACATAGTAACTTTTGAGAATAATTTAGGGATTATTTAAGCATAAATGAAATATAATTCTTTAGCAAATTTAATTTGAATCGGGGAAATATTGTTTCCTATTGGGAACATTAAATATTTCCAGCATTTAACATTTTGAAATTGACCAAATCGATCAACCGAAAATGATTTAAGTCATTAGCACTGAGGAATGTCATAAAAGGAATTTCGCTTCTAGGCATACAATTATGTCACCACCAACCTAACCTAAGTCTCTTTCGACAATTAAATAACCTATTAGTCAATAAATGAATTGTTTATTAAACCGATCGAATTGAAGAATCTTTGTTTACTTAATCCTTTCCTTTCCAATTGTACATTTCTGCATAATTGCATTCGTACACGTATTTACTTCAATCAATCAATCAATCTCGAAAATTCGTCGCAACAAATGTAATAAATTCTTTTGTTGAAAATAGTTTGAAAATTGTTGAAGCCCAAATAAAACATATTCTCGACAAATTTCATTTTCAAATTAGAGAAAATATTTAAATAAAATCAATCAGAACTATTCATTCATTCTAAAAATAAAACGACAAACAAAATTCGATTTTATGAAAAATTACTATAAATATATTTATTTATATTTTTTTATCCTAAATGTCATTTTGTTATTTTTATTAGAATTAGTGATTTATGATAAATTTAAAGTAAAATTTAAGAAATAATCACAATTGATAATAGTGAAAACTAATATGCTGTTTCGTAGAATAATATAAAATTATTAACAAATAGACAAATTTAAAATAAATTAATAAATAGTATTTTAAATATAGAATACTACTAATACATAATTTTTAGCTGCATAACTGAGATACAGTAAGCTATCTGAAATCCATTTCCCTATGATCTTTCATTTACAGTCCGACAATTCAGTTGAGCAGTATGCTTCTCTATCAGCGACAAAGAAAAGGATGTTTGCAACAGGAATGAAAAATCAGTTGTTTGGTCAATCAATAATTTTTATGGAAAAAAAAAATCGAAATTTGACATAAAGCCAAAAAGAAAAATATTGCTAATTATTATAAACTCTAATTGATGACCATTTCCGAATAACTTTTTATGGTAAATTAAAATACGATAAACTATTTAATATCCATTTTGTACAAAATTTTGTATAAAATGGATATTAAATAGTTTATTGTATTTTGTATAAAATGGATATAAAATAGTTTATTGTATTTTGTATAAAATGGATATTAAATGGTTTATTGTATTTTGTATAAAATGGATATTAAAAAGTTTATTGCATTTCACCTTACAGTATACTTAATTACAGTACGCTCTATTTAATATTCATTTCCATATAATCCATCATGACATATCTAAGGTACGATAAGTTACTTGATGTTCATTCCGAAAAATGAATTTTTTTTTTTTCGAATACAATTTTTTTATTTTTATACATAACAATTAAATTAGAAATATTTTCCTTATTATCTGAATTTCAAGTACTACTTACTCTTTTCTTCTTAGCTTACAACATTTTTTTTTTTAGCTCTTTTCAAATTTCGATTTCTTTCTATAAATTTTAAATGATTTGCAATAATGATGGATTATTGCTTTTATATGCGATAAATTTCTTTGCTCGAATTTAGTCATGCATTATATTGTCGCATAAAATGTGATAGAAATTTGTCATCAGAAATTTGCCATTTCTGCTGGAAATGTTGCCATCGAAAGATTTTTGATCTGAAAATTTTTTTTCTCACTTAATTTTAAAACAGAATAAAAAATTATTAATGTTTTCAGTATGAAATTTTAACAACAATGAATTTTTAACAAGTGCATGATCAAAACATAGTAACGAAATAATATTCAAAGATATTTGCGTCCAAATTTCAATAATAACAAAAATGAAATGAATTAAATCAAATTATATATGTTGCATGCATAATTTGATTAATTCATTTCTATATATATATATATGAACTAAACTAGCAAGTTCATTTTAATCAGTTATAATAGCATTATCATCTTATCTTACTATTATTTTAATACTGAACAAAAAGCAAAATTTGTAAGGTAATATTCATTGATAAAGAAAGATCTAAAATTATGAGTGATCAATCATAAATCAAAAATAAAAGGCAAAAATGAAAAATTTAATTAAATGGAAAGAAAAAAAAAGAGCAAAAATATAAAAAGGCAAAAATGGTAGCAAAACTAAAGCAAAATATTTCAATTCAGTTTAAAAATAAATTTTTAACGAAGAAATTAAATATTTCAAAAAAATTTTTTAAAAAATTTCAATGAGATAGATAGATGAAAAATAATTAGTCCATTTAACCTTTTGCAATTATAAGATTTATTTCGAAAAAAAAAAAAGAAAGAAATAAGCAAATCATTTTGAAATGAGATTGGTTACATTACAAGTTAAATTGACATCTCTTTTCTTTTTGGAAAAATATTTGCTCAACGAAGCATTTCCTCATTTTTTTTTTCATTTTTCTTTCTTATTTTTCACTTTTCCAAATATATAATTTCTTTTTAGGATGAAAATAAACACAAAGAAATATTAGCCTGTCAATATCAATGAATGCGATAACCAAAAGAGTGGAAGTTTTTTTTTTGTGTGCTCACTTCAATATTTCTTTAAATTGCTCTTGAATATTTCCTGTCATTTCCATTTTCACTTTTTTTTTTCTTCTTTTCCTAAACTTTCGTTTTTCTTTTTTTTTTTTTCTTCATTTTTCGAACAAGTAAAAGAAACTTTTGCAAATTGTCAGTTAGTTTTATAAAAATGGTAAAAGAAAAATTGAACAAATAATAATGTAACTATTGCTTCTTTGAACCAAGTAACGAATATATGTGGAAAAATAAGTGAAATGAAATGAAACTTTATCAAGTTCTACTCCTTATCATAGTTATTTTGGACCTGTTTTAGTAGCAGCAACAAAAGCAAGTGTTGATTATCTTAAATAATTCTAGCTGAGGCTCAAAAATTTTGTTTAAAAAAAAAAGAATAAATAAAAGAGAAATAAAAACAAATTGTTGAAAGAAACGCATGGAAAAATGCAAAAATTAATCTTCTTTGTAATAATTAGGAAAAGAGTTTTGCAGCTAATTGTTTTAAAAAAACTTCAAAGTTGTCGTGTTTTGATGATGAATTTTATTTGTATACGAATTTTTCTAAAAATTGGATAAGGACATAATAAGTAAGACAGAAAATCTAATTTAAAGCATAATGCTCAAGCCAGAAAGAAATGTAGGAAAAATTTCGTATCATTAATTGGATATTCTGATAGAATTGAATGGACGGATGGTGGTAGGAAAAAAATTTTGTCATCATTGAAAGCCAAGCCAAATTGACTTATAATGGACTAACACTGCTAAAAGCTTTTTAAGATTTTAATCGATAATTTATTTCCCAAGTTTTCTTTATATAATTTGCATATCTTTTACGGAAATGAAGGCTAAAGTAGAATATTTAATTCATAAATTATTAGTATTTTCTTGATTGATTCCAATAAAGAAATTTCAAGCAGTATATAATAATTGACACTTAAAGTCAAGTAGTTTCATTGAAAATGTAAAGAAATCGATAAATCGTATATAGCTTCGAAGGAAATTTCGAAAATATTTTCCAAATTCCATAATTTATAGGTTTTGGAATATATATATCTTGGAGAATTTCGTATATGATTTATGAAATGATATTTATGAGATAGATACGAAAATAATAGAAATTTCAAATTCTGATAATCCCATAAGATCTATTCTAAATCCGAATAAGTCTTATGTAAAAAAAATTCTCAAATTTCAAAAATATTTTTCAAATTCCGTCAATTCCATATAAGCATATATTGCAAACTTCGTAAATCCTATGAGGTATTTTTCAAATAATCCGATAAATCCTCATAAAAAAGAAAAAACTGTTAAATTTCAAAGACATTTTTTAAATTCTGTTAATTCCATGTAAAAAAAAAACTTTAAATATATCAATATGGATACGTGGCGGATCAAAAACCAAAATGATTTATGATAAAGTTATCAACTATTCGAATGAAATGGAACTTTGCAATTTCTGACAATATTAGAAAAAGTTGGCATGGATTGTTTTTTTTGTTTATCCACAAAAGTTTCACTTCATTATGTTAATTAATTAAACGAGGAAGAAAGTGAAGATAAATGGAAAAATTTTTATTTGAAAATATACCAAAACATACAAATATCACATTCAATTTTATCATAAAACAATCAATTATCATAAATGGTTAAAATGCAATAAAATGATAAGTAAAATATGAAATATAATATTGGCACTTAAATTTAATATATGAACATTAGATGATGATGATGATATGTGAACAGTTGATGGTAACCTGATTACACCGGATGAAATTAAACTTGGATTGCACATATTTGATCCAGGTATTCGCCATTTACGTAACTTATATGGATGACCATCTGGAAATTAAAAAAAAAAAAAAAAATTACCAATTAATTAATAAATTTTTTTAACAAAATTTAAAAAATCGATGAAAATTCGATCAAATATTTCGAAAAATTTTTTCTTCATTTTAATCTTTATAATATAAAATTTAAAAATTAATTTTGCTAATCCTATCTTTACGCGAATTATACTCCTACATTTTATAAATGTAAACATGAAAAAGATTTATTGATTTAATGAAATTATAACTTACATGAATTAACTTTTCCAAATAATAGTATTGATGTATTCCTTCTTGGACGTTCCATTTCAAAACTACAAAAAAAAAAAAAAGTTAACGATTTAAAGAAGAAAAAAAAAGTATTCGGTAAATATTCATTCAAGTCATAATTTAATTGTTTTCCTCTTTCTCTGATACGATTATAATTTTCAAAAAATATCAAAATTTATATATTTGAAAAATAGAACAAAGAAGATAAGAAATTAAATTTTAAAAGGTAAAGACTTATATAATCAAATAATTAAAAGGAAAAAAAAGGAAAAGGAAGAATATAATAAGAATTTTTGCTTTTTTTAATAAAATATTTATATTAATTGTAAATAATTTATATTGAAATATGAAATTCGTAAATTTTATATTGCCCTCTAAGCACTTCACACTAAAATATGCAATTAATAAATTTTATATTAACTGTAAACAATTCATAATGAATTTTATAATAGCTTTTAAACGATTCATATTAAAATATAAAAATCATAAATTTCAAAATGAAAAAAAAAAAAATCAATGATGAAAATAAACTTACCGACAAAAAGTTCGCATACCATCGTTAATTGTTTTTAATCGCTTGCTATGCGGTCGATTAAAAATATTCGGGAAACCCCGGTCACCGGAAATATAATAATCATCCATCGAAGATGTATTATTCGTCGAAATACATAATACTGCACGCTTTTCGCTCTGTACCATAAAATTATTTTTTTATTTTATAAGAAATAGAAATTGTATAATAATTGGATTAATTTGTTTAAAATTTGATAAATTAAATTCGTTTGAAATTTAATAAGTTAAAATTTGATAAGTTATATTATGCTTATTTAATAAATAAATATATAAAGTTAGATGGAATTGTAGAATCGACATAAAACAAATAAACAATCAGAAAAGGTTAATTATAGAAATTATGCAATAATGAGATTAATTTGTTTAAAATTAAATACCAGAAATTATTAATAAATAAGCATATAAAATTAGATGGAATAATAGAATAAATATAAGGTAAATAAATAATCAAAAAAAAAGGTTACTTATTAGGGTTAAAGGTCAATGCTATATAAATTAGTTAATATAAATGAGACTGGAATAAAGTGGAAATATTCATTAATAAATTATATGTCCTTTAGTTAACATCATTTATCATTGATTAACTTTTTCATTTATCAATTATCATTTAAACCTGTTCTTACTAGATCTTATAATCATTAAATTACTAATTTAGGCTATTGTTTATCTTTCTTTTTGCAAATTTAATTAAAAGTATATTTTAAATTGATTGATCATATTGAGTAAGTGATTAATTAAGTACTTAAGTATCATATCATATATGCATGAAAAATTTCTCCTAAAATTACATAAAATAAAATCAAAATTTGCATACTTCAGTTAAGCCAAATGAAGCGACATGACCATAATGTGTCGCTTCAACGATCATTGATTTCTTATAACAACGCCATTTTAGTGAAAAACGACAAGTTTCACCAAATAAACATTGATGACGACCAATTTTAAAACATCCATATGAAGTACCACAACCTTGTTTTGTTACTAAAATTATTTCAAAAAATTTTTTAAATTCATAATTTTCATTTTAAAATTTCGTTTTTGAATTTCTTAGCAACACCAAAAGAAATGCTTTCTTTTTTTTTTTTCAGAAATAGCACACTGATATTTGAAGATAAGCGTATATTGAAGGGTTTAATTCAAGTTTTAGGTTCGATTAAATGAAACAAACAGAAATAACGTGAAATATTCGAAGATGACGTAACGTGAGGTTACGTGAGTTAATCGTTATATATTGAAATATGTATTGATTGCAAAGATAATTTAAAAAAAAAACAAAGATTAAAACTAATTTTTTCGTAAATTTTAAGCTTACTATTAAGCTTAAAATTACGTAAAATATAAACTTACATAAACTCACGTAAGATTTATAAAAGATAATATTATTATATATTTCAAACTATGCATATTTAAAAGTTTATTAAATGATAAATTGAAATAATCGAAATATTAATATATCGGAATATATACTAATCTAATTGCAGAACAAATGATATGAAATTAAATACAAATAAATCAAAATCGGAAATTAAAGTATATTTTTTATTGATTTTAGAGAATTGAATTAATTTACAAGAAAAAAAATTAAAACAACTTGAAACAAACATCGAGTAGAATTTGAAATTGGTGAAAGGAAGGATGATCGGATGTGATACAACTGTTTCGAATGTATGATACTTGCCAAGAAGATGATCGCTCCGGATGGAATATTCGGCGGTTGCCATCTTAAGCTGGAATGTCTTCGAGAAACGATACCATCGTTAATTATCGCACTTCCTGTAAAAAAAAAAAAAAAAAAAAAAAAAAAAATCGATAAATTTTAAATTTAATAAAAAATTTGAAACGCACAAAAATTGACGAAATTTTAACGTATCATTTTAGCAACGTGTTCGTACGCTTAAATATTTAACTTTATGAATGATAATTAATTGAATGATTTAAATCGTATCGTCAATTATCATTTATTAAAATGAAGCAGTAATTATGTGAAAATTTTATCAATCAAGTTGATAAAAAGTTCTTTTTTTTATAAATTCAACATTTTCATTACAAAATTGAAATTTGATCAAAATGAAAAAAAAGAAATTGAAATAAAAATCGATAAGATAGTAAGAAATGAATTTGAAAAATTGATAAAAAATGAATAAAAAAGATTTGGTGATAAAGTAAAAAAAAAAAAGCATTTTTATTATATTATTAAAAATTCGAAAATTTCTTTCAATTCTTGCTCTAAATAACAGAATGAAATAAAAATCGAAAGATGAAAGTATCAAAAGATATCAATCAATATCAATATATCAATCATTCCTAAAATAACTCTTGAACTGACCGTAATGACCGCTACAGTTGACCAGTTTGAAGTAGTCCGGTATCGGTGGGACAAATCGTCCTGTTTGAGTTGTCGGATTGATGATCGAACGAGCCTGTATTTGTGCTCGTTCAAATGGACCACCTTCCACCCGTACTAGAAATTAATTTTTTTTTAGAAAAAATTAAAAATTATAAAATATTTATTTATTCGAATTATTGCACATAAATATAAAATTTTAAAATTTAAAAAAAAAAGTATTTAAAAAAAAAAAGTATATAAAAAATTTAAAAAAAAAAAAACATTGTTTTTCTTTTAAAATTTTATTCTTTTTTTTTCCCCAAAAAAAAAAAAAAAAAAGAAGAAATTCAAATAATTGGTATAACTTCAAATTCAATGAGTAAATTAAATGAAATGATTAGTTTTAATAAAAGGAATCTCTTTAAACAGATGGAAAATTTATTCATAACACTGATAAATATTATTTTTGAATGATTAGATGAATTTTTGTAAAAATTTACTCACTTTCTTAAAAAAAAAAAAAAACTTTAAATTTTAAAATATAAAATAAAAACCTTGAGAAATGTTGCATTGAAAAAATTTCAAATTCAAAAAAAAAGTAATTAATTAATCAAAAAATGGAAAAAAAATTTAACCTTGTAAAATTTGCTTATTTTCTGCATCATATTCGAATGTTTCATGATCATTGCTATCAAAAATACGAATTTTAAAAATATTTTGTTTCAATGGTGAAATGATATTTTGATTATAAATTGGTATCATTAAATTACAAGCTGGATCAGATACAGTAAAATCATACAAAATACCATCAAAAGATGGTAATCGAATTGCAAATATCACAAATATTGCTATATTCATTGTAATTGTTTTTTCTGCTAATTATCGTTAAATAGCTTGGCTTGAAAAAAATCGATAATTGGATTGAAAAAATCGATAATTTCTTAGCCTTTACCAATTTCGCAACAGCAATTAACAGATGAATGTGTATGAATGAATGGAAATAATTGTTGTAATAAATAGTAATATTGCATTTGATATTATTTCATATAGCAATTAATCAAACAATTTGTTTTTTTTTTTTATTTCTTCATTGAGCAATTAAAAAGAATTAATTTTAATTCTTTCATTCCGATGAATTAAAATTAATTCTGAGACTTTTTTTTTTTGTTTGAATTCATTAATTTGATTCATCTAATTAGTCGTTGCATATAGAACTGCATAGAAATGAATATATTTGCAGTAATAGGTTGAAAATATATGAAATGAATTTCTATTGAGCATTCAATTATCAGGCAGTTTTAATATATCTGAAATGAGAAGTGACAGTTTCAATATATTTGAAATGAAAATTCTAAAATATCAATAATTGTATAGGTTGAAATAGACAGAAGTTTAATTAATTAGTAATCAATAAAATTCTTGCAGAATAGGTGAGATTTCTTGGATTTGCAGCATTATATCCTGAAAATAAAAAAAAATAATAATTTCGTTATTTCAATTTACCATCCGATTAATGAGTTATTAATTATTAGTAAATATATATGTAAAGATATTTGATAAGAGAAATGCAAAAGAATAATAGCTGAAGAAAAATAATGCCTTTTGTATTAGAACTTGTACTAATTTTTATCAAATCATTTAAATTTTAAACATTTAGATTTCAGTAGCAATTTAATTTTTTTAACTAATTGATCGATAATTGAAATCGATATTAACTAGCAATGAATAAAACTAATCGAATGGTAATTGAAATCGATAATCTATAATATGATGAAACAAAAGTCTATGAAAATGTATCGAAAATTATGAAATGAAATTCAAAAAAATGTTAGAGATTTGAAATACACAAAAGGTCAAAGAATAAGAATAGTAGGTTAAGGAGAAACAGGAAACTACAATTTGCTTATTAATGAATTAATTAACAGTCATTTACAATTAAGTTCTCAGGATGAATTTAGCAATTTAGCAAATTCGAACATTTCCATATTATGTTTAAACGAAAAATAAGAGTTTTACAAACTGCATACTGCAATTTTATACTTAAAATGATGATAGTGGAAGGAAAATTTTTATGAAAACTCTTAAAATTCGAAACAAAGATTAAGGTCAACAGCAACAACAATTCTACCGGACATATTCGTTGGTTAAATTTTTTGAAATTTGATATTTCGATAGATTTTCGGTATTTTACAATTAGCCATATTTATTTTGTATAAAGCTAAATAAACGGATAGATAGCCTGTATTTGTTATTGAAAGCACAAATTCTTGAAATTTAATTCTTTAAATAAACATATAAACATGAGATAAATAATGATGAACTTAATTTCAAATTTGATAATATCTTTTTTTTTTAAAATGAAAAACAACAAACTGAATTTTAAGTTTTGATAATTTTAACTAGAAATCGAATATTAAAAATAAAAATTATGCTTGAATCACATAAATTATACATAAGCTTAAATTAAACATAATTTTTAAGTAAATATTAAAATTGTTCAAATAAACTAATTCTAATGAGAGTGACATTTTACTGGAAAGTTTATTTAATTGTAATGCAGAACCATATGTTGTGATAAGTTGTAGTAAAACATTACAATACAAGTTTAACAGTTGCCTTTACAACAACTTAAAATCATTGATATTATCCGTTCAAGTTGTATTATCGATTTTTCAAATTTCACATTACAATTAATTAAAAACTTCCAAATATTGCTCATTTGCACCTTAGCATGCAAATGCATGCAAGAGAATGCATGCTGATTGCAATAATGTACAATATGCATGCATACAAAATGTTCTCAATGATATTTATCATATTTTATGAAATTTTAACAAATTTTCTCTTATCACATCAATAATCTTATATAAATTTTACATGATAATTCACCATTTTTTCTTATGTAATGCCAATCAAACGACCAAAGATTATATGTCGCAAATGTCAGTTTACTGTCATAAATGTCACTTTATTGAAATTGCTTTATTAACGGAAATAATTAGGAAGCTCCTTTTTTTTTTTCCAATAAATTAAGATTATTTTCCCAAATTTGAATTTAAATTTTCATGAAAAAATACGATTTAAATTGTAAATTTGTACAATAGCTTTTTCTCTCTTTTTTTTTTTTTTTTTTTCGAAATATTGAATCATCCTTTTGATGTGAAAGAATGAAATATTTGGCAAAAGCTTTCCAAGATAAAACATACAACAAATATAAATTTGCTATACTTTTCCTGCTTTTCTTCTATTCCATACTTGATGATCTGATTGAAATGATTTAGAAATCAAAGACTGAAAAAACGAAATTGGCAAATATATAATTAAGTAAAAATAACGTTTTACTAAATATGCCACTAACTTATGCTTAGTAAATATATTCACAAATATTAGGTAATCAAATTAAGTAATCAAATAATCGTTTAATAATTTAATTATACAACATGTTTTATCTCAAAACAACAAACCGAAGATTCATGATACAATTCTTCGATCAGAATCAACGTTCGGTGTAAAACGGAAGAAAAAAATCGAACAGAACTTTCAAGAAATCGTTAATTTCACGTAAATACACAAATAATCATTTTCTATAAATTGATACTTTTTAAAATTAATGTATTTATTTTATTGCTAAATTTTAACAAAATTTTTTTAAAAAAACGAGAAAAAACTGCTTTTAGTAAAGAATTTTAGAAAAAAAATTTTAACAGAAAATCAAAAAATTTTTGGAAATGAAAAAAAAAAAAAAAGAAAAGGAAACAAAAAAAGAAACTATAAGGAACTCATAAAAGGGAAAAGAATAATTTTGTAATCGAAAATCAAAAATAAAATAAAAAAAAAAGACATTGTTTGCATGTGACTTGCAGCTGCATTAAACAGGTTCAATATTGTTCGCAAATGCAGCATTTATTTTTAATTCCATCAAAACATTCCTTCAACCGCACATTTGCTTTTTTTTTCTTTATTTAAGAAAAAATAACAATTCTTGACAGAAATGAATGCACACACTCATATATGCAATTCTCTTCCTTATCGTTTTCTGTTTTACATTTAAATTCTTTTTTCTTTTTTTTTTTTTTTTTTTTGTAAATTTCAATTTAAAAATATAAAATTCGAAAAAATTATATATTTTTTTTTTTTTTTTTGGGAGGGGAAGGTTATATTATCTTTTCGATATTAAATTTTCTTTTTTTTGGATAAAAATTATAGAATAATTGTTAGTTTCAAATTTTCATAGATAAAAATGAAGAGAAGAAATTTGAAATAAATAGTAAGTAAAAATAAAAATTCTTAAATATTAATAAGTAGCAAAAACTTATATAAAGATGCATAAAATTCGAAATAATCGATAATTTTGTAATTTAAAATGTAAATTTTAATCTCACTTTATAATCTCGTTTCTTCCAAACCCCCCCCCCCCCCAAAAAAAAAAAAAAAAGAAAAGTAATTAAAATCTAAAAAATAAAAATTTTTATATTATAAGAAAAAAATCACTTCAATCCAATTAATCTAAGATAATTAATCACTTAAAAATTGTAATGCCGATAATAATTTGTGAAATAAATATATTGACAAGAATGATTTTCAACGATAATTTGCAAGCAGATAGAAATATAATAAATGATTAGAATAGAAAAATCATTTTTTGATTATTTCAATTTCTGGAGGTAGTTACTAATTCAATTATCAATAAGAAGTTATGTAATTTAAAATTCAAAGAAAATTTGAACATAGTTCACTCATGCATTTAAATTTAAGACGATATTAAAAGAGCCAAAAAAAGAGCCGAAATAATATGCGGTAATTTGTCAAAATTATTTATCAATTAAAATATCATTTAGTAATTATATAAACTAATTAATTAATCATTTTAGATTAGCTATGGTGAAATGGTTTAATTTTTGTAATAAACGTAAAATTTTAAGTTTAGATTGAAATTACTTTTTCCTATCCCTTTTTTTTAGGAATATAGAAATCGAGATTATAAAACGGATCAAAATTTAGATCAGTGTTAAATTTTAAATTCAAAGTTCATATTCGGAAATTTGATAAAGTATTAATCAAAATTATACACAAAAATTATTGATAATCAAAAAAGGAAATAAATATATTGTTAAGATGATTGTATGCGTCCATTTATTTACCTATCAATATAAGCATTGATTTTTCGATAACATTTATTGATCAATGAATTGAATATATTTCAATGTCAAAAAAATAAAAATAAAATGAAAATGGAATCGAATTAATCGATTTACCGATCAATTCCATGTTGTTTTAAATTTAAATTTAAATTAGCTTCAATGTATATATAATTTATTAAGCAGGACAAATATAAGTAAAATAAAGTTAAAATTGAATTATTCAATTCATTGATCAACTTAAAAATGAACAAAAAATAAAAAATAAAAAAACAGGGAACTGAATTGATCGGTTCATCGATCAATCTCATATTGTTTTTAATTTAAATTTAAATTAGTTTCATTGTACATTTAATTTGTTTCCAACGGCTGATAATGATATGTCTCGGTTGACAATGATTAAATAAACAAGAATTTAACAAATCTCTAATTATCAGGTTATTATTCTCGTTTATGCTAATTGGCTGTTTTGAAAATGTAATTAGTTTAAAGTAAACAAAAATTTGATAACAATTATAATGTTAATTTGTTTATTTCTAATCAAATTTTGAAATAATATGACAAATTACTAGAAAATAAATTAATAAGGCATGTAGGAAAAATTGAAATATTTTAAAGTAATTCATTTCTTATCAATCACATAATGGAATTCAAATTAGTTAAAAAAAAAATAATTAAAGTTAAGAAGATGATTTAAAGTGAAATGTGTCAATCGGAATTATTGATTGGCTATTTGACAATGATAAAATCAAAATTTTTCACATTTTAATAAATATGTCATAATTCACTGATTAAAATATCAATTAACAATTAATAATATTGATAAATGAGAAAAATTATTAAATTTTTGCCAAAAGTAATAAAAATTTTCTATTTTTATTGCCCACAAAAAGCTTTTCAACATTAATAAAATTGATGGAAAGAGTTTGCATAATGTTTGAATTCACAATATTATTGATAACAACAAATTAATCAGTTAATTAACATAAATTTGAAAAGACAAAAATACAAATTTTACAATTTAAATTAAAATTTCAAAAATTTTTTATTAAATTTATAGACATGAAAAAGTATTTAAAAAAACATTTTTTGCTGAAAAAACATTTAAAAAAAAAAAAGAAAAAAAACACATATACAATGTAAAATTGATATGACCTTTAGTAAATGCATTCATTTTCATCGTCTTTTACATATCAAAAGAAATATAGAATTTTTTTTTTCAACAAAATTAGTTCAAATTTTAGAATTCGAATTTTAAAAAGCAATTAAATTGGAAATGTATTAGTTCAAAAAATTTTAAGCTTCAAAATAATAACAAGTTGTGTGAGCAACATTTACGAAATTCTTTTTTTTTTTTTATAAAAACGAAAAAAATTTATATAAAATAAGTAAATATTTCTTATTTAATGATAATCTATTTGCATTATCAACAAATACTAGCCATAAATTATCAATTTAAGTCATAAAAATAATTATATGCAACATATAATTATTTTTATTTTCCAAAAACGCAATGTGATATATTTTATCGATTAAATTTGAATTATGAAATTTGAATTTTAAATATTCAAAATCCTATTCTCATACAAATTTTTGCATCATATCATAAAATATTTTGTCTTGATCAATTTTGTACAAGAAAAAAATTCGGTTCTTATCCTTTTATTATAATTAATTTTAAGGAGAAGGAATTGAACTTCTATTTTCTTATTTGAAAATATCATATTGGAAATGAATAAATAGTTTCATTTACAATAGCTATTTGATTTTAAAATTTAAGTGTTTTTCAAAATTAAGCATAAATACCAATACGCCAAATTCAAAAATTAAAAATCAGACAAACTATTGCTGACAAAGATAATTGATAAAAGAATAGAATGATTGTTTAAAATTAAATATCTAATATAATCCTAAGTGATTAACAAATTTTCTTCAATGGATTTATTATCCAGACACTCTAAACAATGAAATATTGACGATAATATCTTGAAATAAACTTGAGTAATTCTACGAATTGGTAAATCAAATGTTTTGAACTAAATTTGAAATAAATTCGATGCAATAATTAGTAAATCAAAAATTCTGGACTGAAAATCTAAAATGATATTGATTGCAACAAATGATAATAAATCAAAAAAAAAAAAAAAGGAGGAAAAAGAGAAAAAGGTTAAAAAGTTTCAATTTAATAATATATTTTCGAGATTATAATTTCTAATAATTTACAATTTTTTCATGGAAATTTTCAAATTACTCAGCAAATTTATTCATATCTACTGATACTGATTCATTATTTCTAGGGAATAATAATAATAATAGTGCTGCATTATTTTCAAATTGATGATTTCATCATATTGATTTTATAATTTTATAAAAACTAATATTTTTAAAATGATGAAAAAAAAGGAAGATGGAAAACGATTTAATATTTAAAAGGTGGAAAGAGAAGATTAATTTAATTAATTACGATATTAAATGTATGGTAACAAGTAGCAGAAATTATAGTAATTAAATATAATTAGTATAGCATTATTAACTGTCAAAAAAAAATGATTCGATTGAAAATCAAAAAAATTAATTGGAAGAATGAATAAAACATTCAATTTCTTTCAAATATTTCGCAAGAATTTTCAAAAAATGAAAAATTCAATAATTTAAAAATCTTTTTAAATCTTTTCTGTAAGTGTAAAAGGATATGTAAATTTTATAAAGAATGCATAATAAAGAATATAAAATTTTTGCAAACTGTAAAGAATAAATAATAATTTGAATTTCTAAACATTCTATTTATTTCCTTAGCTGTTAATTTTTAAAAATTTTAATAACTAAAATTAATAATTTAAAATTTTTGCATAAAAATTAATACATCTATCATATTTCGTAATTTGCGATATTTTTTGAATAATTTTTAAATTTTA
The DNA here is from genome assembly GCA_000499405.2 of Onchocerca volvulus. Classification (NCBI taxonomy): domain Eukaryota; kingdom Metazoa; phylum Nematoda; class Chromadorea; order Rhabditida; family Onchocercidae; genus Onchocerca; species Onchocerca volvulus. The sequence continues at coordinate 3,383,011 of HG738139.1, read as the reverse complement.
GAAAAAAGTTTGGAAAAAAAAAGAATCGTTTGTATTACACATACAACAGAATCATCACATTTTTAAAATTATAGATGAAGAATTTTAGTTTTATTTCTTTATGTTCCATCTAATCGATAAATCAATTTTCTGTCCCACTAAACTACTAAACTATTATTATGCAAATTTTAGGCTTTAAGGAAATTTTCAATTGCTGATAATTGTGACATTCATTTCTATTCCTTAACATTTCAATCAATCAATCAATCGTCCAATTATCATTTCATTTCAAATCCTTCAACTTACAACTTTTCTCAGAGATGGCAATGGAATTGAAAACATTTCTCAATCAATTATTTTCAAGTATAATATATTAATTTCAATTATAATTCAACTATTTATGATGATAATTTGGCTCTGATTGAATTGCACATTACCCATTCTAAATTTATGTCTAAAATTTAATTATATTTCAAACTGAAATTGCTGAATTTTTAAAATAAATTTAATCAATTGACCTTTTAGATCTTATCAATCACTCCTATATCGTGTATAAATAAAAATAATCAACTAATGATACTGATACTTGTACAGGAATAACATAACATTTGATATGTTTATCATTCATATATTAATAAAAAGATTGATAAAAAAGAATTGCTTCAGAATGTTATCACAAATTTACTTATTATTATCGATATTTTATTTTATTTTACTTATTTAAAAATACTTTATTTCATAGTACATTATAATTCATTTTTTAACAGCCCTATAACATGTCTGCTTGAAAAATGAAAAAAAAAGAAATGTCGTAAATTATAAAAAAGCAATTTGAATGACTTATTTTTATGTTTTTAATTTAGAAAATACTTAATTTCTTTTTAATTCTTTTTTTAATTTGACTTAATCTATTTATAATATCAGCAAAATACTCAAATAATTTTGTTTGTTTTGAGAAAAACGATAGATTGAAATTAAATTAAATTTTTTGCATAGTAGCAGAGTATAATAAAATGCATACATATGTGATAATACAAAATATATTATTGAAATATTTTAATTTCCTAGTTTTAATTTCTTATTATTTTTAAATCTAGAAAAAAAAAACTGAATATTTGAATATTTATGGTTAGCATTTAATTTTTGATAATCATTATTTATATATAATACTAATTCCAATTATAGCTTAACTCGTTGAGAAATTTAATTTTTTGTTTCTAATTTAATAACAATAAAAACTAATTTTAAAAAAAACATAAATTTTATATGAAAAAAGAAAAGATTTCAAATTTAATTTTTGAAATTTCCTATATGAAAAGACAAATTTTTATACATTATATATTTGAATATATGATATACTTTAATATTTTAACAATAAATAATGGAAAAAAAAGTTTATTTTTAAAATATTCTTGCAGTAAACTACAAAAAAAATATTGATAGTAATAATAAAAATAATAGAAAATTGTACGAAATATAAGATTACAAGGAGGCTTCAAATGTCGTATACTCAAAATTTTAATTAAAATCTAACAATTTTTATACAAATATTTACAGGTAAAGAAGGTTTTTTGTTAACATTCAAAATGATGGTTGAATTTCAATTTTAAAAAAGAAGAAAGGAAAAGTGTCAAATTACAAATGAAAAAATGTTAGTTGAAGTAGTAGTAGTAGCTTTATTCAATCAAAATTTTACGACAACAATTATCTCGACAAGCAAGATTGTCAAATTCAAATACTTCTTCACTATTTTAATCTCCGTTCAATTATCCAAAAAAAAAAGAGAAATTCTCGAAATTTAAAAATTCTCCTTGTGAAAATTCATATTTCAAACAGAAATAATCTGATCCTCATCGATTGGAATTTTATTTTTTTAAAAAAAGAAGAAAAAAAAAGGATTTGTTAATAGTATAGATATAATTAATGAACGAATTTGAATCATTTGATCGATAAAATCTTGGTTAATGATTCATTAAATTAATATGATAGCCAAAAATTGGAGAAAAAAAAATCATGAAATTTGATATTTTTAAATTTCAAAAATTATAATAAAAAATTCCTTAATACTTTAAAATTTCAAAAAATTATAATAAAAAACAATGATAATAAACGGTTTGGCAATGATAACACTAATTCAAAACATCAATAAAATTTGCTGTAAATTATAATAATGTGTGCTCTCGATTGTAATCGTAATCATTATTATGGTAATAATAATAAATGATAGTAGTAATAATAACTGATAATAACAATAGTAGTAATATTTAATAATAATAGTAATGAAAAATGATAGTAATGATAATAATAATAATAGTGTATAGTAATGATAATGAATTACAATAATAATAAATCGTAATAATGAAATACGATAGTAAAAAAAAAAATGGAAGTGATAATAACTAATTAATTAAAAAGGACAATATAAAACTGTAAATAATTACAAATTAGACAGGTATTTTATGTCAAACGGGAAATGGAAAAGCAATAGTAATAATAATAAGTGACGATAATGATAATTAGTAATTAGTAATAATAATAATTAATAATAATAATGATAATGATGATGATAATGATAATATTGATTTGTTAGAAAGGTCAAATATAAACCGCATGCTAAAAATTATAAGAAACTGAACAGATATGATAATGTTAAACAGGTAAATGGAAGAGTTTCGGGCTAATGCGATGTGAAATTAGTTTAGTTTTATTAGCTGTAAATGTTTGCCCAATCTTTTCTCGGTTGTGATTTTCATTTGCTGAAACGAACAACAAAGATAAATAAGCCAACCATAAATAGCCATTATAGTATAGCTATAATAATATGTTACAATGACCTTTGACCTGGTGAAAATAATATTAAAATTTATCCTAGGAAATGTAAAAATATAGATATCAATTAAATTTTCAAGGATAATTTACGGGAAAAGTGCATTTCGAAAATTTCATGATCAACTACATGTTTTTATAAACTTTGTTTGTGAGAAAAAAATTTTTTTTTCAATTTAAAAAAAAAAAAGGCAAAATTCAATTTTAATATTGTAATGTAAAGCTTTTTCATAAGATGAATAAATAAGTACTTAGGATAATAGTACTTTATGGGAAAAAAAAAAAGAATGTATATGGTGAAAGAAAAAAAAAATGAATTTGTCAAATTTTAAATGAAATTTTCTTTTTTTAAATTTTTCTCTTCCTCATAAATGATTATTTACTATATCGAAATGATTTGGAACAACAATACTCAAAATGACAATGAGAGGATAAATAATAAGCTGTACCGACGATAATGTTGATGTTTATCATCATTTTACGATTTTGTTTATGAAAAGCTTGACCATTTGGCAAGAAATTAATAGTGTAAGACAAGAAGAAAGGAAAAGGAGACATGAAAAGAAGGAAGGAAGAGGAAATTAAGGAGGAAGAGGAGGAGGAGAATGAATTGAAACTATTTATGGAATCGGAATAAATTGCAAGCTGTAGGTAGTTTGAAAATTATTTCAATACATTGCTGAAATGTCCTCTGTGTCGCCAATGTGTGTGACATTCGAGACTTGGAGAGATTTGTCGAGAGTATGCGCAATCAGCATGACATGACCCCAAACCTCATCCTCAACAATACTAAATGATGCAATTGAACTATTTGCTAATCTATTATTCAACTTAAACCTGCCCCAATAATCATCAGTCATCTCTAGCATTAACTAGTAATTAGAAATATGATTCATTCTGATTTTTAGTATTACAAGCAGATATATCTTTCTTCGTTTACTGATATGATATCAATTCTCTTACTGATATGATATCAACTTTTTTAATCAATTTAAAACTTGTAATGTTGACATTTTTGCATTAAATAGTAATTGTTGGGAAAATAATTTTGTGAAAGAGATGATTTCTATTTGTAGAAAGAATTTATTATAGACAAAACAAGTAGATCTTCGGAAAACATGTTTATAACATGTTTTTTTTTTTCTGGTCATTTTGAAATTTTCTTCGCGCTTCATGACCTTTAACATTCCTTATTTCCGAAAGTGACCTTTAACATTCCTTATTTCCGAAAATCCGAAAAATACAATAATTCTATCTTTCGGATTTTTCCCGCAATTTTTTAACTAAAAGTATGAATCATTCTGATTAGCGGTGATAAATAGTTATCAAAAATATGAATCAGATGAACTATTTATTGATATGATATCATCTAACTTGGAACTTGCAAATTAGTCTTTTTTTTTTACATTAAATAATGAACTAGAAATATGAAGCATTGTGATTAATATTATAAGCAGACATATCTTTTACTGATATGATATCAATATTTGTAAAAGAAAAAAAGAAATTGCACTTATATTTTAGAATTTTTATTTTTTTGAAACTTTAAATAAGCAGATGTATATCCTTTACTGATATGATAATCATCGAACTTAAAATAAAAACTTTACTGATATGATATCATCTAATTTTTAGTGTAGAATAATTTAATGGAATTTATTTTTTAATGAAATTTTTAAAGAATTTTTTAAAATAAAATATAAATTTTTGAAAATTTTTGATAGTAATTCAGCAACAAGCTAAATTGTTTCCATAAGTACTAAGCTTAAAATGGATTTAGTAGAAAGCATCTGGTTTTCGGTAGCTTATTGTAGTTATAAGATTTTAATGAGGTTGTAAATTATACATTTGTCGAAAAGGAAATCATCTAGATAGATTAATTTTAGAATAAAAGGGAAAAAGAGAGAGAGAGAGAGGGACAGAGAAAGAGAGAGAGAGAGAGAGAGAGAGGGAAGAAGCAAAATAGAAATATCGTGGAGGGTTAACTTAAAATTGATCGATTCGATTGAATTTGAAATATAAAGGGCATACTGATCGATTATCATCAAATCATCTCAATCATCATCCGTTATTCAATCCGGTCGTTTATTTACTCAACAAAAGTAATACTTTCTGTTCTTTCAACTATTTCTCTGTTATAACAATTTAATCGATAACAATAGCATTACTTATTTTCTGATTATCAATCATATTTCGATTAAATTTCAAAATCATTTCAAATTTAAAACATTTCAAATGAGAGGCGAATAGAAAATTTGTTTACATATTTTAACGGAAATGCAAAAACAAATATGATAAAACGGAAATGATATGAATAAATTTAAAGATAATAAATGAATTAATGATATATTCAATAAAAATGACGTTAAAAATAAAAGTTTTATTATTTAAAATGATCATTTTTATACACATAAATTTGTAAATATATATCGGACATTTTAATGCTTCAATGATTTATTTAATTTGGTCATTGCTGGTAAAAGATTGAATAAATATGATCGAATTTTAAGAGAGTGAATAAATTTGAAATTAACCTAATTTTAAGAGATTATATTAGAGTATTTCGATAACACAGAAATGAATGAATTTTGCGTAATTTTAAGAAAAGAAATTGGGAAAATTGAGAGAAATCTATTTTTGCTTTATATATAATTTTAATTTTGATAAATTAGAAATGTATTATTTGATAATTTTTTTTTTTTTTTTTTTTGCAAGATATTTCTCTCAGCTTATTTGCAATCATTTTATAATTTCTCTCAAACTATTAGTAATGTATCTATTATTAATAATGTGCATGTTGTAAACAAGCATTTTGCATGCATTATGCATGCATACAATTCGAATGTTTGCAAAATGCAAAAATGTGTCACAAAAAGATTAAATTTTTAATTATAGATCAAAGATCAAATTTTTAACAAAGTAATGTTGAAACATGTGGTAAACATCTTGTACAGATATTGCTTTTCATTTTTTCGAAAATCTAACGAAAAAAAAAAAATAATTTAAGCGATATAATGGATTTATCCATATGAGAATATATTTAAATTGAAATAATAATTGAAATTGATTGATAGAAATAATTTGCTATTAATTTTTCTAAAAATTTAATTGATTTCAGAATCAGTCAAATTTCTTGTTTTTTTTTTTTTTGAAATTAGTTACCTGAATTGATATTTATGGAATTTTTTCTTTTAGAAAGCAAAATTCTTCTGAAATCAATTAAATTTTTTTTTTTTAAATTAATCATCTCTATTAATAATTATTGGAATTTTTTTTATCAAAGAAAAAAGGAAGAAAAAAAAAGAACGAAAAAAAAAAAAAGGTAAAAATTGATGGGTAAAGATAAATGAAGGTAAAAATTGATGTTGCAGAAGAAAAAATATTGAAAAATTTGCGAAAAATTCGCTGAAACATTTAATTTATTTTCGCATTATTTGCGACATACAAGGCTTAATAGTGCAAAAAATATTAATTACTTCCTCATTTCTAATACATTTATATACAGGTATTATTTCGTAAATTGTATGTATATGTCCTTCAAAAATTTTTTACTTTTTATAAATTAATTATACCCAATTATTCTTGCAATGAAAATATTTTTTAATTTTTTTTTCTTTTCTTGCCAGGTAATTTATACGAGAACGAATAGATAGTTACGTATTATTGAGTAAAATAAATAAAAATTTGAAATTATATAGGGAAAAAAGAAGAAGAGAAAAAAAAAAAGAACATAGGATGAGCTTTTCGATGGAATAATTTCTATCAAATTAGAATTTTTTTTTTCCATTTCATTTCCGGATCGAAATCATTATTACAATATTATGATTAAAAGAAAAAAATTTAAAAAAAACACGAGAAAATTATTATATTATCATGATTAGTGATCTTTTTTTTTTTTTTTTTTTGAAAAAAATTAGAAATTTCCTTGATAATTTAATTTTCAAAAAGACAAAATAAATTTTCCAAATTTTTAATACGCAAAATGCATTTAAAAAAAAAAAGAAAATTATTATGCTATTATATTCAACTCAATTATCAAATCCAATTAAATTTTTTAATATGATTTGACAATTTCGATTTTTTTTTTTGTGAAATTTCACAATTCACATGTTTCGTTTGATGAAAACTGATGATTTAAATTTTTTTATTCGTTGAAAAAAAATTAAAAAGACAAAAAAATTTCTTAAAGTTTTAATATGTAAAACGTAGAGAAAAAAATCTTACTGAATTGAAGTAAAAATATAAAAATTGAATTCAAATAACCAATTTTTATTTATGAAAAAATACAACTTACTTGAAAAAAAATGTAATAATTAACAGAATACTTTATTTTTTAATGAAACATTCGAAAATTATCGATTTTATAGCTTATTAATTTTGAATTTTAACAATTCTTTTTGAAATAAAAATCCTATTAAAATGATAAATTTTATTGAAATTGACTATGATGCAAATAGATTATGATAAATATTCCTAGACAGATGTGACTTCTGTTTATTATTGATATTATCAGTGGTCATTATGAATATATCATTTCTATCTTTCCTGAAGACTATTTATTACTAATTTGACCTAAATTTGAACAAATTTATAGTATTTCATGCACGAATGAAATAAAATAAGAATGATAATTTTATGACTTTCTCAGTTTTACAATTGACATTTTTATTAAATAAAATATATTTTAAACGATTGTTTGCTTATAATGAAATCTATTTTTTCAATTTATTTAATTTATGAATTCTTTGAATTAATTTTACTACTATTTATGATAAATTTCTTAATTTTCAAAAATTAACGATTTTCAGGTCTTTTTTTTTCATAAATTTCAGAATTTTGCTACTATTCTTTATTTATAAAATAATATCTTTGAATTTTGCTATTATTCCAATCTTTATATTTATATTTTCAAAGTAAAAAAAAAAAAAAGATAAAAATAATTGGTATGGATTAAAAGAAATTAAAATTTTGCTAATGAAAGTAGATACTTCTTTACAAATTAAATTCTACAAATTATAAATTAAAATTTAAATAAAATGAAAGGTAGAAACTTAGAGGTGACAATTTGATGTGCTGCTTTATTGACACAATGTGACACCAATACATGTCATCATTAATGATGATCATCTTTACCTGAATTTATGTTGCCAATAAATTTTATGGAAAATTTTACAAAATTTTGTCAGAAAAAAGAAGAAAAAAATAAAATAAAATTAATGATAACAAATATTAATTATGATAAATTTCTTAACTTTCAAAAATTCATAATCTTTAAGGAAATAATTTTGTTTTTTTTTTTTTTTCTTAAGTATTATTTTGGATTATTGCTTTATTTTTATAACTTTTAAGTGACAATTCATTTTTTCATTAAGCCAATAATTAGCATTTAAAAAATAAGTAATTACCATTTTTCAGATCTTTTTTTTTTTTTTTTTTTGTTGGATAATAATGAGAAATCTATATAAATAAAAATGTTTTTTTTTTCTATTAGTGTAAATTAGAACTATATTTATAGTTAAAGAAGAAAATGAGGGAAAAAGAAACATAATTTTCATTTTTCTTTCACAAATATTATTAAAATTTAAAATTAAAATTTTCTATCATTTTAATTTTTGATCGCTTTTAGAATTAAGTATTAGCTAAGTTTCGAATTTTCAACCGTTTTTAAATGATTTCTAAATTTTTAGCTCGTTTTTCAGCAAATGATATATAAGTAAGCCGTTTATTTATTCTAGAATTTTCGATTTTAAAAAATATGTAAATGATAAAACTAAAATCAAATTCAAAAAAAAAAAATTTGATGTTTACTTTAATGAAATAAAAAAGATAGGAATTGTGAACTTTCGAAAGTAAACAAACGAAATAGCGACAAAACAATACGACAAATAATTCCTTAAATTCTGGAAATTGAAGTTTTTTTTTTTTGCTGAAGAAATCAAAAATACTTAATGGAATCCTAAACAAATAGCAGAAATGCAATATAAATTGAAATACTAAACAAATAATAGAAATATAGTACATAGGTTGAAATACAAGGTAAATAACAGCAACAGAGTACAACTTGAAATGCTAGACAAATAACAACAATACAATGTAAATTGGAATACTAAAAAAAATAACAGGAATACAATACGATAAAATGTAGACAAATAATAATAATATAATATAAGTTAGAATGCTAGGCAAATAACAGGAATATAGTAGAAGTTAGAATGCTATACAAATAACAGGAATATAATATAAGTTGGAAACTAAACAAATAACAGAAATGCTTGATAAATAACAGGAATGCGGTATAAATTAGAATGTTACACAAATAATAGGAGTACAATATGAATTGAAATACTTGATAAATTATAAGAATACAGGTAATCATTTTTCGAATTAAAATTTTTCACATTTGAAGTGGAAAGATGGAACGTTTACTTTAATCATTACTCCCAAAAGATAAATATTTGTTCTGTATTTCATTGTTTTATTCAAGAATGAATGGAAATGTTTGAGTTTGATAATTTGAGCATAATATAACTTCTGAAACCTTTGACCTTTTGACCTTTCAATTTTTAGGAACTTTTGACCTCTATTGTTTTTTTTCAATTTTTAGCCTTTTTTAAAAAGAATTATCAACCGCACAAAAAACATAATATATTCTATTTGTCAGAAAATTCAATAATTGATCGAAATAAATAATATTTATTTTTGTCATTCATTTTCACTAAATGGATTTCCGACTATTAAAAATATCCCAAATGTTTATTTTGAAATCTTAAATTTTATTAAATTCCATAATATTTTGATTATTCCTGTTTCAACAAATTTCAACATCTTAGAAGTTCCATATTTGACAAAAAAAAAAAAAAAAGAAAAAAAATAATGAAAGTCAGATGAGATGCTAAAATTTTTATCGATAATATTTTACTGCATTAATTATGTAAATTCTTTAGTTCCAAAAATAGAAAAAAAAATTTTAATTCGTTTTTTTTTTTGTATTTACAGAAAAAATTTTTTAATTCTTTTTTCTTTTTTTTCTTTTTTTTTCTTTTTGGTGAATAATATGCCATTTTCCATTCAGCGAGAAAATAAGTACCACAATTTAAAACAAAATGATTCATTGTTAAAAAATGAAAAAAAAAGATGAAATTCTCAAGATGCAATTGATAGGACATCCTTTTTTTTGTGTGTTAAATTAAATTAATTCACATTTAGATTGGATGGAAAAAGAATTGGAAAAATTAATTGAAATGGCGGAAAAGCAAGAGGAAAAAAGCGAAAATGAAATCGATGCAATCAATTTTTTGAATTTAATCGAATTTTGCGATCAATTTTTTCTCTCACAAAACATAACAGTTAATGTGGTAATTTTGATAATGTAATAATTGTTCAAAATAATACATGAAATAATAAATTTCAAAAAATTTAAAATACAAAATAAAACAAGAGATGTGAAATTTGTGAAAAGTATTAAGATATTTCAATTTCTTGCTAATTTTTTCAATTCTTGTTTTGCCGCATTTTTTTTTTTTTTTTTTAAAACAAAATTTTAGTGATGAAAGAATATAGTAAAAGATTGAAATAAAATAATGATAGATTTAAAATGGATGAAATTGCAGTTTTAATAAGATTAAAATTCAAATAAAACAATAGGTGTAAAATTTTGAAAAAATATTAAAATATTTCAATTTCTTCCAATTTTTCTTCTATTCTTACTTTTACCGCATTTTTTCTTTTTTTTTTTTTTTTTTTTTTTTTTTTTTTTAAGTAAAATCAACAATAGTGGAAGAAAATGAAAAGGTTACGATAAAATAATAATGAATGAGAAATGTGAAGAATGATAGACAACCACCTGTAGCGGTTTTTAATTTTTAAGACAATTTGGTATATATTATTATCAAGAGATTATTATGGAAATGAGATATCACAAATCTCTAAGGAATCGAAAAATCATAAATTAATAGGAATAGCACAATTAGTAATCGATAATTGTAAATTAAATTAGATTGACAAAATTGGGAGATTGAAAAAAAAAAAAAAATGAAAAAAAAGAAGCAAATGGAAGAGAAGGAATCGATAAAATCAAAATATTTTGAACGAAATGATAGCTAAAAATTGAGAATAGATGAAAAATGAATATTCAATGAAAGATTGGCAAAAGCTAAGAAAAAAAAAAAATGAAATAAAGAAATTGAAAAAAAAAAAAAGAAAAGAAAACCAAGATTTGAATAAATTTAACAATTGTGTGAAAGTTTTTTTCTTTTTTTTCTTTTGATCAATTTTCGCTTCTATTAGTTTGTATTATTCCTTTTGAAAATTAGATCATTAATAATTCCATTTTTACTAATTAATAATTAATCAAATAAAATAGGTTAATTAATAAGTAGAAAACAAAAATTGATTTTACAATATTTGAAAAGAAAATAAAAAATTAAAAAAAAAAACGATAACAATAAACAATATATGAAAGTTATTGAAAATAATATCACTAATAATTCCATCTTCACTAATTAATAATCGATCAAATAAAGTATTGTGTAGAAAAAAAAAAACGGAACTGATTTTACAGTATTTTAAATGAAAGAGAAAAAAATTAAAGCAACAATAACAACAACAACAACAGCAGCAACAGTAAACAATAAACAATAGACAATAAACAGTAAACAATAAACAATAAACAATAAACATAAACAGTAAACACTACATTAGAAATGCTGGAATAGAATACAATTATTGTATGTTTGTTTAAGTTTAAAATTTCTATTATTGTTAATGCAAGTATATTCTCTTGATATTTATACTGTTTCATTTCACACTTGGAAGAATCATTTATTTTGCTGTTAATTGCTTACCAATTAAATTTTCTCTATCTTTCCCTCTCTTCCCCTCTCCATCTCTCTCTCTCCCTTTGAAATTCAAAAAATCGATTAAAGGAAATGAAATCATGAATTATTTGGTAATTCAAGAAAAAAAAAACACATCAAAATTGCTGATGCTGTTAATTAATCCCTTTTGCACAACATAAAAAGACATTTTCCATGCGGGAGATTGGATGATCATAAAATTTAATGTCTAAAATTAAATTTTATATCCTTTTTTTTTTCTTTTGGAATATTTAATTTTATATCTTTTATTTTGAAATATTACAAGAATAATTTAAACATTAAATATTAAGTACTAAGTAATATGCAAATATTAAATATTAAGTATTAAATATTAACCTATCATTTACTACGAATTAATGATCTCTTGAATGCTAATTTTTTCCTTTTAAATGCTTATTTAATATGCAAAATTAAATTGTAAATTACAGTATTTATTATTTAAATTTGTACAAATAGCATGTAATTATTAAAAATTAAAATTATCAAGACGGGAAAAAATGAAAATAAATAAGTTTCTTAATATTTGATTATAATTTTCGTGAAATTTTAAATATTTATTTAAGTCTTCAAAAAAAAAAAAAAATGATCAAATCAAGGAAAAGAAAATTTAGTTAGAAATAAATCATTAATTATTCCAGCATAAATTTTATTTTAATATTAATCATTAATTAATTTAATGGAAATGCTTTATGATGTTATTAGTTTCAAATGATATCAAGTGTCAAAGAATTTGAATAGACAAAAACGATTTAAATCAAATTTAATTTGCAACAAGCTTCAAATATTTTTGAAATTTCATACTTAATTTTAAAACAAATTAAAATGGAACAGAAGAGAAAACGAATATGCGATTTTCTTGATGAAGATTAAAAATTAAGATTATAGAAAAATCGAAATAAACAGTAAATGAGAGACACGAAAGATTAGAAATTTATCAATAAAATAAAAAATTTATCAGTAAAGATAAATAAAATTGTCAGTGAAATTGGATGTTAGAAAAAGTTAATAATCAAATTGATTATTGCAACTATGAATCAAATTTATAATTTAAGTGCATTAATTTTCATATCAATTTTATTCAAAAACAAAAAATAAAAAATAAAATTCATGTCGAAAAAATGAAAATATTACAAATAAAAATTTAATCAATAATTCTTTTTCAATTTGAATTACTACATTCTCTGCATTAAAAATATTTCGAAGCATAATGGAATAGCAATGAATTTTGGTAGTTATTTGAAAAATAAAATTTTAAAAAGTTGCAAAATTGAGTGAAATATTCTGAAATGACTGAAACAAATAAATTTGAAAATGCAACTTGGCACTTGACATTGTCCTTAAGGATTCATTTCTTGTCATATAAAATGTCATTTGAGCATTGGACAAATATATTCTGTCGCTTTTTATTCCTTTATTTTTTGTTTTAAAATCAAATAATCAAAAAAAAAAAAAAAATGACAAAAGCTAAATTGACATGACACGACATTTATGACACGAATAGATGCAATAATATTCAAACATCCAGAAAATTTTGCAAATGCAGTATGCGAGAAGCATGCAACATGCAGCATGCAAAAAATAGTAAGTATTTTCAGATAAAATAAACATGCAAAATATGCAAAAATATATCATGATTACAGTATATATTTGATAAGTATTATTCTTTTTATTTAACAAAAGAAAGTAGCAAATTTCTGGAAAAGTTATCAGCTGGTCATTATCATAAAAAAAGCTAATTACTGGACATTGGTCATTTGTTTACTCCAATGACAATCTATTCAATTATCAGCAAGATTATAGCTAATATTTGGAAATCATTATTTTTTATAAATCTATTCAAAAAAAAAAATCATTATTTTATGGATCTACTAATGAAATAATTGTAATTAATACTTAATAATTCCCTGCTTGTTGTATGTCATCATATCAGTAATGAATTAATAGTAATTAATATTTTATTTCACATCAAAATATATAAAAGCAACAGAAGTTTTTGTCAAGCTTAATACATATAAGCACCGTAATGTTTAAATTCATTAACTTAATAACATATTATTAACTTATAAATAATTTATCGATTAATCTATTTTAGTTATTTCTTACAAATATTTCTATTAACCGTATATTTTTAATTAAATCTATAATTATAATGTTCCGTAACAAAGTAATCAAGATATTTTGTATCTATCAAAGATAATAGATTCATATCAGTTATGAAATATTAATTTCTCCTAATAAATCATAACTAATTTTTTAAATTTTATAAGGGAAAAAAACAAAATTTAAAAAATTAATAGGAAAAAACTGAGCTAACTTGCAAAATCAAACTATGCAAAATCGATAAAAAAAATTCAAACTATCTAAAATTGATATTTAAAAAAAAATTCAAATGATAAAGGGAATAAATTTTTTTGCAACATAATTACGACATATTTATTATCTTTAAAATGATTAAAAGCATTGATTTATCGGAAATGAATAATGTATTAAAAGAAAATAATTAACAAATACTATTTTTTTTTTAATTTTAGCGAATTTTTTTTTTTGACGAAAAATATTTTTTTTTTTTATTTTTAACGAATTTTCATTTCGATTAAAATTCATAATATTACGATATTATTAGTTTTGCTTGAAAAATAATAATTTAAGAGGAGAAAAGAAAGGAAATGGAACTTGATTAAGTTGTATTTGGCATATTTACATAAATTTAAAGTGATTTTTCGTAAGTGCTGCTTGAATTGATTTAATGTAATGGAGATGAAGAAGAAGGAAATAGATGTACCGGAAGAAGAATGTTTTTCATATTCGAGTATATATATTTATGTAAACTTGAAATGAAATAGCAGAAATTGTTAAATTGAATAACTAAAATTGCTAAATGGTTTTCTAATTTAAGGATTGATAAATTGCTTCTTAAATATTAAATTTCGATCTTTTGTTATATTATTCATTCGTAGACGAAAAATTTTGATGTTAGTTTGAATTTTAAAATGTAAATGTTTATATTTGCCTTTTGCAAATTTCATATCGATATGATTGAATTTAGTCAATAAATTCAATTTTGATTTAAATTTGTACTTGTGATTAAACATTTAACATTCATTTCAATAATATTTGTGCCATTTACTACTGATAGGACATTTGTCAAATTCTTCTTTCATAATAGTTTAAAGTTTTAAGTTGACATTGAAATTTTATTTATTCATATTTAAACTTTCATATCAAATTGTTATATTTAGCAAAGGCAAACTTTTATAACTATAAATATGTGATGTAATTTAAAAATTATTTACTGATAATAATTGATTGATTGAAAATTGATGAGTAAATTGATTGAAAATTGTAATTCGTACTCATTTCATTTCAAATTACTTTTTATGGGCCGTGATCTAAATTTCATGAAATTCATCATATATTATATCAATTAACTGTGTTTGCTGATCTCATCCATGTAAATTTCATGATAATATTTAGGTTATCACTATAATATCATGCCAAATATAACGGATGAGATTAATTATCTTCAGAATTCATGAATAAACTGAAAAGGAACTTTCAAATTGACATTTTGAAGTTTTCAAAATTTAAAATGAAAGCTATAAAATGATATATTCCCCGAAAATTCATGAATTCATGGTTATGATGTGAATTATTATTGTCACCAATGGTATATTAAAAATTTTACGCATGAATTCATTAATAATTCTGTTCTTTAAATTTGTTAGCAATAAAATTTCATCGAATTTAATCAATTGTTCATAATTCATATTTATTTTTTAAGTATTGAAGTAATTTTAAATAGCAAAAAAATGTACTCGTTTGATTTTCAAAATTATATAATTAATGATTAAGAGTTTTAAACTAATTGATGAATCAGTTTGATTTGCTAATTAGAATTGTAAGTTTCATTTGAATTCATATTTTTTATTTTTTTTTTCCTCTTAATGTTTGTTTTAAACCGTATGATAGTATATATTTCGAGAATTTTAATATCTCTATGTTTTGAATAACTTTTGAAATGTAAGTGATCGGAATTGATTAAATATTTTATTAATTAAATAAATGCCATTGCCAAGATCATAAATCATTCTACAAAATTCTGTAATCAATTTGCAAATTACTTAAAATCAGAAATAGAAAAATGATAACGAAATAATATACCAATAAAAATATCCAATTGCTTAAAAACAAAAAAAGAAGAAAAAAAACATCCCAATTTACTAATTAAAAACAAAAAACGAATGAGAAAAAGATAAGTATCAATAATCATTGATAAAAATTGTTAATCGATAAATCCCATCTTCATTCCCTGTAAATAATCGTCAATTATTAGCAAAATTTAAATATTTCAATGAAAATTAAAATTTTTATTACAAATACAAAACTCGTATTATTTGAAATAAAAATGATTATTTAAATATTTATATATATCGAAGAAATTTTAATTAGCAATAGAAAAAGACAGTTAAAAGTAAGCTGTAAAGTTTTATCAAATTTTCTACTAACCACAACAATTTCTCGTTTCTTTGCGATTATCATTCATGATGATGATGGTGATGATGATGATGATGATGATTGTCAGTAGTACCAGTGGTTGTACTTTCTTGAAGGTCAAGGGTCGTCGTAATAATAGTAGAATTAGAATCTGTAGTAGAATTAGTAATCGTTTCATTCAGGTTAATTGCTGTTGTTGTTGTTGTTGTTTGTTCATCTCCAGTAATTTGACGTGATTTTACCACTTTATCAGTTTGATGTTGATGTTGATGATGAGTGTCAACTGTTGTTGTCACTTCTTGATCAGCTGTAGTAGCATCTTGTTGTTCGGCGATAATTTCAACTGTTAATCCTGGTTGTTCACTAGTTTCTTGCTAAAAATTTCACTTTTTTCAATTAAATTTTTTAAAAATACGAAAAAATTTTTAGTAATAAAGCAAAATTTGTTCATTTATTTATGTAGTAATTAATTTTAATTAATATATTTGTCTTCTTATTTGTTCGAATTATTTGAAATTATGCTAAAAGACATACCGCTGAAGTAAGAATGCAAAATGAGATGAAGATGAGTGGAAGAATGTGTGCCATCGAAAGGTTTAAGTTTCAAATTGATCAAATTTAGTTTCAAGTTCTTAATTTCCTAAAGAATTTGATGTAAATTGAAAAAAAAAGAAAAATTATTATCTTTTGTAATTTGTTATTAAACGAAAATAACTATTTCGATGAACGAAAATTATTTTATAAGAGTGCTTAATTAATTATTTTCATGACAAAATTCTTATGCTTGATTTTTCTTCTTTTGTTTCAAAAATTTGAAATAATATTTAAGTTAATTTGTTTCAAATTTGATTGTAAAAATTGGAATTCAAATTTGAAAAGGTTGAATTTTTTTATGTTTAAATGAAAGAAACGAGAAAGGAAATTGCTAAGATTGAAACAAATGAATTGTATTTTCTCGTTGGTAAGAAAATCTTTTGGTAACAAATATTAGAACGTATTGTTGGGTGAGGGGTCAGGGAGGGGAAATGAAATGGTCATTAGAAGAGGTCAGCTGAGAAGTGGACTGACCATTCAACCGAATGACCCTTCGCCGTTTGTTGCAAATGAAGGAGAAGGAGGAGGAGAAGGATGATCATCATCACATCACATCTCGATGGGTGAATGGCATCAACATTGAAGGACAACTGACCGATACTCCGCCCAATGGTCAAGGATAGATGGTCAATGATCGATATTTATGTCAATATGATGCCCCGGGACGTTCACACTGTTGACAAGCAAAACAAACTTGAATGTCTCTTCTTTCGCTTCAACAATATCATATATATTCATCTCAACGAACCAAATAAGACAACAATTCAAGATATTCTTGTTATTCTTGGAATAAGTGCAAAGCAAAATTAATTTTAATTCATTAAAATATTTGAATAATTAAGTGAAAATAATCTTAAATGTTGAAAACAAAACTTATTAAATTTATTAAAATATTTGAGTGATTAAAAAGACCTTAAAGGTTGAAAATTTACCTTAATTGATTGAAACATTCTGCAAAAATAAACAACTTAAAATATTTATTTATATTTATCCAATTTTTAAGTAAGCATTAAAAAAAAAAAGTAAAAAGTATTTAATTTTGCAAAAAGAAATCTAAATTTGCTATTATATTAAATATATCAAAATTGCATTTATTTCAAATTGCATTAATTATTTTTCATATAAATTCCTATTTTAATTTATGATCATTATCAATATCGAAATAAAAGTGAAAAATTATGCAAGCAAGATTTAAAGATATTTTTCTGTAATCCATTCTTTTCACTTTTTTTTTTCTTTCTCTCAATTAATTTATCATTTAGAATTTGGAATTTCGCTTAAATTTTGGAAAATTAAAATTTTTGGAAATAAACAGAAAAACGAAAGATAAAATAAACTCACATTTAAATTATTTAATGTTTAAAAAAGTTTTTCTTTTTTCGTAAAATTTTTTTAAATTAACAAATTCAAATGTTTTGATCCATTTCTTTGTTTGATCGATAAATTAATTCAAATTTTGATAGATTTAATCGTGAAAATCTTTTTCTTTCATTTGGATTAACTTAAATAAGCAACTTAATTATCTAATTGATAATAATTAATTAAATGATCTTTTATTTCATTTTGTTCATTTATTGGTGTAATTATTGAAAACTATTTAGTAAAGAATTTCTTTTATCGTAATTACGAATTATAATGAGATATTTTTTTTTTTTATACTCATACTTATATACTGATATACTGATTAGCCAATTTGATCATTTTTATACTTATATTTGTACTGATTATGATATTTATACTTATAATAATACTTTATGTTTGTCATACTATACTCAAATGTCATACTGTACTATTAAAAATCAATATTTAAATGTCATACTGTACTATTAAAAATCAATATGACTAATATTATGCAAAAATGAGATTTGGAGTACATATGACCTGATGACCTACAAGAAAAGTCTTATCAGTCTTTCTTATCTTATCCATTAATTACACTTTTCTTATCATAACCTTTAATTATATTCACTCTAAATATAATTATCTCTTATCAATCAGATTACTCTACAATTCATTTGATATTTCTCCCTATCTCATTATACATTTGTATACTTTTGAAAAATATCAAGCTATAAGGATTTTTCAAATTGTTTACTACATAGAATTTGAATTTTCTGATCAACTAATCATCGATTAGTCGATCAATCAAATCGATCTAAAACAATCATTCAATTTTACTTTTATATCTTAAACAGAAATTTCGACTTAATTAGTTTATGCCTTTTTTTTTTTCAACAATTCGTAATGTTTCAGATTTTTTCGTTTTTCAAGAATATCGATATAGAATCGGTACAAATATTAAATAATTTAAGCATTACTATAAACTGCGAAAATATTTTTTGATATTATAGAGGAAATGCTAAGAAATTCATCATTAAATGAATAATTTTAATGAAAGAATAGTTATTATTGGCGATGATAAGGGAATTGATAATGATCACTGATAAATGTCGTTCATTGGCATAATTTTGATTGATTTGTTGATAATGTATAATATCTCAAGGACAATTCATATCCTTCTTTCTTAATTTTCGCCTTTAGGATATTATATTTATGATGGGAAGAAATATCATTAATTCTATCCAATTTATCATCTTCCAATATTTCAATAGTAATTTACTCAACAATCAACTTTATAAAACGGAAGAAGACAGCAATTAAAATTCTATAAAATTTCATCCTAATAACTTGTTATGTATTAAATAATTAAAAATTTCAAGAAATTTGAAGTAATTTTTCAAAACAATTAACCCTGAATGATAATTAATTATTGATGATTAATGATAAGAATGATATTTCTTTTCTCAATCTTAATATCAAAACCAAAATGCATTTCAAGTAAGTTTGTTTTTTTTTTTTTTGAAATTAAATTTATTAATTATTTTTTGTTTTCCATTACTTTTTTATATTTGAAATGAATTTCGTCGTACAATAATAGTATCAATTGATAATATCAGAAAAATATAGCATATATTTCCTTCGAGTATAATAAATGATAACAATAACAGTGTCATTTGTAAAATGAGCTCAAGTTTTGGAAATCAAATCAGAATTTTAGTAATAATTATATTGTAAATAAGTTTTATACAAAATATCATCGTATTTTTTAATCAAATAATTTTATTCTGAAATAAGTATATCATTAATAAATGAACAGAAAAGTTTGAAAATTTTCCAATTAATTATCGATATCAGTTACAGTCGATAAATATGCCATTTAAGTTTGCAATCTTGGTACTAATTAATTGAACCTACCTACAAACAATCAAAACATTTCTACAAATAATCGATTTTTACTTGTTTTTTTTTTTCCACAACTTATTTTCTTGTATCATAAACAACCAAGTTAATTTGATTGGAACTTATATAATCACAATATATTTTCTTCTAATACAAAAAAAAGTAAATTTCTTCGAATTCACAATTTTTGTTACTTCACAGTACACAAATTTTGTATTTACCGTTAAGTTCGCAAATCATTTATATTTATCGTTAAGTTCGCAAATCATTTATTTTTACCGTTAAGTTCGCAAATCTTATCGCGAAGAACATCATACTCATCATCGGCATGATATTTAAACTTAGAAAATAGCCTAATGGAGCTTAATGAAGTTAAACTTGAAGCCCAATGTATAAATAGCTTTAGAAAAACTTATCTGTTACTTTTACATATTTGATAAGATCATCAATCTCTAGTAGCAATCTTCAACTAGAAAAGTATTAGCATTATCGGAAAAAAAAAATGCAAACTTTCGGAAAAATGCAAACTTTTATTGATCTGATCTTGAATCGAAATATTATTTTGCTTAATATCACGTTTAAATTAATGAATAGACAATCAGTCGGAAAAAAAAACCGGTTATTTAAATTAAATAGCAATGGTTATTTAAATTTTTAAAAAAAAATTTTTTTTAAAAATTAAATAATTTTTTAATTTATTCAAAAAATTTATTTAAATTTATCGGTTATTTAAATTAAATTTAAATTAAATAGCATTTCAAAATATTAGACTTTAATATCAACCTGATCGCTTCTCGATTCATGAATATCACTGTACCTGATTACTTATCATTATTTTATCACCGATAAATCAGATTCTATTCGATGGACTCTTAAAAAGTTCTGGCATTTGGAACAATTTTTTTTAATGTCAAAGGTCAAACTGCTCTGCTGTTTACAACACTCCAACTGTTTAGATAACAGATGACAATATAATGTATTCTAAGATATGAGCTATTTTTACCTTTGACCTTACACACAATTGTGCGTTTTTCCACGATATCAGTTATCAATCTTTGACCGATCTGACATATACACACAATCTGTTATAATAGTATATTCCACGATATTGGCTATTAACCTTTGACCCGGTGAACACACATATGTTGCAACAATATATTCCAGATATCGGTTACTAATCTTTGACCTGACAAAACACACACATATACACATTTATGTGAGTGTTTGTCAGGTCAAAGATTATTAGCTGATATCGTGGAACATATTATTATTAACCTTTGACCTAACACATACACATATAAACATATATTTAGCATTATTATTTATAATAATTTATATATACACATCATATAATTCATTTTCAATTTCATCAACATGTTTTATCAGTCATTTTATCAGCCAACAGCCAACACATATTTTATCAGTCATTTTTTCATTTTTACATTTTAAATTAGAATTGTATATTTAACATCTAAAATAGATAATTCTTTAGTTTCATTAAATTTATTTCTTAATTTTATCAAAATTTAAGCAATATATAACAATTAGTTTGATATTTCTTATATCATCCATGAGATTTATTATTATTAATCTCTGATCTGACAAATAAACAAAAATAAATCATTATTTTTTTCTCTTAAAAAGAATTTTGTCATATATTTTTTATATTGCAATTAATGAATGAAATTGAATCAATTCAAATCTTATCGTTTAATTTTAATACATCTATTATATTTCTTTAAATTATTCGATGATTGATGATTATTCGTTTTTAATTCTTGAAATTGTTGTGCATTATAATTGCTAATGAAATCATCAATCGTTGAAATTATTGGATTGACAATTTTGTCGAATAATATTTGTGTTCCATTACTGTTCGGAAAATAAAGATAAAGTAAGAATGCTGCCTGGAAATGAATGGAATTTAATTAATTAATTAATTAAAGAGTAAAATTTGGACGAAAATTTCGTCATATATATTTTTTCATTATTGCTAATAAATGAAATATAATTATTGCTATATTATCTCATCTTTACTTTTTTTTTTTTCTTTTTTTTGTCTATTTTGGAACAATATTATTTTGAAAATTTTTACACAACATTTTTCATTGCAATTATAAATCCATACATAAATTAAACAGATAAATTTAAATGCAAATTAAATAGATAATAATTAAAATGATCGAAATACAAATTTCAATTTCATTTAATTTAAAAATTTACAAATTAAATGAAATAAGCTCATTGTTATATTATCTATTGGTTATTTTTTTTTTTGTCCAAAATTTAAACATTATTATTTCGGAAATTTTTACAAAAAACATTTTTCATTGCAATTATAAATTCAAATATAAATTAAATAGGTAAATTTAAATGATTTAAATACAAATTTAAATCTTTTTTAATATAAAACTTTCTCACTTTAAATAGCCAATATACCGGGAAAAAGTTTGTAATTACAGATATCATAGAATCAGCTATAGAAAATGTAGCAAAAACTGTCCAATACATCAACCATTGCGTATCATCGTCTTTATTTGGTGTTCGAATTGCCTTAAATTTCGTTTTTTTTTTTTTTTTGAATTTAACGACAAATCATGAAAACTTCTTGAATTAATTAGACGAATTCATTTTTCCAATAAAATTTAAATTTTAAAAATTTACTTTAACAGATGCATAAGCAGGATAAGCGAATCCAAAGATGTTACAAATTAATTCAGCAAAACATCCAAATAATAGATAGAAAACGAATACAACTAAAATTATATATACCAGCTGAAAAATAAATTTGCATAATAAAGCATATATTAATCAAATTTGAATTAATTATAAGCAAAATATTGAATAAATAAATAAAATATGAAATTTTCAATTATTACTTTTTACAATTAGTATAAAGAAAAAAGGCACAAAAGGTCAAATGTCAAAGATAACCTGTTCTCGATTGATTCCCAATTCGATTGGCTGAAAGAAATTATTCAAATTTGCGCTTCGTTTATTGTAGAGGAATGTAAATAATTGTGGTTTATGCATTACACCATGAAAAATTCGTTCCGATCCGCTTAAATCTCTCTCGGTCAAATTTACATTTGATAATGATCGATCAGCTTCAATTACTGCTGCCATCTCTAATTAGAGAATTTAATTAATTACATATTCAAATTCACCATTTATTCATTTCTTTTAATCAATTACGGTAAATTATTACACGTCCGTTACGTAAACGCAAAGAACACACAATATTTATGATATATAATAGTAGTTTATAATTAATTTAGACATTTTTTTTGTGCAATAATTTATCAAAAATTTCCAAATTTTTACATGAATACAAAAATTTTCAATCATTTTGTTAAAATATTTTCAATATTTCTTTTTTTTTTGCGTAGATTACATTAAATGATGAATTAATTGATTAATTAACCCCGTAAATCAGTATTCGTTGCTTTAAATGATAAATGCAAGCTGCTTATTAGTAATAGCTTACAAGAAATAAAAAAAAGGATTCATTTGCAGCAAAAATTTAAACTTATATATTGTATATTTTTATAAATTGAAAAAAATTTGCATAAAAACCTAAATTCAAAATCACTGTAATTGCATAAAAATCTAAATTCAAAACTACAACTATTTTTTTAACAGTCTTTTCAAACATATAAACAGAAATTTGCAGACAATAAATTCAAATTTCATTTATTTTCATGCCTGTGCTTCAGATATAAATAATATTAGGAAATACTGTAATATTATTCATTTCATAGATTTAAAATCACAATTATTATCATTATTTTCATTTTTATTACCACTAATAACAATGTTAATGCCATCCACATGATTGTTATTATCATTGTTTATTATCATGATCACAATACAAATACTGGAATTATCATTAATTTGCCAAATCAACAATATTATATTATGATTGTTTATTTCATCATATCATTCTATTTTTCAATTGAATTTGACTTGCACAAATTTCATTTCTAGTTATTCTGTTTCGTAAACTTTATTTGTTATTGTGATTGAAAGACAAAAAAAAAAAGCTTTCTGGTGCCTTGAATATCAATATTAACCGTATATCAATCTATATATAATATGTATATATTATATATACATATATACATATACAGTAAGATAATCTTCAAGTCATCTCGATGATATGCCTATTATCTATTTTGAAAAAAAAGAAAAAAAGAAAAAAAAAAAAAGAAAAAAGTGTAAATTAATGGAATTAAGCAAAGAGAACGTTCACAAACAGATAAGTGTAACAGATACATACAACGCAAATACGTTGTTTAAAATTTTACAAACAATTAGAATAAACATGGGAAATAAAAAACAAAAGAGAAACAAAATTAATTTGAAAAATACTTCAATTCATTAAGAATATAAACTGATGTTTGAAATACTGGCGATGAAAATAATGCATAAAATTGAGTTTGAAGCCAAAAAAATCTTTTCTGATCTCAAAAGAATGCAATATAAAAAAGGAATAAATTATTACAATATAAAAGAAATGCTTAAAATTGAAATGTTTGCGTAAGCACAACTTATTTTAAAGTTATCATGACTATCTGACTTTTGTCAATTATCCGAATATCATTATCAGATGTAGTTACTTTGTCAAACATACAAATATCATACAATCTGATATAATTGGTACAGGTGATGGAGATGGCGAAGTGAAAATGAAAAGGCGCAAACCAGACAGAGAACAACCACTCTTTAAATAATCATGATTTCCTCAGGATAACTCTTCAAGTAAATGGTCTAGTTAACCGACAAAAACTTTCTATTTCACTTTTTGATGTTATTGAATTGTGAAGCTATCCAAAAAGAGTACAAAAAAAGTTAGTGGAACGTTTAATCCTTGAATAATGAATTAGCATAACTCTGAGATTGTCGCAATCAAAAAGCACGAAAAAAATAAAAAAAAAAAAAACAGAATTTCATGAAAATACTTTAATACTACAAATCTGGCACATATCTGAAAATTTTACAACCTATACGATTTACCTTTGCCTATACAAAATTCTAAAAGGACATAAATTCGCGAGATTTCTTAAAATTGAGAAATATTCTATAGCTGTGAAACACCTGAGATCGTTTGATTATTTCTGATGTGCTGTTGAACATTCTGTTTTCGCATCCTCTTTTCATCTTATTGCTACTTCTATTATCACTTAATATATTCAAAAAAACAATAACTTATTTATATTATTGCAAAACTGCAACACTGAGACAATATAACTCCTGAATTAGAAATCGTGGGAGGTGAAGAAAAAAATGTCTAAATCAAAGCAATTTAAATAGTCCTAATCATTCACTTAGTGAACGCTGAAAATCATTATAAGCACAGAAAATTGCTTAGGCCATAGATTAAAAATGATATCATTAATAATACATCAAATTTGTTTTTGAAAAACCAAAAGTATATTATACATTGCTATCACTGATTTTAACACTCATCACCTTAATAATGATCTTCTAGGTAATTCTGCAACACGATACTGTGCTTCTTCAATGACTGTTAGCAAATTCTCCCCATCAAGTTCATCGAGAAGAAGTAAAACTGCTGATAAAATTCGTTCCATCCGTTTTTTCTGAAAAAACTAAATTTTATTTCCTTTCGAAATATGAAATGTAGGAAACTTCATTTTTTTTTTTTTTTTTTTTTGCAAAAAAGTTTTCGAAAACCACTTCTGCATTATTAAAAACTCTGGACTAACAGAACAGTTTAAATTCTTACCTTATCTTCAACTACTTGTCTCTGAGGCTCAACAAATCCGGTGCCATTTGATTCATCATCAAATTCTGCCAATTCATCACCCTCAATCGGTGAAAGTTGCGGTGGTTCTAATGATTCTGTCTGAATGTATAATGCATAAATAATATAATAGATTAGGAACAGCTGCTGTAATCTAATTCAACAATTTAAATAAGATTTTATACAAAATTCATGAAATTGAGAAAAATTCTTATAATAAATTACTATTAATGATGAAACACTAACAAAAAAATCGAAATAAAGAGAAAGAAAGAAAAAAGTACGGAGTTCAAATTTTTTTTTTTTAAATTACCTGCTTTAAGAGTAACTGCCTGTTCCTCAACACTTGGCGCACTTGTTCGTTTTCTTCCCTTTCGAATGCTCGACTTTCACGTTGACTAGTTATTGAAGCAATTTCTTCATATGATACTGGCTCACAATCAGCATGATGTTCCGGCGGTTTATCTCCAATTATTTCACCATCGTAAACTATTATAGATGCCTGAGCTCCTTTCCCAGATCCGCTTTTTCGTTTCGCTCGCAGACATCTGTTGCATCGATAATACTCTTTACGCCCATCAACGGAACTTTTCATATATGCATACTGCCGAATTTCTTTGGTTTTATCATCCATTACTGTCAGCAAAGAAGCATTGTAACGACTCGAAAGAGCACGCTGCATTATAGTGAAACCTTTCAATACGCCCATTTTCCTCCTTAATAAGATTATTTATATTAAGTAAATAAAAAACTGCAAATTTAGAGCAATTTGAAATATTTCTTACGTGAAAACCTTAAAGTTTTTTTTTGGAAAAAAAAAAAGCTTACTTCCTTTCTTGTTCGTCATTTGATTCCGCATTTCTATTCTGCAACAAGAGCAAAAATAAAAGTTTGATTCGAATGAAGTATTTTGATGGAAAATATAAAAATTTTCGTAAATCACAGGATAAAATGAACTGTGAAATTTAAAAAATGAAGAATGGAATAAAGTATATTTAGAAAAAGAAAAAAACGGAAAATAAAAACTGTGTATTTGACAGTGATGAAAAACGAAACACCTACAATATGTCTCAGACGTCGTGAAAGCGTAGGAGCCGAAATTTCAAGTCCTAATTGATCTTTTACAAGTCGACATACTTCACTTAGAGATTTAATTTCACCATTTAGGTATTTCAACAATAATCCATCATATATAAGTCTGCAACAGCATCAAATCATTATAAAGTTAAACTGTCTCAAAATAACAATTCTTATTTATAAAATGAAATAATCTACTAAATTACTTTTGTTCCTGTGTTCCAAAAACGATTCCATGTCCATCTTCTAGAAACGATTCTGAATAATTATTTCGTGGATTGCTGAAAATATTATGCTTTCTTTTTTTAGCCTTTCTGCAGTCATATCTGCTTATCTGCCTAGAATAATATAAAATTAAATATGATTCTAAAGGAATTATGCAAATCATATATTATTTATTAATTAATATGAACAATTTCTACTTTGCTGATGAAAATAAAATCATTTCAAAGCAGAAAGTAGTTTAATTTGCTTTAATACGAGTCGTTGGAATCGTTGACGTTGAGGACAGAAATAGTACAGTTGGAATGCGAAATGCATGAGATGAAATAACATTCATTTAGAGATTTAGTCTTACCATTTAGATATTTTAAAAATAATCCATCATATATAAATAAGTCTACAACAACATTTAAATTTTTATAGAGGAAAAACTTACACATGTTCTTCATCTTCTACATTCACTTCGGAAGTAACCGATTCTTCGTCTTCTTTTTTTAGCCTTCCTGCGGTGATCATAACTGCTTATATGCCTAGAATAATATAAATTTAAATATGATTCTGAGAGAAAATGAATAAGGAAGGTAAATAACGATGAAGAATGATCAAGTTGCTGAATAAACTTTAAAGTTGAAATTATTTTATCAAATATAAGAAGTTTTTATGCATATTACTGAAGAAGTTTATGTATATTCCTGAAGAATACTGAGAAAAAGATAGATGAAGAAAACGAAATAAAAATTGAAAATGCGAAAGATCAATATCTTATGAAACTTACTAGCTATTAATATATTCTAAATAAGTAATTCTACGAACTGCTCAATACTTAAAAATCATCAGAATCCGGAAAAAGCCCACCCCTTCCTGATCCGGCTAGTCAATATTATCCAACATTTCATTTAACTACTCATTCATCCATAAGGAATACAGTATGCAGAAGAGAATCGTAAGATACAAAACGATTAATGCAGCTATAAATTTCCATAATTCATTTTATAAATCTTATATTATCAACCAGCTGATGTCGGTCATGCAATAAATAAAAATGTAAATGTTCGTTTGTTCAAAATCTTAAATCTCCGAAAATTCTCAAATAAGTGCCTATCTATATGAAATATATGCTTATTCGAATGCAATGTTGTGTCAAAATTTCAAATCAATCGGTGAAAAGCTTGAAACCCGTTGTGTTAAAAGCCACAACGAACATTTACATTTTGTATTTATATAATGATAATTGTTCAAATAACTCAACCGATATCTGAGATTTGTTGTTGAAATGCACCAAATTTTCTTCCATCAGTGTGCTACAATCTCGAAAAATGCTAAATTCGTCGGTTTCTTCATTACTTTAAACAAAATTGAATAATTTTCTGAAATTTTAAGAGTTAGTGATGATCAAATAAAAAGAAAGGGAAAATTAAGAAGAAAAGGAGTTGTTTTATACAGAAGCAGAAGAATTTATTTGTTCATTCAATCAAATATTTTGTAAGAAAAAAAAAAATTTTTTTTCTTAATTTTTTCAACAAATATTTTTTCAACAAATAAGACAAATATTTCGGCAAAACTCTAGCAATTTTTTTTTTTGCATATTTTTTAATTTGATGATTAATTTCTTAAAGCATTTTTGAAATATGGTGGTGATCGTTGGGAATTGAAATGCAATCATATGATCAGATATGAAAGAAAAATAATATTCTAATGAATATTCACATCTCTAACAACTCATTTAATTAATTATTTTGATTTTTGATTTATCAAAAAAATTAAAATTAATTCGATTTATCATATCATTCGTTGGCAGTAATGATTGTGTACGAAAAAGGAGATGAAGAAGGAGGAAAGAAAGCAATGTATTTTCTGTTTACAGAATTTTGATTATATAATAGAGATGTTTGATTGATCAATTTTATGATAACAAAATTGAGAATTTTGATAAGGAAAAAATGATGGGAATGATTGTATTACAGATAGTTGAAACCTGCTTCTTTCTTTCCTTACAAAATGACTGATTATTTTGTATGCTTTAAATAGACAACCATTTCGATTATTTCATTTTATATTGATATTTTACACCTATTATAAACTTCTTTTCCTTTTTTTTTCTTCTATTTCATTTCTTTTGTTATTTCAATATTTTACAGTTTATTACCGAAATTAAAAAAAATTATTATATTACTAATTTAGATTTTCTTTTCTGAATAAAGTCTCAAATTTTTTTTTATTTGATTTAATTTAATTAAAAGCAGTCATTTTATTTTAATGTATTTGATCTTTCTTTTATTCGATATAAATGTTATTTCTTTTTACATTTCATTTCTGAAATAAATGTTATTTTTTTGAAATAAATGTTATTTTTTAGAAGAGAATTTTAATTCTAAATTGCAATAAAATAGACGAAAAATTAAACCAGGTGGTAAATTGAAGAGAAATTTAGAGAGGTGAGCAATTTCAAGTCACTTTGTTAACGAGAAGTACATCAAATTCATAGTCATAGTTGATCAAAAAAGAAGTAAAAAAAAAAAAAAAGAAAGAAAGAAAAAGAAAAATGATAAACAACCGCAAATTGATAACAAAAATGAATCTCTTAAATTATAAAATATATAAAAAAGCAATAAAAGAGCGTATTATATTCTTCTAAAGAAATATTTAATTTATTTTACAACACATTTCATTTTTATTACTTATTATTCTATAACAAAATTCACGTATTATCTACTGTTTAGAATGAATATACAATTCAAGATTTTAATTTTGACTAATTTCATTTTCAACTAAAATTAGCTTGGATATCAGTAATATCGCCTATATTGATCATTATCAATACTATTCGATCAGTTCATGTATGCATCTGATATGTCATATCTATTGATTGATAAATTATCTATGATATGTACGATTCTTTCAATACAATTTTATGATATCATATGCCATCTGTCGATAACTTAATTACTTCAAATTTTATTATCTCATTAAATCAAGATATAAAAATGTATTTGTAATTTGTTCAAAATTTGAAAAAGGAATACTTAATTCTGCTTCGATACTATCAAATGATTTCTAAATTTCCATATCATAATCAAAATATTCGAATATCAAATTTTACGACAAATCGATTCGATCAGTATTGAATTATTTAAATTTTATAGATTACTGAAGAATGCCAAAATCTTTGACTGATGATGAAGGAAAAATAGCACAAGGAATCGATCGCTTCATCGTTTTCAATCGTTATACAATATTTTTATGTTTAACTTACGAATTTGTTATATTATCACAAGTTGGTAATATTATCTATATGATATTTGCTGGTTAGTTCATCCATTTATCAATTATCATTAATTATCGATTTTTTGATTTAAAAAGAATAGAAAATGTATGAAATTATGAACAAATTTGAGGGAAAATTTAATAAGATTAAGAAAGATTGCTTTGGATTTTATCTAAATAATTTAATCTAATTTTTTTTTCTGAATTTTTAATTAAGTGTAAACTTTTTATTTCGCAAGAAAGTGAAAAATTAAAAGTAAAAAAGCAAGAAACTGTTGTAAGTATTATCATTTGAAAATGAATAAAATATTAAGAAAAAAGAAAGTGAATAAAAAGATTTCGAAATTTTAATTTTTTTAAAATTTTAAACAGCACGTATATGTTGTAGCAGCATCACCTAATATTATCGGATGTGGTTCGACAATTTTTAATAAAACTTTGGAACAGCGCGAAGCATGTGAACAATACGAAATTATGACAAAATTTGCAAATCATTCTTGTGAACCGATTCTCGATTATCAATTTCGATCTGTTGGTGTTGAAGTATGTTTTTATCCAAATACTCAATTTCATTTAGAATTTGAGCAATTATGGACATTTGAGGATATTTCTTTCGACTTAAAAACTTATATCAACGATAAAACTTAGTTTGAAATGCTTTTGTTACAATAATAAACGAATTTTAAAACTTTCTGTGAAAAGTTTTGAATTTTGAAATAATTGATGAGAATTTTTGAATTATCCATTTGCATAGCTAAAAAAAATTAATATTCGGATTTCTTTTTTTTCTTTTCTAGTGGGGTTATTACTGTAGTCAAACAGTAAAAGTGAAAAATTTGGTGTCATTTCAAATGTTCGGTACTATAGTTGGCGGTATTTTGTTTGGACAATTATCTGATTTGTTCGGACGTCGAAAGGTATAAAAAATTTTCAATTAATGCTTCGCATGTAATAAGCGATTGATTCGCAAACTAAAAAAAGTAAATGAAGCGCGAATTTATCATAAAATTGTTAAATTTTGAATTAATACGAACTTCCAGACTCTAAAATTCGGACTTGAAGATTCATTGGGTCGTATCAATAGTATTTATCAATCGTAATATTAATATTCCACAATCTAATTTCATATATGTTTTATCATTTTATCATTTTCTCTTTCTTTATTCAACTTTCTCATTGTCAAAAATGTGATCTTGATTCGCTGGAGGCTGAAAATGAGCATAATTAATATCATAATTAGTTTTTAAAGTGCGCGATAGATCAAAAACTAGCTTATTAATTTGTCTAAATTTGATAATTAGTTCATCTTATTCATTTAATCGTTTAAATTTTTTTATAATTTTCCAGTTATTTCAATTATTGATTTTTTAGACGATGATTATATGCATAGCAATGACAGCATTATTTGGTATATTGTCATCATTTTCTGCAAATCTTCTCGAATTTGCAATCAGTCGTACAATCGTCGGTGTCTTTGTTGGCGGCAATTCAATGTTATTTTGAATTTTTTTTTTTGAAATTTCAATTTTTTTTTTTATTTTATTTTCATTTACATTCATGTCCAATATAATAATTATAATTTCATGAATGCATTTATGAGAAAATATAAAATGATTGTTAGAAATATTGGATTTGATTAGCAAAGTAATCATTCCATGTGCTACATAATATCTTGGAAATTAATTTTAGCAAATAATCGATAAATGGATATTCCAATTCAATAACTACTTAATAACCAATTAATAATCACTTAACTAAACAACTAATTTCAGGATATATTTTAGCACACTTTAGATAAAAAATCGAAATTAGATCAAATATTTTCCGAATTATCAAAAATTTATCAATTGATTATTGGTTTTTTTGTACAGATAAAACAATGATATTAATTCAAATTTGCAGAGTAATGTACGTATATGTGATCGAGAATATTCCAATAAATTCTCGAATTAAAGTAAATACATTTGTCACCTGGTCACCTAATTTTTTGTTACTTTCTTTAGTAGCATATTTTACGCATTCGTGGGATAAACTTGCTATAGCAATTAATTTATTAGCTGCACCATCACTTTTTTGCTTTATGTAAGTCTAAATTTTTTTTTTTTTTTGAAAATTGTTAAATTTGATTTTTTGTTTTTTTTTTGTTAAATAAATTTTTTTTTTTTTTGAAATTTAATCTAACATCAAAATTGAAATAAATTTATCAATTTTTAAAATAAATTTTTGAGAATTTTTTAATTATTTAAAAAAATTTTCAACTAAAATTCGAAAAATTTTCAAATTATAATGCATTTCTTTTCAGTTTTTTATACGAAAGTCCACGATGGTTAATACAAAAAGGTCATTTAAATGAAGCACAACAAATAATAATAGCAATGAATAATTGGGGTCAAAGTGACAAGAAAAAGAATAACTTTCATGAGCAAGAAATAATGAATGCATTAGAAATTGATCATACGGTATTAATTAATTAATTAA
Source organism: Onchocerca volvulus (assembly GCA_000499405.2). Taxonomy (NCBI): domain Eukaryota; kingdom Metazoa; phylum Nematoda; class Chromadorea; order Rhabditida; family Onchocercidae; genus Onchocerca; species Onchocerca volvulus. The sequence goes on along the minus strand of HG738139.1, from coordinate 3,350,194 downwards.
CACTTTTTTAAGTTAAAATTTGAATTAAAAAATTTTTTTTTAAAAAAAGTACGAAATAATATGCAATTTCGGATGGAAAATTATAGACAATTTTTTTTTTTTTTTGAATATTTATTTTGTATTTTTCTTTCAATTCTTCATTCTCTTTCAAATTCAATAAAAATTTAAAGAAAATTATAAAATAATCATAATTAAGATGAAAAATTACAAACACTTTTTTTGCCTTGATTAAAATTTTAATTGAAAAATTTTTTGAAAAAATACAAAATAATTATAATTTAGAATGAAAAATTAAATTATGATTTAGAATGAAAAATTAAGTAGCTGTTAAATTCTTTTTTTTTTTATTGCATAACTTTTATTTCATATTGCATCGAATAAAAAAATAAAAAGTTCAACTTTTTTTTATAACTTTTTCTTCCCAAAAATTTTTAAAAATCATAATTTGAAAAAAAAATCATAATTTTTTAAAAATCATTCTAAATTATAATTATTTCATATTTTTCTTTAATAATCATATTTTTTCTTTCAAAAATCATAATTTTTTAAAAATCATAGCTATTTTAATTCGATATTTTGAAATAATTCATATTTCTATTACTATTTATTATTTAATGACTAATACTTTTATTATAAATAGTTGGAAAATTAATTTTTATTCCTTTCGTTTTTTTTCAGGCCAGTCGTGAATCGTTAATTAATAAACGATATTATTTTTATCATTTATTTTACTCATGGAATTTATTTCGTTATACCATTGTTCTCGCTTTTAGCTGGTAAAAAAACAAAATATATATATATTGATAATTAGAATTAAATAATAGCAATACTAATTTTTTGATAATTCCCAAAATAATTATCAAAATGATTATCAAAGACAAAAAAATTATCAGATATCAAAAAAATTATCAGAAAAATTTTCATTTAATTATTTAAAATTAAAAAAAAATATTTAAAATGACATTTTCTTTGTGTAGTAAAAAAAAGAAAAAGAAAAATGACAGATTTAAATTATATTTTATGTTTCGATTTTTTTATAATTTATAATTAAATTCATATTTTGAGTAAAAATTTTTTTTTAGCTTTGCGAATGCAATCGCTTTTTATGCTTTATTATTTAATTTGGAAACAATTTCCGGATCATTATACATGAATACATCAATTCTTGGAGCATTTCGTTACATTCTCAATATTGCGCTTGCGACCGTTGATCATGCGTTCACTTTTGTGGGCCGCAAATTTGTCCATACAATTTCAATTATTATTTTCATTCTTAGTATTACATTTATTTTAGTATTAATTAAAATTGGTACGTTATCTTATTACTTTTTTTTTTGATTAATTAAAATATTTCATAAATTGATTAATCAATTAAGCTGAACATTTTGTGGAATTAATTAAATAATTAAGTGATTTATTATTTTTTTTTTTACAAATATGAAATTTTCTTTGATCAAAAAAATTATTTTCGACAAATTTACGTAAATTTTTTTACGATTAAAAATGTAAGCCAAATTTATGTTCATGTACAAACTATCAGTTTAATATAAAAATAGTTTTAATCGTATTTGTAGAAAGCATCTTTTTTTCAAAAAAAAAAAAGATCAAAAAGAATTTAAATTTATGATTTGTTGCTTTTCCAATGAACAACTTCTTATGGGTGAAATTAATATTGCAATAAAAATTCTTATTTTGGAATATATTAAGTTCTTTCATATCATATAATCAAATTTATGAGAAAAATTGAATTCCAAATTAAATTTGAAGAATAAATTTCTATGTTGTATACATTAAACTATGATATGTAGTAATTTATGCCAATTCTATATATAGAAAAAAGTTTTAATAAATTTGAAACGATTTTAATTTTAAAAAAAATCTTTTTTTAAATTTAAGATATTCAGCAAATAAATTCAAATTACCAAACGAATATTCTTATCATATTTCGTTTGAAATTAAGTTTTTAGTTTTTTTTTTTATTCAATTCAATTTTTTCTTAAAACTTTTTTATTTTTTAGATCTTACGTTGGAATTTAAAGAACTTATTCGAATATTAATCCTAACTGGTATGGGTTCCATTTCAATTTTATTCATCATTAATACACTTTCTTGTGCCGAACTTTTTCCTACAGCTATTCGTAATTTAGCTGGCGCTAATGTCGCCACATGGAATCGAATTGGATGCATTCTTGCGCCACAAATTATTTATTTGGTTTGTTTTCGTTTCAATCAATTCTTTGTATCATAATATTTTCAAATTTTTGAAAATTAATTTATATATGGTACAAATATTCAATTCAATTCAGTATTTCTATTCAGCTTATAAAACTATACCGTAGTTTGAAATTTTACAGTAAAAAAATTCGTATTACGGTATTTAATTTCATAGTAATGATATTTAATTTTAATTAATTCTAATTTCTTATAAGTAATATTATCTCGTAATATTAATTATGATAATTGTACGGATAAAAGACAAAAAAAAAAGTTTTTCTTACACGCATTGAATTGTGACAGTAAACAAAGTACCATTACTTTTTACTTATCAAATCATTGAAAAGAATTGATTAACAATTACAATAATATTGGTTATCATTTATCTAATTTTTCGAAAGCTAATCAATTTTTAACAATAATTAAAATTTCAGAGTGAAATTGAGCAATCATTACCGTATTTTGTTCTTATCATATTACTTTCGATTGATGCAATCGCATTTCTGATCTTTCTACCGGAAACAAAAGCAAAACCACTGAAAGATCAAATGCCACCAAAAGAAAAGTTAATTTTGCAAAGTTGCAAAACAACGCGTACAAAGAGCATACCAAATGATGATGAAAATCTTAATTGCTTAATGAACAAATCAATATCTTAATTATTGATTGAATTTATAAATCATTTTGTGTAAACAGTGATAAATTTAATTAAATGTGAAAAAAAAGCATATGATAAACAATTATAAAGCATGAGAGATTGATGAAAGAAATTATTTAATAGAATAAAATTACTGAGTTTGTGAAAAATGATTGATTTTCATTTTCTATTATCTTGCAAAAGGAAATTAACAAAAAAGAAGACGACAAAAATTTATAATTATCATAAAGAGAATTGGTTAAAAATTGAAAACTAATTAATCACCTTTAATTAATTATAGATATTTCAAACATTAATTAAATGTTCATAGAATTTTTATGTTTGCTGATAATCTCAGATAAATAATTAATGAAATAAAATAATGATAATTTATCAAACTTGAAAAGATAATTAACAATTTTTGGCATGAATAAATTCATTAATAATCTCATATTGCAAAAATTTTCGATCGATATTAGCTATTTTAATCATGTCATCGTTATCATCATCATCATCATCATCATCATCATCAGCGTCACACATATTGTTTATGCAAATTGATTTAATCAAATTTCAAATGATTGATTTAATAAATTGCTTTAATTCAGTTTCAAAAAATTGATTTAATCAAATTTTAAAAGGTTGATTTAACTAGTGCAGCAGTAATTGATTTAATTATTGTTAAAGTGAAAAAAATTTATTCGTAAACAATCAATTTATGCATGATAAAATAATCAACACTCAATTGAACACTCAAATAATATAATTTTAACAAAGATTTCACTCACATCATTCAATACTTTTTTTTTTGCCGAACTTTTTTCTTTCTTTTCTTTTTAAATCATTGCAAATCAGTCGATAAGACAATGTGATAGTGATAAGTGGAAAAGTGATTAGCTAAAGAATTGATAGAAAAAACCGAAATTAATTAGTAATTAATGATTGATTATTTCAAGTCAATGAATTAATAATTAATGATTGATTATTCCAACCCAATGCATTACATTTCATCTTTAATAATTAGCACAAATTTTTAGGAGGAACGTGTTATTATCATTATTATTATTATGAATTAAAGATATGTTCCTTTTCCCTCCTTTTTTTTTTTGAATTTATCAAAATTTTCAGAAAAAAAAAATGAAGAGAATGACAACGATATCGAAAAAGCGAAATATTTTGAAATATAGGGTATGACGAGACGAAATTAATCAAAAATCTTTATATAATTTGAAATTTCTCAATATATACAAACTTTAGACTTTTACGCTCTAATTAAATATTTTATTAATTAGGTGTTAATAATGATGAGATGAAGTGAACAACTTTATTATAAAAAAGTTTTTGTCGCAAAAAATTGATACATTCATTATTAATTCGTGCTCTGATCAATCAGGACACCGTTCGATCTTTTGCTCTAATCGAAATTCGAAGAGCGGCGGCTCTTTTTCCAAACTTATCAAATTCGATCAAATCCAATAATCCGATAATTCGCAAATAATTTCTCTCCTACGAGAGAAAGTTCAAAGTATCGGTTTTCTCGAATTTAACATTCAAATCTCACCAAACCCTATCAATTACCAACTTCAATAACTTCTCTCCCTATCAAAAGAAGTTTAAATTATCAGTTGTATAATCAATATTCATCAATTCATTATGTTATATAGTTGTTGCGAATAAAATTTGCCATATCAAGGATCTCATTATACTCCAATCTCCAACAACAAACAATTGATTTTTCTTGTACGAATTTTTGCATTAATTTCCCGCATTTTATTGATTGAATTATTGAACTCTTATCGTCGTCGTTCATTTTACGAATTACTTTTGCGACAGATAAAGCGTAAAAAAACCACTTACACTGTATCAGCCGTTGAATCAATTTCAAAAAAGATGATATCAGAAATGATTAAATGTTGAATATACATTAGTTTGATTAAATTAAATTTTGATTATTTAGATTAGAATTAAATTATAACTTGAAATTAAATTAAATTATGCAACAAATTTTCCACTTAAAATTTTTTATACTAAGAAAAGCAAAATTATCTTTTTTTCTTTTCTTTCAATTTATAATTCAATTCAATTTTTTAATTATATTTTATTCAAAAAAAAAATAAGAATAAAAATCTTGCATAAAATGACATTTGCTTTTAATTCATTATATTCTTATCGTATCTATGATAAATTGCCGTAAATTTGTTCCGTATGTCCTTCAAAATTAACGCTCTCATTTTATTTGATATATACATGAACAAATTATTTTAAATTACTGTATTTTAGTTGGACATTTTTACAAGTTACTGTACCTTAAAAAGGTTTCAGTTACTGTAACATGAAAATGTTACAAATGTTACATTCCATTCATTTGCTATTGCTTAGTTTAAAATATTTATTGAAATAATAAATTTAAATTGAAATCTTCAAACTAACTTTATTTCAATTTATATTTTTGCAAATTTAATACTTAATTTTCAATATTAATCTAATTTTTTATTTTTATCAAAACACTTTATTTTTAATTTTCAATAAAAATTTGATAAGTTGATGTAAAAATTAAGACATTATTGTTAAGCTTTTTGTGATGATTTTTGCAATGTTTCAGTGCAATAACATAAATCAACGGAAAAACGATCAAATCTAATCATGATAATTGATTTATCTCTCAAAAATAGATCAGAACGATCAAATGGAAGATTGATTTTACTTTTGCAGAAATGGTTTAATGTATAAATTGAAGTAAATTTTAACATCAGAAGATGAAAAAAAAAAGAAAAAAAAAGAAATTTCAAAACAATTTATGTCGGAATATTCAAAAAGAAATGCTAAAATATTGGAAAAGTTGAAGTAACAACAAACTTATCTCTTCACTAATTTTTCTCCAGAGATAAGAAGAAGTTTATGATTCATTTGCTCTCATAAATTATTCGAACATTCTTACGAAAAGTTTCCTTTTATATTATTTCGTAAATTTGTCAAGACATAATTTTCAAAATATTTGTTATCCAAAAAATCAATAAATCTTACTTCAACTGTCAGTATATATTGCATATTTTCAACACAATTATTTCTAAATAAAACTTTTGGATATCAAAAATGTAATATAATAATGATAATTTTCGCAAATTTATCAAGTATTGAGTGGTATCATGAACTTTTTCATTTTTCTTTTTTTTTTTCGCTTTTTTTTTCTCTAAAAGAACAACGTAAGAAAAAAAAAGCTAAAAAACAAATTTGTTAAAAACTAAAACTAATTAATCAATTTTTAACGAAATAATTGGTTAATTAATTTTAATTCTTTTTTTTCCAGCGGAAAAATCATATATTAATGAAAATATTTGATAAAAAGAATGAATGAATAAAATAAATTAAAATAATAAAATTAATTAGCGCACAAAAATAAAACTTATCTTTTCTTTTTGAAAGAGATAAAATTTGATAAAAAAAAAAAAAAAAGGAAAAAGGAAAAAAAATATTTACAAAGTCATTTATTATAATAATTTTCTACTACTACTATATCTTAATTCATAAATCATTGAAGCAGAAATTTTTTTTTTTTTTGATTAATTACTTTCCACTATTACCTAACTATTTTTAGTGCGATTTTACTTTTTTCACTTTTTTTTTTTCTTTTAAACTAAATCATGATTGTTTAGAGAAAAAAAAAAAACTTTTTTTTTTCCCTCTCCCGCCTGCTAAGTACTTTTTTTTTTTTCCACTAAAATATTATAGATGTTATTTTAATCGTTTTTAAATTGTTAAAAATGTATATTTTGTGGTTTGTATATACTTTAAAAGTGTCTGATTGAATGATTTGCTTTACATTTATATTATAAAGAGTTTTCTTTCTTTCTTTCTACTTTTTAAATATCACAAACTTTTCCTTTTTTTTTTTTTTGTTTTGTTTTGTTTTTATCACTTAGGATTGAAGAATTGAAGAAGAGGTGGAGAGTTTTGAAAAGTAATCGAAGAAGGAGGAGCAGAAGAAGAAGAAGAAGGAAGAAAGATTTCAATCCGCCTTTTCAGCTTTCTTTCACACCAAAAAATTCAAACTTTTTTAACGCCTCTCCCCTTTTGGTTTATTTATTTTATAAATATATTTGTTACCTGGACAGAAGAGAAAATTCGGAAAAACGAAAAGATCAAATTTTATTTCCAATATTTTCAAAATTTTCAATTCGTCATTTAGCCAAATGTAAAATTGCTACTACTACTACTATTACTACTACAGGTAATTGATATGAAAAAATTTTATGAAAACGATACATTCAATTAATGAAATTAATATTAATTATTAATTAACGGTTAATTATTTATTGAATATAATAAAAATTAATTTTTGCTACATCGATCAATGAGTTACAATTCTAGGTGTTCGCAAATATAGGTAAATTGCGATTTAAAATCAATGACGCTTCGGATTTCAACGTCATGCATCATCTTATTTCGCTCCTTTTCATCATTTGCCGTATCATTTACAGCGGTACACTCGGTTATATGTAAGTTTAAAATGATTTTTTCGATTTTTAAATATTTAAATTTTTAAAATTTTAATTAAAGTAAAAAGTTTCAGATTTAAAAACTTTTTTGGAATTGAATCATTGTTCCTCATTCTATAATCCGTCATCATCTGGAATAATTCCACTTAACTAATATTTGATATCCGACAAGTTGCATCTTTATAAACAATATCAAATTTTTTATTTGATATCCGAAATATTTTCATCCTCATAAACAATATTAAATTCTGTTTCACTGCTAAGTTTTCAGATTTTCTATCAATAGTGATTAATTTTTTTTTCAATTTAAAAAAAAAAATTAAAAGCTAATAAAAAATTTGAAGCATTTTTTTCAAAAGTAAATTCTTAATTTGTTATTTCATTTTTTGTATGCAAATTTTTAGAACAGAAATTATATATTAAAGTAATAATTCGAGAAATCTATTTTTATAATTTTTAAAAGAAATTTTAAATTTAATCAAAAAGATTTCGCAGAATTACTTATTATTTGTTTACAATTTTACAAATTTCAAATTAGCCATCTATTGTTATTTGAAGTAAACATGTTATAAGCAAATTATTTACTATTATATAACGAGCAATGACGTAATGATAGGTTTGATAAGTTGACGAAAATAACGACTTATTTTTTCATTATTATCAAAAATTTATCATAATATTTCATAAATTTTGAAATGAAACACTTTTTTTTTTTGAAATCATTTTCCTATTATATGCGCAGCTTATCTTAATTAGCAATTTGTCGATCTTAATGCGGAAATTCAATTCAAGTATTCAAGTTCATTTTCCTTTTGCTTCTTGTCTTATCATGTCAGTGAGAAATCAACTTGATTTAAAAGTTACCGCTTGACAGCACAACATTTTAACCTTTCACTCAATCATTTAAACAAAAAAAAGATTATGATAACCATAGCTAACATGACAATATTACTGATTCAAACTGACAACTTATCAAATATCTTTTATCTTCCTCATTTCCAATTCTATTTCTTCGATTAATTGTTATCTCTTAAACTGATAAAAAAGTTCTATCGAAATGATTGTATGGACAATATTTTATATAATACTTGATGAATTTTATGCAAATATTTAATCAATAATCACTTAATTAATCAAATATTTAAATATTAGATTTAAATTGTAACTTAGTATTTATTTACTAGTTGAATTAAATCCAATAATAATTGCTACAGATAAAATTACACTAAATATTCGATAAGCATTTATCCCCAGTAGTTAATCAAAAATTTCAAATGAATTATGCGAAAGTTTTGAACAAATTTCAAAATAACAAAAAAAAAAAAAAAAAAAGAGTAAAAAAACCGAAAAACTCGAAGTTACAACAAACATTTGAGTTTTAATTGTTGTAAATTAATTAAAATAAGTAAATTCTAAAAGAGAGAAAAAGAGAGCCCAATTAATTTGTTAATATTTATTTATATAAACGTTATTTATGATCTAAAATCAAATCATTAATATTATTATTATTTTTATTTTTTCAACAAACACTTATTCCATAAATTTCACCAAAATTTATATTTTCTAGTTTACGGAAATATTTCTGTTCTTGCTAAATTGTGAAAAAAAAGTATACTTTGTATTTTTATTTTACTTTTTTTTTTTTTTTCTGAACAGCTGTTTGTTAAAAGTTATACGAATTCATCGTTATTTAGCAAATGTTCCGAAATTGAGTGAGAAATGATAAAATAAACAAAAATAGTTAAATTTAATAAATAAATAATGTCAAATTCTAGAAATAAAAATGAGAAATTTTTCAGCATTTTTGACGAAAAAAAAAAAAAAATTCGCATTTTGAAAGATTTTTGATGTCAAACAAAATTTCACTTTTTTTTTTTTAAAATAAGCAAAATAAATTATAACTATTGCTTGTTGTAGCAGAAGAAGATTTTTTTTTTCTTTCTTGTAATTTTTCGGATAAAATTCTCTGAAATATAAAATGAAGCAGTATTTATTACAAATGACATTTTCAAAATTGATCAATATTCCGCCAATTTTTGTTTAAAATTTAAACTTAAAGCTAAATTTGAGATTTTTTTTTTTTTTTTTCAACTGATGTATGAACAGGAATTTTCTGAAAAGTACTTTTGTCATCATTGAAACAAATTCGAAGTCAAATTTATCCTTTATTTTCCATCAAAGCTTCCTTTCAGTCTTTCGTTCAAAAAAAAAAAAAGTTTTGTCTTTTTTTTTTTTTTTTTTTTTTTGTGTAAGTTTCATTTTTAAACATACAGAAAAATTTATCTTATTCCCAAAGCTTTAAATTATTATTTCTAAAATGCAACCCAAAAGTTTTTTTTCTTTCTTTTTTTTTTTTTCAAATTCCCAATACATTCGCTTGTTCTGTTCAAAATTAACGATTCACTCTTATCACTTGCATTTGTAAATTATTTTTTTAAGACAAAATTTTTTTTTACCGTCGATAACAGATATAATGTTAATAAAATATTTCATATCATATCTTTAATTTTTTAATTAATAAATTAAAAAATGTACAAATTATTAAAATGTATATTCAGGAAAAAAAGAAAGAATTCACCGGTGAAAATTTAAATTTTTTCAAAAAAAATTTCAATGATTAGTTCCAAAAAATTAATCATGAAATTTGTCAATTAGTTTTTTAATGCATAATTTTTATTTGATAATGATAGTTTTTTGAAATATTCGATAGAACATTCATTTTTATCATTTTTGTTGAGGAAAATTAATTGCTTATAATTGATTATTTCAAGAAATATTGGAAATTTTCTTCTTATTTGTCAATTAAAGTTTTCGAATTTTAATAAATTTTAACTTCTCATTAACTTTCAGCATATACTTGTTGGCTAATTGTTTTCATTTAAAAATATAATCAAAAATTTAATTCAAAAATAAAAGTCATAAAACGAATTGAAAGTTTGTTTCTTGCAAAACGAATGATGTCAGAAAATCAAATTTTGAAGAGTATTTGGGAAAAGATGAATGAATGGATTAAAAGTTTTTGTTTTAAAAGCAATATTTTGCAATAATCCTAATCATTTATCATAATATATCCTATCTATATTTGACAATACTTCATATTCAATACTTGATATATAATCATAATGGAAATCATATTAGCTTTTTAACGAAAATTATAATTCATTTCAAATTTTTTCCTATTTTTTTTCTTTCGAAACAAAAATTTTACTATAATTTCTAATGCAATTATTTTACCACTGATATTAAAATTAAATACTAACTTGAATTTAAAATTAACTACGGTGTAAAACTTAAAAGTTTAAAATTTTTGCTAATTTTTTTAATTCTAATTTTTCAATTAATTATTAAATTTGGAAAAGAAAATAAATAAATAAAACAAAAAATGTTAATTTACTAACAGAATTTAAATATTTCAGAGAATATCCAAGTACTAAAACGATCAATACAACAGTTATCTCTGATATCTTGAATCGACTTGTTGATAAATCAACTTATGATAAGAGATTAAGGCCTAAATATGGCGCTGAACCGGTTGACGTAGGTATAACGATTCACGTCTCCAGTATCAGCGCTGTTTCCGAAGTTGATATGGTATGTCATGATGAAATTATTTCTTCAAATTAATTTATCAAAAAATTTTTACGATTAAATTATTTTTCATTTGTATTTATATTACTTTAATTGATTACTCAATTTTTTGAACATTTTATTTAAATTAGTAATTAATTAATTTTTAACAATTTCAACATGTATATATGAGTTATATTTTAATTAATCAAAAAATTTGATTATTTTTTATTAAAATTCTTTCATTACTATAGCAAATTATATGCAATCAAATAGATAAAGTGAACCGTAGAAGAATTTAATTAAATAATGTTAAACATAATCTTTAATAAAAAATTAACATTAATGTTTTTTAAAAAAAAAAAAAAAGACAAACTTTTGATTAAAGAAATTTCCAATTATTAAATTTTACATTCAAAGAATTTTCGTTCTTTTTTTTTTCCTTTTTTGAAATTTTACTTTCAGTAAAAAATTTTATGTAAAATTAATTAGCAATTTGATTGACAGCTTTTTTTTCTCGATGAGATAATAAATAAAATTTTTTGATCAAATTTCAAACATTCATCACATTTGTATTTGTTACATTTTTAAATGAATCATTTTCAAAAGTGCAAAACAAAATTTAATCCAATTCAATTCCATTTCAAAACAATAAATTATTTTAAGAAATTTTATGAGACTAAAATTTAAATTGAAATTTTATTTTTAAAAGATTTTACAAACTTTATCCTAGAAATTCAAAATATTTTATTAATTTTATTTTAAAATTTCATGAATAGTGATTTTTGAGAGATTTTAAGCGTAGGAAAATTATTTCTTGAGAAATTAAAAGAAATGATTTATTATAATAAAAAAAAATATTATTCGAATTATTTAATCAAATTAATTATTTTGTTTCAGCTAATTGATATTTGATGTTGTGTACGAGAAACTTTGCAACTGAATCTAGTAAATATCAGTTTAACTTGGCTTTAGCAAAAACTTGGCTCAAAGCAAAATCGCCATTACTTAATATCTCTTGGGAATTGTATAATTTTAATAAATTTTCCTAAAAGTCAAGTAATTTTGCCAGATGCATGAAGAATGATTTGCCAGTTGTAAGTAAGGATTAAATTTAAAACTTGTTTACGCATAAAAACCAAATTCAAATTATCTTTTATTATAAAAATCGAGAATGAAATAATTATAAATTATTAGTGAAATCACAATTTCAAACACAGTAATATGAGTTTTTTTTTTTCGTTTTTTCAGGGTTAAGTCATTAATTGACAAATTTGAAAAATATATCATTTAAAATTTCAACAAAAAAAAAAAAGGGGGGTAAAATTAATTTAAAACAAAATAATCTCATAATATTGATGGCATTTTGTTTTGTTTTCGAAATAAATTACATAAATTTTTTTTTTTAAATGAATGTCCTTCAAATCAATATTGTTTGACATGCAAAAAATTTTTTCCTTTTTTGCGAAAAAATTCGTTTATTTCTTCTTTTTTGCGAAAAAATTCGTTTATCCCATCGCATGAATTGGCCATATCAAGAATGATATGAAAAAAAAAAAGGAAATATAAAATAAATTCAAATATATATTTCTTGAAAGGATGCATAATTTTATTCAGCATTGATTTTTCATCTTATTTCTATGCTAATTAGTGAAATGAAAAAAAAAAAAAAAACAAAATTGATATTTGAATAAAATTATGTGTTGGATATATTTATGATAATGTTACTTTTACTTTTGTAATTTAGCATTTTTAATAATTACAATTTTATGTTGAAATAATCGGTTTGATCAAATATTAATTAATAAACCAAAATAAAATATTGAAAACGAAAAGGACAGTTGATCAATTTTTCTAATCAAACATATTTAATTAAAACTTCGAAATACTTTATGCTGGATTAATGAGATTAATTGCGTGACAAGAAGTTATTATACATAGCTGATAAAATATTGTGATAAAAAATTGTTGTCACAAAATATTGATTTTGGTGATATTTGTTTTTTTTTATGAACAAAAACAATCCGCTTGATGTTTTTTTTTTCATTTTTATATTTCAAATTTTAAATATTAAGAATGAGTTGTTTCACTTTCAAAAATAGTATTATTCATTTATGTTTCCTTGTTTTTCAAATTTTACTACAAATTTTTAAGCTAAAAAATGTTAATCTACTAAAATCTATGAAGAAAATGGCTTAAAATAAACAGTAATTATTAGATTTACTTTATAAATATGTTATCGATAAACATAACAAAGATTGTTTTTCGTTTTTTGAAATTTTTCGAAGTAAAAATTTTTTGATTGAAATTAATACAAATTGTACGAATAATCAAATAACAACAATATCATTTTCTTATCATTAAATTTTATTATTTGTAAATGATGTTAAATAAAATCAAATTAGTAAAAAAGCAATCTTTGAATTGATGAGTTATTGTTGAGAAGAAATATTTTCTTGAAATTCTTTTACAAATTTTTTCGTATTTTTTTCAGTTTGATAAAATTTTGCTATTTCTTTTCTCCCATTTTTTTTTTAAAAAATAAAAATTTAACGAAGATTTGTAAATAAAACTGGAATTTTCTTATTTATAAACTTATCGATTTGTGATTTTTTTTTTTTTTGCTGTGAAATAATTTCGAAATAAAATTGATTGAAGTAAATTTTGAAATATTTTGTTATTTTTCAAATTATTTACATATCCATCTACGATACAATATTCTTTTATTCTATTATTTGACAATTCTCTTTGAAATGCTAAGCATTTATGCTATTTATTGATTTTCACTAAACTATTTACTATTATCAAGCTTCATAATCTTTTCCTCTTCTCAATGAATGAATGAATGAAATTGAAAAGATGTAATTTATAAAACTTAAATTTGGACATAAATGCATTAAAATATGTAAATAAAACAAAAATATAAAATAAAATTATAAAACATAAAAAGCCAATAAAGTAATAAATTTTGAATCTTTAAAATATGATATTGCCATTAAAATTGGAGGGAAAAAATAGGAAGAAAGACAAATAATTCGAATAATTTTTTAATTTTTTTTTTTTTTTTTATTATAAAATATTACATATTCATTGAAAATTCCTTGCTCTTTTTTCGCTAAAATTCCATAAAATTGTATGAATTTTTTTTTTTCAAAAAAGAAAAATATTTTTTTTGAAAAATTTTTAAAAAAAGTAATTTGTCATAAAATTCTTTGAAATTTTTTTTCTGATATAACTTTTTAAAGGACATGTGAAATATGTCCTTTAAAGGCTTAAAAATAAATTTTTTCCAAAAAAATTTTTTTTGACATAACTTTTGTGAAAAATTTCTCTTTTAATGGTCTGAAATACGGTTATCGATTATTATATATTATATGAACAGGGTTTTGAAAAGTATTCTAGAAAATATTTAATATCAAATAAATTTTGCAGTAAATTAACAAAAGTTATCATCAAATTATCATTAAAATATTATTATCATCAATTATCATCAAATCACTTCAAGAGAAAAGGATCATGTTGTCTTACGCTGATTAAGTATAGAAGAACATACAAAAAAACAAATTAAAATTACTATAAACTTGAAGAAAAAGTTGAAATTACTGAATAAATTTGCATATTTGAAATAATTTAATTGAAATTTAAAAATGAAAGATAAAAAGAATTGTATATTATTTATTAAAAATGAAAAGAAAAAATATATTTATCAACTTTATTAAATTAATTTGCTGGTTGGTTTCCATAAATTTAATTTACAATTTATAAAAAAAAAGAACTTTAATAGTAAATTGTTTTTTTCAAGCAAATATTTAACAAATTAATCATTTAAAATTGCTTATTTATTTAATTCCAATTTATTACAAAAATTTGATTTTATTTTTTCCATGTAATTTGCACGTTTAATTTCACTTATTTATTTTCCTTTTTTCTTTTATACTAGAAAATAAATATGGCAAGAATGTTTGTTTATAACAAATGTATATAATAAACTTTTTATAATTAATTTTTTAATCAACACATAATAATTAATGTAATCAGTTTTTAATTAATTTTTCAAAATTCTTTTTTTTCGAGGAATTTTTCGATTTTTTTTTTTTTTAGGATTTCACGATTGATTTTTATTTGCGACAAACATGGCAAGATCCACGTTTAGCATTCGGTGATATGTTTTTTGGCTATCAAAATGGAAAAATTGAATCGTTAACGGTATTTGATTTTTTCTTTTTAAATTAAATTTTTACATTTAATTCGAATTTAAATTTAAATTTTTTAAATTATTTTATGTATAACTGATCAATATAATTGATGAGGACGAGAATTTTTTAAATAAGATAAGAATGGATTTATTCTGAATTTAACTTCAAGTTTTTTTTTTTCTATATTTGCTACATTAGTGATGGTTTTAAAATTTCCTAAGCTCTCATCCTTTTTTTTTCTCTTTTTTTTTTTTTCTACATAGCAAATTGATTAACTTTGAAAAGATTTTGAAGCGAAGAATTTTTTTTTTTTTTTTTTCAAGTCGATGGGAAATAAATAAGTTCACCATAATAAAGTTCCTCAAATCCTCTAAAAAAAAAAAGAAAAGAAGACAAGTGAAGTTTGGATTAAAAATGACAAAAATTTTAAAATGTTTCAAAATTTTTTTCCTCGCAAAAGCAAAACGAATTTATTTGCTTTTTTAGTTTAAAAAATTTCAATTTTTTCGATGCAATAATCCTTGATGATGAAATTAGTTCAATTTGAATAAAAATTTATTAAAAAATAACGATTTAGTTCAAGTAAAACCATAATTTTTGGCCTTATTAGTAAATAAAGTAATTATTAAAAGGAAACAAATAAAATTCAGATTTTATAGATATCGAAAAAATTGAAACTTTTTAAACTAAAAAAGCAGACTTAAAAAATCTAAATGATTATTTTCATTTTAAAATTTAAAAATTAAATAATACAAAATGTTATCATCATCTTGGAGCAAACAATTATCAAAGCCACAACTGAATCACTCGCTTATCACTTCATTTTAGGCAAATGTTATCATCTTGGAGAAAATAATTATCAAAATCACAACTTAATCAGTCGCTTATCATTTCATTTCAGGTTGGTGTTGATTATTTGGACAAACTTTGGAAACCGGACACATTTTTCCCGAATGAGAAGAAATCATTCTTTCATACCGCAACAACGCATAATTCTTTCTTAAGAATCGATCCTGATGGCACCGTTTTCACTTCTCAAAGGTTTTTTTATAATTATTTATTTCTGGCAAAAATATTTTTCAAAAGTTTGATTTTTTTTTTCAAAAATTCATCAATTTATACCTTTCTCTTCATTTTTCGCAACTTTTTTCTTTTGTTCATTAACTAATTTATCATTTATCATTATCAATGATTACAAATTAATTGTCATTATAATTATCACCATCATCATTAGCGTAAATATTAATATTTTAGATAAATTTAATTAACTTTTAGATGTTTTAATTTAAAATTTGCAAAGTTTGAGCAATTTTTGAGCAATAAAATTGAAACAGTTTATTAATATTAAAAGTTTGATTATTTTCTAAATTAATTTATTTTTTCCTTTCGTTTTCCCCATTCTTTTTTCATTCATCTACTAATTCACATTATCATTACAAATTGTTAATCTTTTAACAATATCATCTTATTTTTTGCTTTTTTTTTTTCTTCTTGCAATTATTTTACTTTTCCTTTTATTTTCCTCATTTTTTTGCTCGAAAACTTTGTTAAAAGAATTTAATTTCTAACAAAAGTTTAAATCCTAATTTCTTAAAAAAAAAGATTAAATGATGTAATCATTTCGAGCCTAAGTTGGATTTTTCCCGAGATATCTTTTATACATGATAAAAAAATTATCATCATCATTATCAGCATATCCTCACATCATACTAATACATGAACAAATCATTCTACTTCTTCAACAAAAATCTCATTCATCAAAGTTTGTCATTAAACCCAATCTTGTCAATTGATAATATAAATATTAGCAATAGCTATTTATTAAAAACCGGAAAAAAATTGGATGATAAATTTTTTGGTTGACGATCAGTTGAAGAAGCATTTTATGAAAAAGTGTGAAAAAAACAAAAGAAAAATTGGATGTTTTCTTTAGCTTAAAAATAGAATAAAAGTGGAAAACGAGAAGAAAAAAATTGGATAAAATTTTCCCTTTTTTTTTCGCTTTTTTTTTTTTTTTTTGTTTTTTAGTTGACAATTTTATAGGAAATATACAGGAATGAAATAAGCCAAGATGATGAATGATGTTGAAAAATATATCGGACAGATGAAATGATAGACATTGAGGCTTAGGGAAGAAAAAAAAAAAAAAAATTTGAAATTTGGTAAACGAAAATGGAAGCTGAGAAATGGATGGAATATACATATATATTAGTTTAGTTAGTGAAATTCTTGAAATTCAATATCAATTTCTCCTCATTTGGCATGAAAAAAAGGATTTTGTTCAAAAGAATGGATTAGTCATGATGCTTAAAATTTACATAAATAATTGAAATTCTTATCTGATCCTTTTAATTCAACCAAATATGTATATTATTTCTTAAATTTTAAATAACAAGAAATTAACATAAAATGTTGTTTTAACATGATATTGCATAATAATAATAATAATAATAATAATAATAATAATAATAATAATAATAATAATAATAATAATGATAAACCATCATTCTGTATTATTTGCTTCAAATTATGCTAGTTTAACTCCAATATTATTCAGTGACGTCATTCAGAAAAGCAATTCCTATTTGAAAGACATTAATTTTTCATTATTTCATTCAAACATTTGCATGAATTCATATTAATTTGCACAACAAATTATTTTATTTTGATTTTTAAAATAATTAATCATTTCCAATAGAGATAATTAATTATATTTTATAATTAATTAAATTTTATCACATTTTTCTTTTCACGATGAATACAATTAAAATTTGCTTCACCTGCCAACACTTCTTGTTGAAAAGAAACAAGAAAGAAAAAGAAAGAAACGAAGAATTATCTTGCAAGAAATATTTATCAGTCAATATCAGTACTTGTAATCTTGGCATCAAATTCAACATATTCGCAAATGATCATTATGAAAGTTTTTGGCAGATTCAAATTTTTTATTGAAAAAAAAAAAAAAATTAAAATGAAATTCTTGGCATACGAAAATTAAATCGAAATTTTTGAAAAAGTGGATCAGACTGGGCTAAGAATAAATACATCTATGAACTACGATTTCAGTAAATTTTCAACGATAAATTCAGGCTTCTGGCATAAGAATGGGAATTCAGGCTTATTTTTATTCAGGTTAACGGTGACAGCAACATGTCCCATGAAACTACAACTCTTTCCGATGGATTCACAGAAATGCAAACTTGAAATCGAAAGCTGTAAGATTTCTTTTAAACAAAATTTTCAAATTTCTTGCTAAGTTTAATGATGCTTGTCATAAATGGTTTAAAAAAAAAAAAGTGCATTTTATTTGCAATATAAATTTTTCTAGGACGACAAAAAATTTTCAATTTTTCTCTTCAGCAAAAACTTATAAAATTTAAACTTCGTCATGATTTAATTTATTTGTGTTCAGAAAAATGCCTTCTTTTTGGGGTGTATGAAAAATTGAAATCCTAAAATGAAAATTAGATAGATCTAAATCTTTTTGCCTCATAGTTTGAATTATTTGATTAATAATTTCAAATTAAATTCGGGATATTGTCGTTTCATTTATTACAGAGTGCACCAGTGTCTCTCATTTGTTGTTAAATTTTTATTTTTTTTTGTTATTTTTTACAGATTAAATTTCGAATTGTATTGTTATTTTCAAGTTTTGACATCTTTTTTTCCTTCGTTATTGTATTGTTTTATTTCTTACTTTATTGACATGTCACCAATTTTGTTTACTTTTCAAGCAATAAGCAAAAAATAAATTGAAGGTAAATTTATTTGAAATAATTTCATGCATATTTGAAATGAAAGATTTAAAATTAAATTATGAATAATTAATAATTTACGTAGCATTAAATCTGTATGAGACGAACATTTTTCATTCATTAATTTTAATTACTAAGTTTGTTTTAATATTTAATTATCTTAAATCGTGATTTTTATCTGAATCGTAGTCTTTATTTTATCATTGTATTACTGAGATAATTGTAATAATTGGGAATATCAATATCGAATGATATTTAATGCTAATGAAAAACTGTGATCGTACAAAAATGGTTTTGATAGAGATATTGTTGCGAAGTTTCAAGTAAGTTAATTTTTTCATGTAATCGATGACCTAAAATTTTTAATTTTTAAGATAAGCTTTCATTAATTTATCGCTAACTAATTGCTTTTAATGCATTAATTTGGCGAAATATCTCTTCAATCATTCTGATTTTAAAAAAATCATTCGAGGTCTTCAACTATTCAATTGTTTGCGTATTTTTTGCGATTTCAAAAAAAAAAAAAAAAAAACAAAACGACCAATTTTGTTAAGAAATAATAAAAATGTTCAATTCTTACTTAAAAAAATAACATATGTACTAAATGAAAATTTCAACTGAAATAATAGTTGATGATTTTTCGTTTTCTATCTTTGTAATTTGATATTTTTCCTCACTGAATAACAAACTCTTTAAAAAAAAAAAGAACAAATTCTTAAAAACAAAAAAAAAAAGGGAAAAAAAGAACAAAAAATTATGATTTTAAGAAAGAATTGATTGTAAAAAATACAAATATTTTCCAAAATATTCTGTCAATATTATCATGAAAAAAAAAAAAAAAAGAGAAATTTGATGCTTTAGCTTGATTATTTTCTTTTTTTTTTTACGCAACTTTGCCTTAACAAGTTAAAATAATCCAAAATAAAAAATTCTTTTTATCAATCCATAGTGCTTACATTTTATTGATTGATAATTAATTGGCTTCGCTTTTAAATAATTTCAAATCATAAAATTATAGCAATCATGATATTGAGGTGAAATTGTTGTTCTAATATCTAATATATTTAACTTGAAATACATATTTCATGATATTAATAATATCATCAGATAAAAGTTTTCCAAATATGGTCGTTCGATTTCCTTATCAGACAATATCAACTATATTATAATGTGAAATATTCTATGTAAAAGCTTTTCTTATCCTGAAAAAGTTTTTTTTTGGCTTGGCTAATTTTTATTAGGAACATTTTCTTAAATATGCTTTAAAAGTTTGAAAATATTGTGACTATAATAATAAGAGAATTAATTAATTAATTAATTTTTTTTCGAGACAAGTAATCAATTATTTGATAATTTGTTATAAATGAAATTATATTAAAATTGTTAAAATTCGTAATTGAAAGCATAATTTTTACAGTATTCTATCGACAATAGAGCAAAAAAAAATTGGAAATTTTAATTTATCCAAAGTAAATAAATGCATTTTTGTTTTTTCAATTCCCAAATTACTATTTAGTGAATTTTTGTGGTTTTTTTTTCCTTAATATAATAAAATTAATTCTATTGCATTCAATAACGTTGCTTTTATTGTTTTTATTTATGTTTATAATTTTGTTTATGCTAATTTATGCCATTTACTGCTATCCTCATATGACATTGGTGCACAGATTTTTGATTTTTGTTGCCTTTTATTTGAAAAAAAACAAAAAAAAAAAAATTGAAAAAAAAAATTGGAAAGAGGAATCATTTTTTGATTCGAATTCGAGACAGTATTTTCGATAATTTAAAAATGCTCGCTTATCACTGAACTATTTTTCAGATGGTTACACAACTGCTGATATCGATTTATTTTGGGGCAAAGATCGCAAAGATCAAGGTCAAGTTGTCGGATTTGAAAATATTTCGCTGCCACAATTCAGGCCGGTCGGTTATCGGGTAAATGTTACCAGAGCAACCACTTCTTCAGATGAGTATTTCTTCTTCATTCGTTCTCTTTCTATCTAATTGTAATTTTTTTAAATAACAAATGCCTGTAGTTATCAATGTTATCATTATTATCATTATAAATAATAGTGAAAATAATAATAATAAAGATAATAATAATAGTGAAGATGAGGATACAGATAAGGCACTGCTACATTTGATAGGCTAAAGAAGAAATCGAAAATTAAAATTGCACAAACAAAGCAATTATATGAAATTTAAGACATTTTTACAAGAAATAAATAAATTGCAATTTTCATATCCAAAATTGCCAAATCTTTTCAAAAAAAATTTTTTTTTCCATAATTTCAACATATTGTTATTTATATCTTTAAATTATTTTTTTTTTTTTTTTTACAGAATGAAATAAATCAATTGCGGAAAACGATATAGCAAATATAACTTTTCGCTAAATTTATGTTTTACAAATAAAAAAAGATGATTTCATAATTTTAATTTAAAATTCAAAAAAAGAGAAGAAATATAAAATAAAACAAGATATCATTTATTTTTTTAATGTGTTTTTTATAAAAACAGATAAAATTTATTCTTTTTTTTTTCATTTGTTCGTGTTTCGACCATTAAAATTAAGAAATTCTTTTTGATTCTTTTTGCAATTTTATGTCCTCCGAAACATGCAAAACATGAAAAGTTGCTTCAAACACTAATTTCATCCTTTCTTCTAAGAAATAAGAAGAAGAAGAAGAAGAAGTAGAAGCTCATTTAAGCCATGTTTATGTGTCATTCTTCAATTTTATTTATTTCTTCCTTTCATCTTATTCCATTCTATAAATACAAAAACCAATAAATATATGGAAATTGGTGCTATTCATTCAAAAATCCATCAATCATTTGCTTTGCTTCAACATTTTTGGAAACATACTTGAAATGAAGGGAGAAGCGCAAGCACTTAAATATGATAAGAAAAACGGGAATAATTTGCCAATCTATCAAAGAAAAATAATTTTGTCCAAGTTTTTTTGAGGATTGGGAAGCGAAAAAAAAAAAAAGCGAAAAAAGAAGCGAAAAAAAAATTAGCGAAAATGAGGCGAAATTTTTTGGAAACTATTGATGTGACAAATTTAGCACAATTTTTTAGTTGCAAATAAGCAAAAAAAAAAAAAAAAGAGAGGGAAAAAGTTTAATTTTTTAAAACAATTTATAACTTTTAGAAAGTAGTTAATTAATAAAAATTTTTTTCATCTTTTAGCATTTTTTTTTTTTAATAATAAAGTTGAAAAAGAGGAAAAATTTTCTTCCTTCTTTGATTTGTCAAAAAACTTTGCAGAATAGAAGAAACTTTACTTTTGAAATTATTACGGTAGAATGATTTAATTGTAGAAAATAAAGAAAGCAATTTTGTTCAAAAAAAAGAAAAAAAATATAATTCGCTTTTATTATTCTAAATGCTTTGTCAATAAGTGAACAAAATTTACATAAAAATTAAGAAATGTTGAATAAATAAATAAATAAAATAAATTAATAATGACAATGCAAATGAAGGAAAATAAAAACTTCAAAAGGTGTTTTTTAGTAATGATTAATCGAAATTCGATATTTAATTAATTAATTAATACCATTACAGGTGTATATGTTCGATTATATTTTGAAGTGCTGTTGGCTCGTAACCTCGGTTTCTACCTCATGAACATTATCATTCCTTCCATGCTTATTGTCACCATTTCTTGGGTATCATTTTGGCTCAATCGTGAAGCGTCACCGGCACGAGTCGGTCTTGGTGTTACGACGGTATTAACGATGACTACACTTATCACTACTACTAATGTAAGTAAAACTTTATTTATCAATTGAAATTAGAAAAAAAAAAATTGATTAATCAATGAATTTTGAAATTTAATGATAACTACGTAAAATTTGAAAATAGCTAAAATTCAATCGATCAAATAATTGTTTAATGAAAGGAGAGAATTTTTAGTTGCTTATGAAATTAAGTCTTTGCTAATTTAAATTCTTAAAATTGCACCTAAAAACGATTTTAAATATACATATTGTCTATAATGTTTTAATTTTTAAGAGCAAATTTGAACTCCTATGAAAAAGACTTTCCTATTAAATTAATCACTTATACTTGATTTTTTTCTTATTTTTTATTTTTTCAGAATGCGATGCCAAAAGTTAGTTATATCAAAGGACTTGATGTCTTCTTGAATTTTTGGTTAGTTTTAATATTTTTAGCAAAAAAGCATAAATTTGGCGGAAATTAATCGAAGCAAAAGACAGTAAAATTTTCCAGTCAGAAATTGGAAACTTCTTAAGAAAGATCAAATATTTGCTTGTTAATCAATTGAATTAGCATGGATTAAAATTGATCAAAAATTTTATATGGACTAATTTTTACAAAAATTTTTATTTTTTACTTTTTTGGAAATTAATTTGAAATTGTATTTCAGTTTTGTGATGGTATTTGCAAGCCTAATTGAATATGCTGTAGTTAGTTATATGAATAAAAAATTAGCGCAAAGGCGTGAAAGGAGACGAAAGCAAATTGAGCAACGAATACCTACTGAAATGCCTATGTATAATCAAATTACTTCCAATGCCGACGCAAAAATGGTAAATATTACATTTATAAACTAGAAAATTTCATCTAATTTACGCTAATTTGGTTGGAAACATAAAAAGAAAAAGGAAAAAAGCGAAAAAAAATGAACTTTTTTTTTTTTAAAGTGAAATAAATTAGATGAAAAGCTAGGCTTGAAAGAGTGTAAATATATTTCAGTCATATCAAAATATGACTCTTATCAATGATTGTGCTTCGCTACCGGGTAAATCTTCCATCCAAGTAAGTAATCGAAGCAGAATGTGTCACCAAATAGCTTTTGTCCGAAATAGCTATCTATATTATTCATCCTGCACATACTTTACAAAAAGTTTATCAATAAAAAATTTAAGATACTTTACGAAAAGTTTATCGATAAAAAAGTTACGATTACCGATAAGTTAATGGGCAATTTATTTCAATTGAAACAAAGCAGTCATGTCAAAAAAAAAGGGAATTTTCTGTTAAATATGATTATTATAGTATAATAATAAATAATTATCCGAACAAAATTAACTCCGATTTGATTAAGTTGAATATCCTACAAAATGCGAACAGTCGTAATTATAAGTTTGGAAGAGCTTGTTTAATCTAAATTAAATAGCATATTATTTATTTTACTGAATTATAATCATCTGGAATTAAATTGTAAAAGAAAATAATTCCAATTTTAACTAAAATGAACAATAAATATGAAATTTGCACTATTGCAAAAAAGCCAATTAATATGATGCTGCATGCAATAGCAAGTTAGCGATATTGTTCAAGGTGAACACTGTTCTCGCGTAAATGCATGATATGTTCAGTAATTTATGGCTACTTCTGCATTTTAAGTTGGTTAATTTTTCAGCAAATGGATATGTTACTTGGTGGCCCGGGCCAAAATCCTAATTTAGTAAGTTTCCCAAAGATATTTTATGAATTAGAAGTACAAATCAATAATTTTAGTTTAGCAATAACTCATCTGTTTCTCCAGAATTTTTTTTCTATTATTTCCTCAAATCTATGGAAATAGATTGAAAATACAGAATTTTTTCTGGATTTAAACAAAAATATCATTTTTGAAATTCTTTTTTCATAAATTTCAAATCCTTTCAATTTAATGAAACTTAATGACTTGGTAAGTTCTTTCGTGCATAATTTCAGAGTGTAACAGAAGCGATGATGCCAGAATGCGATTGCCGTACGATACCGTTGATGCAGAATCCACGACTGGTAACGGATCAAACATTTTGGCCTGCACCGTTCATGAAACCAAAACGTGCATCACGAACGTGTCGAAGCGTAACACCATCTAAAATTGATAAATGTTCTCGCTTCTTCTTCCCTATGCTATTTCTCACTTTTAATTGTAAGCTTTTTTTTTTTATTCAACAAATTTAACACAACAATATTTAGTATTTCATAATGATACCAGCTGGACCAGGCCACGTTTTGTTCAAAATCTTAAATCTCTAAAAGTTCTTAAACAGGCGCCTATTACTGTAATAAAGTAGGCGCCTAATCGAATGCAACAATGTGATAAAATTTCAAATCAATCGGTGAAGGACTTGCAACTTTGCATGGAAATGAACAACGAACATTTATATTTTTATTTTTATGAATGATTATGATCATTCTTATAATTGCATTTATGATTATTACTACAATTTTAGTTGCAAAAAGAATTATCTTAACGATAAAATATAAAGTTTCGCAAAAAAAAAGGAAAAAAAAGAAAAAAATTGGATGAAAATAAATTTAAGTTAAATTTACATATTTGCAGTATTATATTGGACAATTATGACAGTGCTTAGTTCATTCGTGGATACCAGTGAATATACACTGTTTGATTAAATGATAAGGCTGGACAAAAATTGAACAACAGCAATATCAATTTTGCATATCTTTTGATCAGTTCTGTCTAATTCTTCTTTCCCTTTTTTCAATAATTCCTATGAATTAGTTGATTTAATAAGTTATTATGCTTCTTGATATTTGATGCATATTGGTTGTAGCTGCAAACATTTCACTTCATGTTGCGTGATTATGTGCAATATGTAGGCACGAAACATGCACGCACATGCGCATTTATTGCCTTACAATTAATAATTATTGCTGTTCTTATTATTATAATTAAAACTATGGTTCGACTATTGTAATTATACAATATCGTATTAATTTGAAATGTTATGTGAATTAGACCTGGTGCATCTGGCCTTTTTTTTTTCTATTTTGATTAATGTATACTTTCTTAATATTATATCAAAATTGAGTTGTCTGTGAAATTCGCATAAGTGTCCTGCAAAATATTAAATGGAAGAAAATTAAAAGATGAAAATAATTTTTAAACGACAAATTTTTTTAAATAAAAAATGCATACTAATGAAAAAGAAACAAATCAGAGATCATCCGATCATCTATAATAAAGATGTCAATATTGAGAAAGAGATAGAAAATGAAAAAAAAAAAAGGCATATAACTTACTTTTAAATTCAATATACATTAAATTTTTTAAATTTCTAAAAAAAAGAGGGTAAGTTTACTACGAAATATTTGTTGACAAATTATAAAATAACAGCGAATTTTTGTTTAGTCTCTCAGTGACAATTCCAGATTGAACTGTATTTTTCTTTTCTTCAAATTTCATTTTTTTTCTCCTTAATTTATTACAAAAATTTGAATGAAAAGAAAAATATGATGTAATAAAAAATTGAGATGGTTACACTATCGCAACAATACACTATCACTGGTGTCAATTGAAAGATGTCAATTGTAAGACGGCGGTCAAAGTTGAACCATTTGAATTGACTAGCTATCGATTTACCAACTTATGCATTAACAAAACCATCGCAACAACTTCATCTGGTTAGTTTAGTATTTTTATTATAATTGGAATACTTTCTACTGAAAAAGCATCATTTTAATAATTATTTAAATAGGGATCATAGCTCATTTCGACTAAAATAAAATAAATTTCTAATCAAAAATTCTAATGCATTTGATTGGAAGTGATATCAGGGATGAAGAAAAAAAACAATTAAACAACAAAAAATTTTTGTAATGTATCCACATATCGATTATTAAAAATCATGCCTCTTTAATCATTTTGAATTATAAATATGTATTTGATAGCTGGCAGCATTCAAAAATAATATGTCAAAATATAAATTAATTTAAGAAATAAGAATTGACTAATTACAAAATTCGCTCAGGCTCTTACTCACGATTATGGGCGCAATTCTTATTTGAAAGACAGTTCAGCTTCTACATGATCCAAATTTATGTACCTGCAATACTTGTTGTCTTCATTAGCTGGGTATCATTTTGGATCAATCCAGAATCAGCTCCATCACGTACGGTCATTGGGACACTGACTATATTGAGTGAGACTCATCTCTTGATGAGTACCAACAGACGACTTCCGCCTGTTTCCTACATTAAGGTTGTTTATTTCAATAAATTCCACATAAAATCCTGATTTTATATTTTCATATGAATTTTATTCCAATAAATTTCTTGGTATTTTAGGCTGTGGATGTTTACCTTATATTTTGTTATTTGAATGTAGTATTGGCACTTGTCGAATATGCTACCGTTGCGTATTCAAAAAAGAAATATGAAGATGAGGAAAAAAATAAAAGCAAAAATATCTTTGAACTTAAACTACAAGCACCAGACTTACTTCGAGGTATGCATTGCTAATTTGAAGTTTAATGTGTGCAATATAATGATTATAAGCAAAAAAAATTGCAAGATATTGCATGCTATCAATAAATTGTAATTTTATAGATGCTCGTATAGATGAATGCACTTGCAAACAAGAAATATTTTTGGTAGCTAAAAGATCACCAAAATGCACTAATTGCTGTACACATAGTCGAGTAGATCTCATCGCTCGAATTGTATTTCCTATTTCGGTCTGTTATCATTTCATTTTAGCAACCCCTGCCTCCCGTTATTTCTGCAAAATACTATTTACTCCAGTATTTGATAATTTATAGAAACTTTATCAAAATTCAACAAAATGTTTACAAAACAAAATGACAAAATAATTGCAAAAATAGTTTCAAAATTGAAAACTGAGAAACAGCTAAATTAAAATGGCAATTAACAATTCTGAATAATTGCATAACTGTTTCAGTTTCTTACGTTCAATTTCATTTACTGGACAGTGCTTCTCTCTTTATCAGGATGGAGAACATACGAAAATAATATGGAACAAAAGGCCTGCTAATTGACATGGCAATTATTTCTTAAAATTCTAAAATATTAAGTAAATGTTTCAGTGATCCTAAAGCTTTTCGGCCGCAAATGCTTTGCGAAATACCATTGAAACGTTTAAGTCTATCGCCTGCCTTCCAAAGTTCCGTATTGTCACACAGTTTCTTCAATATTTCGATCAAAGATTCTTGTAATCGTCTCTGCAATGATTAAAATAAAAAAAAAAAAATTCTTCAATGATCTTGAAATTTTGAAAATCTTTAACTATTTCCCGAAAAAAAAAATCATTAAATTAACAAAAATATAACTTTCTGCAAAGAAATAAACAATAAAAAAACAACCATAATCTCTATAATTCTTACTTTGTTTGATTCCTCGGTAATTGAAGCAAAGGTAGTAAGAACTCGAATTAAATATGCAAAAAATCGAGGTTTTGAATCGTTGAGATTGAAATTTGAGAAGAATCTATTTGCAAAAGTGCATAAGCATTTCGTAACTTTTTTCCATATTTTCTGCCAATCAGGCTCTTCGTTTTTCATCTTTAATTAATCTTTTTATTTCACGGGTTTATCAGTCAAATTTGTTTTACATGTTTATCGTCTTTCTGCAATCTTTCGTCCTTTTTTAATACAGAAATTATGCGCCTTTGTAGTCCTACTGTAAAATTTCAATTTAAAAACTTTGACAATATCTGATTCTGTAATTCCGTATCCCAAAAAAAATTTATTATTTGCGGTTCAAATGCCTCAAACAAATCTCGGGCATTTGTTAAAACTATCATTTAATTATCATTTCAAGCTATATTATCTAAGTGGTTGCTCATTATTAAGCTTTGTTATCTAAATGTTGCTCATTACTTTTTTAATATCCGGTATATCTTCGATGCATGAAGATAGATTTCTGTTCCAGTAGGCTCAGCCTTATTCCAAAATTTATTTTAATCCGCATTGGTTTATACTTGTACCGCAGCAAATTAAACTAGCACTAAGTCGAAATCTGACTTATGAAATAAAAAAGCGAAAGTTTGGTAGGGCACTTGCTTTCTGATGATTTCCAAATTCTGAATTCGATTGAAAGATTTTACTCTCAGCCTGATTTTACATAAAATGTTTTTCAAAAAAATCTTTTTCATTCCAGCCGAAACTGCTTTTGCATCAGCCTAACACTCAATGTATCTTTATAAAGTTTCATATTTCCATCACTTATTTTCACGCGGCTGCGAAACTGCATATGAACAAATATTATTACACTTTTTTAAAAAATTTCGAATATCTGTTACCATTACTGAAATAAACAATTAATACATATATTTTATACGTACATAATACTTACCAAATCCTTTCGCAAAAAGGCCACTGCGCAAGAGAGAGCTTCAACCTAGAAAAAGTTGAAAACATATGAATTTTGATTTCAAAAATATTTCTTTTATTTACTAAGAAAAACGATTAGTTCAATTGGTACTTGAAAAAGATTAATGTCGTTTTGTTTTTACGATATTTGCGACTATGGGCTTTAAAACTAATTAGTGCTTAAAGGAAATTGATTCAACAGAAGTAGAAAATAGAAGAATTTTCTTTACTTGTTTCCGATTTTAGAGTAACATATTAGAATACGAGTTTTTACTAAGAAAGTAAGATAGAAATATAATTCCATAAAATTCTTTATCTACTCATACATGCTATTTATGAACTAAAGATAAAAAACTGTGGAACAAATCACAGAATAAATAAAAGAATAAAGTAAAAAAAATTTTTTTCAATCATAAAATTATAAAAAAAATTTTCCAGTATGATAAACATACTCTTTGAAATGCTCGGACGTTTTCATCAAAAGCAAAATCGATAATTCGTGGAAGTTCGCTTAACAAGGCATGCTAAAAATCATAAATTATTAGGAATTTTGAAATTATATGTTGCACTGATTTAGATTACATTAATCTGGATCTCAAAATAATTTGGAAAAAGTTACCGGGTATTTGATAAATGGGGCTGTGATAATTTCGTTTAATATTTGGTTTTTATTATCATTCATATATTTTCCCAACAATTCAACCACTTTTTTGTGCATATTCTCCGTAACAGCATTTTCTTTTGCATCATAACAGCCTGAGAACTAAAACTGGCAAATGTAAAATAAACTAGCTGATGTTACATTTCTGTTTTCGAGATGATTCAAGAATATAAGACAGACTTACCAAAAAACTTGCAACATTGCCAAGAATATTCCTCATAACAGGATTTACAGTTTGTGACGTCGTCAGAATAAGTTCATCCAGCAGTTTAATAGCATGTTTTTCATCTAGCTCATTCTAAACGGATACAATTAGCAAAAATTTCTGCAAAAACACGAATATAAGTCTGAATAGTATAATCGACATCAATACCTTTTTATGTTTTATAATGATTTCCAATAAGTTTGTTGCTTTTTTGAAAGTTAGTTCGCCATCTTTTCTGTGAAGAGCTTGTTGAGCACATTCAATCAAAGGCAAAATAAGATCCTGTAAAGCCCATACAATTTATTAATTATTATTTGGTTTCAAGAAAATTTAAAAAAAAAAAAAAAAAGATGCAATATACCACTGCTTTGTATGCTCCTTCTTGATGAGATACTGCTATCAACAATAAATCGAAACATTTAGCACGAAACTGTTGAGCCTGTTCCACTAAAAATGCACTTAGGCTTCGTGAATTTTTCATCCTTTTACGAAACACAGCTGCTAGGCCTTCATCCAGGCGAAACATCGTTTCGTCACTTACTCCTGATGATAAACTGTCCTAAAAAAAAAATTTTTTTCAATGGGAGGAACATTTTGGAAGAAAATAAATTGAAGAGAATCAATAATCATCAAAATAAAGCAAATGAAGTTTTTGGTTTTTTCTAATTACTACAATGCCAATTATAAAATACATTTAAAAAGGTAAGAATGGAAAAACAATATGTGATTATATCTAGACAACAAACAGTAAAATTAAAATCATTTAGATGCTTTGATGTTCTTTTCTTTTCTATCTCAGCAAAAAACGCAAAAATTTGCCTTTTTGCACCATAATTTCAAGTCAGCAAAAATTTCTAAGAAACTCCAATTACCCTGTCACTGTCATCATCTGAACGCGCAGCAGCAGAACCAAGTGCTGTTTTAAGCTTATTGACAAATTCCTCATCAACT
Source organism: Onchocerca volvulus (assembly GCA_000499405.2). NCBI lineage: Eukaryota > Metazoa > Nematoda > Chromadorea > Rhabditida > Onchocercidae > Onchocerca > Onchocerca volvulus. The sequence continues at coordinate 3,319,417 of HG738139.1, read as the reverse complement.
TCATTTCCTTCTTCGTCTTCAAATTCAGATTCATCCGTTTTCTTCAAATTCAGATTCATCCGTTTCATCTTGATGATTTGTGACATTACCATTACTATTAATTTCTGAAATAAATTATTAATGAAACTCATATGCTTTTCATACCAGTAAATTTAATCAACATAAAGTAAATATGAGAGTGTACCATTCTCTTCACTGGTTTGTTCAGAATTCTCGTGGTCATCCTCATCCTTACTATCTTCATCGTCGCTTTCGCTTGCGTCTTTTTCTTGCATTAATTCTTCATTGCTGAGGTTAATCGTCTTTAAAAAAGCAATAAAAAATTTACAGCATAATTTCAGATATTAATTTGCTGTACGCAAAAATTCATGTAGCAAAAAATTTTCAATTTTCAATTGAAACTTTTCAACATCAATTATTGAGTATTGGTTAGGATCTTTAGATTTGAAATTTTGAAATATCTAACATTTATCAAACAAATTGGAACCTCAAAAATTTGCAGAAGATTTTCTAATTTCATTTGTGGAACAAACGAAGCAAAGATGTAATGAACAACTGAACGATGATATCGATGCGGTTGACTCAGTAAAGAAAGTAATAAATCATTCAGAACCTGAAAAGCATTCTCATAAATCAACAAACGCAAAGGAATCCTGAAAATCAAATAATTGCAGGGTGTTAAAAATTATGAAAAGGAAATAAAATACGGTCAGGATCAAAACAGTAAGAAAAAGCACATGAGAGCGGACAATAAATATACAATAATGGAATCGAAGCATTTAATAAGAAGCATTCCAGTAAAGATTTGTGTTCAAATAAAATAAAAATATGATTAATGTACATTACCGCTACACCGTTGACATTATCGTTTTCAATCATTTTTTCACCAATTGCTGCTGTCTCAGTAAGATCTCTTAAATATGAATGACGCTCATTCGAATCAGATGCAGCAGCTATCCAAAGTGTAAGCACATTTATAAAGATGGATAAAGGTCTGAAAAAACTTCGATAGCATTCGTCGCTCAAAAGTAAGTCAATGATAAATGCTGGAGAAAACCGCATGAATTCTCATTAATGATAGGGATCGATGATAAGAATAATTTTCTTTTTTGACATGCAAATTTAAAAGATCATTAATGCCTCATACAAATAAAAAACTCACTCGCTAATCACAGGCAATTTAACTCCTGTATCCTGTTTTTTGCTTAATTTTTGCAATAGCTTTTTGTGCTCTTCTTTATAAATCGTAATCACATTCCTGCCCGCTCTTACATTGACAATAAATAATGACGCGATGCATGAACAAAAAGCATTGCGCGTCTGAAATACCAAAAAAATTATTATCCTAAAAACTAACTGATTTCAAATTCTTTTTCGGTAATTTTAATTGTAGGAAATTAAGGATAATGTTACCAAATCAAAACTTACTTCTTCTGTCCATTTTCCGTGTTTAAATAATAATTTCAAGACATTTTCTTGCATGTCTGTGGGCCAGTGTTGAAATACATTTGTTATTCGTCTTAATCTCCAACCGCCTTCTTTCAACGCCTGTGAAACAAATTAAACAAATTCAGTCAAAAGATCAATTAAGTTGCACAACATGATCAGTATTTGATTTGTTAAAATATGCCAGTTAGTGATCATATAAATTTGATAATTACCTCATCGACTATACCGTGGACATTATCATTCAATCGCAGTAGAATCTTTTCCGTAATTTTAACATTTCCACCGATAAATTCATCAAAATTTCCATTTCCAACGCGATCGAAGCTATCAAGCAATTTAGCAATGTTAGTTGATGTCCATTCTTTTGTAGTAAGCGACTAAAATATAATATTTTTCAATATGAAAATTACATTTTCCTTTTTAAATCAATAAAAATCATCTGCTTCACGTTTTTTTTTTTACAAAAAAAAGCACATTAAGCAGATGAAGGAAAAGCCAAACTATTATCTTTGAAAAAAATCTACTTAGTCGGATTTTCTTGATTATTTTGATCAGTTTCAAACTAGTCAAGAAAAGAAACTTTCAGAATGTGAAAAAATGCGGAAAAGGAACCTCTTTAAGAACTAGCAGAATAGCTTCAATCGTGGGAAGTAAGAAACGAAATTCATTACTCTTTCGCACCGATCTTATCAGGCGCACGAATTCAGGAGAAAATACAGCTACCAACTAAATGGAAAAAAAATATGAGGATATTACAAATCAAATATTAAGAAATATTTTGAAGACAGGGAAAGCATATGTTAAAATTTTTTGAAAATATCAAGTAATAATTAGAAAAACAGCAAGGAATTTAGTAAGCCGAAATGATACCTCATCTGTTTCGAAATCTGCTTGTTGTAAAATTGTATTAATAAAAGGTAGTGCGCGAGATATGACCTGAAGGTACATTAAATTGAAAAAAGCAATAACATTTGATCATCAAGATTGCTCGATTATTTCTGATGACTGTAGATGAATTAGTCAATCTGGATTTCTAGTAAGCAATTCATGATATCGACTGTTGATATTTTATGGCAACAGAAAAAAAACTTTTAATTGATCAAATTATGCAAATATGCTTATTTTTAAATAAAAGCTAATCATTACCTTGTGTAAATCGCCATGATACAACCACTTTTCGACAATTTTATTATAAACTGTTTCGAAATTCCCTGATGCCCGTGCGAGCAGCAATAATTTTAATATGAGTTCAGTCTCAGCAAAGCCGCTAGCCTTCTTAAAAATTGCTTAACAGTTGTTACTTTAAATTTCCACTCCGAGAATTCCAACATATTAGCAGTGAAGCTCGAAATGATGTAAATTCAACATCTTACATTAATCATTCTTCATCGGTTAGTAGTAAACGACACCATTCATGATAAAGAAAACTTCCAATATATAAAAGTAACAATCAAAAAATAACCTTTAGAATGTTGATAACATTATCATAGTCTTTATCGGAAATATATAATTCTCCACTGGCTGACAAGAATGATACTTCAGCTTTCAACGTATTCTGCAATAAACCATCACCGGGATGACATTTCAAGCATAATTGAAATTTATTAGGAGAATTTCATTTCAAATCTTCAACTTACATAATGCTTCTCCATAACAAGCAGAGCAAAATAGAACCATTCTGGAGCAAGTGAATCTAACGGCTGCGTAACATCTTCCTTTATAAGTGGCCAAAATTCCTTTATAAATCTCTTTCCTCCTAATTTATTCGCACAGTCAGCTAATAAATTAATTGCTGAATAAGCCAAACCATTTTGCTTCTCTGCCAAGCTCATTTCTCGTTTTCCTACTTCACATAAGAACTGAAAACTGATGTGACTTAGTTGAAACAAGACAGCAAACTAATCAAAAAATTCTAGAGATTAAAAAGTTTGAAAAGAAATGCAAAAATTTGTGCCTGATTATATGTATTGCTGTTTACAATTGCCAAATGAAATAAATGTTGGCCCAATATTGAACCCGGATTTTCCTGAAACAAAACAATTTTACAATAAACGAATCGTAGAAATTAAAAAAAAATATTTTCATATAAAACAAACATTTCAGAAAGAAACATAGTCGGTATTTATAAACGAGGTACTTTTGATACAATGCCTGAACTTTTAGAATTACTTTCTTTCAGAGCGGATCTTTTTTTATAGTGCAGTATAATAAAAAATTTTCGTTAAGAAATAAGAATCATAAAACTAACTGTTTTATTTAACGGTAATTTCTCGTCAGCTATTTTGAACAACATTTCAATTGGCCAATCTTTCTCAAACGAAGAAAGAATAATGATAAGCGCATTTGTATAGCCGAGACGTGCAGCAGCTCGTGATGATGCTAAGCCGGCTATCAATCTCTCCATCAAATATGAACCATTCTGTTCAAACTGAAAAAGAGCTTTCGTTTACATTTTTTTATATCTAATTAAATGGAAACTCTTTGATCAGTCGCTAATGATTTACCATTAGTCTGTTGTACTAATATAATGTGAATTCACGAAAAGTAATTCAAGAAATTTTGTCATATCTCACAACTTCTCTCAAATCTTTATGATAATTTGATTCTGAAAATAAAAATTCCGCTCATAAGCATAGTAAACAGGAAAAACAGAATTTAGAATTTGTTATCAATCACGCAAAAAAAAAATGCTACCGAAAAAAAGTTTTGTGTAAATATAAAGTGGAAAGAGAGAGAGAGAGAGAGTTTGAAGTTCAAAGTTTACTCATTTCATTTGTAGAAATAACGGAAGCTTCAGAATTCAGATATGACTTACTTCATCCAAAATGGCAATCACAGCATTATGACGCGTATTTTGATTAAAATCGGCGAGATCGTAAAATCTGTCTAATAATTCCTTCGATATATTAATCATTTCACCTGTAATTGAACTCTAACCTAGCATCTTTATTTGAAAACAACTTTGAAATTGAATTGTTTCGAGATATTTTCAATAATTTGGGCAGTAATTCAATTAACATTTAGGGAAAAAATCCTATTAAATCAAGAATTAAACAGAACACGACAATCCCGAATCTTAATTCCTCGTCTTATCCCATTTCACGCAATATCTCGACTTCAATGTAACAATAGCCGGATTTCACACCTGAATTTTTGCGGTCCGTCATAAACGAATCACCAACTGGCACAGATGAAGTTGCCATTTGGTGATTCGTTTATGTCGAAAAATACTTCTTTCTCTTAAGCCATCTTTTTGGTTGTCGCTACAATTAGGTATTTGAGTAGTCCTATTTTTCATTTCGGATTTGATTTCTTATTCTTTGTAGTAAATGTTACTTTTCGAAAAGATATTTTTTATCCTTCAATTGAATGGAAAATTCAAATGAATTGAATTTACGTAAAAGTTATTGCAATTAATCGCTAATCTTCCATTGCCCTTGCGGACTGAGGCTGATTTGCTTTTAAGCATGATAAGTTGATAGTTTTCCATATCATTTACATTTTCGAGAATTATTAAATTTGCTGGAAAACTGTTCAACAGCGAGCTACGAAATGTACATTGTTATGGAAAAATTATCGATGATAAAATGATAAGTATAAAATGATTTCAATAACTCACATGGGAAACATTTATTTTGAAATTGTATTAAAATTTATAAAAAAACATGAATCAAAATATTTGCTTTCACGTGGATAGCATTATCCCCTGAGGATTAAACAATAAAATTACAGAAAAACGATAAATAAAATGGGAAATCAAGAGGATAGCATATTGTTTCACATCAGATCTGTATCTATATCCATAAGCTCTTTACCACTGATACTGTAATAGTATAACCAGTATATTATATTGAATACCAAAAAAATCTGAAATTGATAATATGCAGATTTTTTTTAAAGTGGTAATCCTAATGAAATTAATAGGACGAATAAAAGAGAAAACAATATTCTATAAGTTTCAAATTTAAATTTTACTAGAATTTGATTATTTATGAAATTATGAAGTATTAACTAAAGGAAAAATAGAACGTGAATATTTATCGATTTGGCTTGGCCGTATCACACAGAATAATATCACATATTCCTCCTTGTGGGTTTCCTCTACAGGAAATTCTTCCGGTGATGGTGGCGGTATCGGACATTGACATTCACCCTGAATTATCTTCTATTTATACATTTTATTTTTAAAGTTATCATTATTATCAGTTTTGATCAATATGAATTACAACAATTGCACTTGCTCATATCAGTTAATATTCATTATTTGATGAATTTCAAGTTACGGTGGCTCATTGACAATATTTTAATTGCAGTGCATTATCTGTTGTAGTGTAATTTATAGTATGATTGCAGTATTTGACAATACTATAAATGCCAAAATTTCAGTTTCTTAGATATAGCAATATTTTACAGCATTTAATTTAAGTTATCAAATGTAATATGATAAATTCGTAAAATTTGTACTGATATCTCTCTCATTTTATATATTTAATCAATTTTATATATTTATTCGTGGGACTAACTTTTTTTAGAATAACAGGTGGTTTAATTTCACCTCCATTGTACAAAATATAACGGTATTATGGTATTCATTGTTGTAGATGGCATAGCATAGAAATAATTTGATACTGGTAATTGCCTTAAAAATAATAGCAATGATTATTGCAAATTTTAAGATCATAATTTATGCACAGGAATTAATTAGATTAGTTAAAATCATTTTTATGATTAATTCGAAGTTAAAAAAAAATAATAATGGAACTATTTTTTCGTTAAAATTTATATTATTTGCAAATTTCAGCGAAAGAAAAACAACAATAATAATAAAAAAATTTGAAGAATTAAGTAAGATTTACCTATGTATAATTTTTCGTCTCCTTTCAATCACTTTTATTCTTTTACTGATATATCCAACAGCAGCAAATTCAAGTAACGAACTGAATACCATAACGAATGATACACCTAAAAAATTTTGTTCATTAATTTGAATATATTGTTTAATTAATATGAAATAATCATCTCTTCATCAAATAATGATTTACTATGATCTTAAAATGATCTTACATTAGACTAATATTCATTAAAATGGACAATTATAACTTAAGAAATGATTTAATGGTATGATCTTTTTTTTTTTTAATACATCAATAAATCATCACGTAGCATAACTAACCGAGAAATATGTCGATACTTTTAACGTACGAAACTTTCGGCATTGAAGCCTATAATTTCATAATTTTAAAATTAAGCGAAAAATAAAATTATTGATCATTTCTTTACTCTGTCAATCAATTTTGACATCAAATGAAATAATTTTTTTAGGAAAAAATGAATTCGAAAGGTAATAAAATTTAATTTTTTAAGCTGATTAATTTTATAAATTTAAATATAAAATTAACTTGGTGATAAATTAAAATTTAATTAACAAAATCGAAAATCGAACATTTGTGGTAGCAGTAAGTGTAGTCATAGTAAGTATGGTAAGTATACTAAGTGCTACACGTGCTGGCGTTGCATCACGATTAAGCCAGAAAGATATCCACGAGATGATAACGATCAAAACTGAGGGTAAATAAACTTGAATAAGATAAAATCCTATATTTCGTTTGAATAGAAATGAACAAGTTAGTCTTGAATAGTTGCCTGGAATTTCAGCAATTGAAAACTCAATTAATTAATAATATGAAATAGATTTTAAATAAAAATGCAACTCGGAAAACTTTACAATACGTGAAAATTTCTTGCTAGCAGTTTTAAGAAAATGGAATATGAAAATGTTTATTTTATCTTTAAAATGCTAACATTAGTTTTTCTAAGTTTCGAAATTTTACAGATTTGAAAGAAATTCTATGCTTACCAGAACTTAAGACAACATTTCGAGATGCAATTTGTAGATCGATAAGTACAAATTGAGGTAATTCAAATTCGGATTTTGATACTGAATTTCCGGAATTAATGGAATAGTAAACGATGTCTAATACGTTGTATCCATCTACAACACATGTTCTTTTTATTCGCCTGTATATTTTTTTAAATTTAACGTTGAATCAATAATTAAACTGAAATGTATTATTATTAAATTACTTGTTAAAATCAAAAATATTAACAGAATTTAAAGAAATGAATATCGTGGAAAATGTTTAAACTTATTGTTATTTATGATGCAATAAAATTAGAGAAATTGAATTTTTCTTTTCAACTAACAACTTTCAATTTCAAGTTTGCATATCTGAGAATCCATCGGGAACAACTGAAGTTTCATGTTACATGTAGCTGTAACAGTTAGCCTGTAAGCATACAAATTAAAATTTCCCCTAAATTTTATCAATTTTATCAAATTCAGTTAAACTACTAAATTTGCTTAAATTTTTCTTTCTTTTTTTTTCCTGCATGATGTCTATGTAATTTAATTGCTTTGAAAAATACTTCTCAAATATTTAATTATTCATCTATTAATATTTTTAATTACATATGTATTCTTATCTTTACTTCGATTGCAAGAAACTTCTCAACAATTTTCCTGTCCTGCAAATGGACTTCAGGTAAATCAGATAAAAATCGAGTTGTTTGATAAATATGATAGAATAATCAAAATATTTGCTTAATAGAAATCTGTAATATTTCTCAGTCAAATGAATCATTTATCCATATTTTATCTTTCAGCCTGATACAAAAACCTTTGTTCCCTTATCCTCCGATCTGATTTTTCATGGACTTAGGCTTAGGCTTAGGCTTAGGCTTAGGCAATTCCTTTTTTTGAAAGGAATTCATCAAACTAAATACTTTAATTTAAAGATTATGTGTGCATTGTTCAACATGTTGTAAATCATGTTAATTGTCTGGAATATTGTTAGAACCAAAAGCTTATGTGCATTGCTAAAAATTGTAAGCATTGTCTATCTCTTATCCTTTTTCATGATAATCAAATCCTTCGTATAAATTATCGTAAGTTACCGCCCACTATAAGACCAAAGATTATCGATATAAAAAAAAGCTTCTAGCGATCACCGGATCAGTAGTTACTTAATGATTACTCAGTTATCAGCTCCATAATCACTCCACTCAACAGTCACCTTCAATTCAATCCAACTCACTTATATTCAATCATTTGTACTACAATCAAGCGATCAACTGTAATCGTGATATAATCTAATTTTTTTATTTCCTTGTAACGTAGACCAAGAATCGATCCTCCGTCAACCAGTTAAACTTTTCTGTCACGAAATAAAAAACTTTCCCGACAAATGGAGAATTTTTTTTTTTTCATAAACCAACTTTATCGTTTATTACGCATTTTCATAAAAACTTTCCAATAATTTAATACTCTTTTGTTTGTCTTTTTTAATGGTCAATTCAATATACAACACTTATTCGTTGTTACTGTAGAATTTGTTTTTTGTTGAATATGTTATTGTATGCTACATTTATGTATCGATTAATTTAATGTAAAAAGAAAATCAAACTTCATTGAATTTTCAATCAATAAATAAAGCCATTAATTTTTGATAACTTTTCATTTTTTTTTCTCTCAAATTTAACATCAAAATTAAAAATGCTTCGATCAATTTTAAAAATGAAGCAAACCTTTGACTGGTAAATACGTTACCATTTGGATCGATACGCAAGAATGAATTATGTGTTGTAGTTATGTGAAAATATGATTTCTTCTCGTTCGGGAAAAATGTATCTGGCTTCCATAATCTTTGTAGATAATCAATACCAACCTAAATATGCAATTTATTTCAATAAATGAAACATTTTATCATCAATTTTATTATCACTTTCAATTATGTAAATTTTTTGACTTCATTTTCATTCATAATATTAATTAGTCTATTACATTTCATTGCTTCAGAGAATAAAATATGCCATTGATTGAATATATCTGATTATTTTCCATTTTTACCAAAATAATTTTTTGTTCAAATTTTGCTTTGAATTATTCCCGGATATTCATTAGAACATTTCGCTATATTCGAATAAAAAAAAAAAAAAAGAAATGCAATTCATTATTTAGATTCAGAATAAGGTAAGATACATATATCAATGAAAGTCATAATATAAAAATATCGCTAAAATTCATAGTACGTAGATCGATGAAGATCAGATTTTGAATGAAGAATTATCAAGATATGATAGATGACCTATGTTTAATGTATTTAATATGTATTTCTAGAATGACTTTTATTTGGCATATGTTGATATTTCAATAAAATTTGAAAATAATTTAGTAGTGATGAATGTGAAATTGGTAATTTTTGATTCTTTATTGAAACATTATTTCAGATGTAATGTTAATTAATTAATTAATTTAATTAATTAATTGATAAAAAATGAAATATCAGCATATGCCAGATAAAAGCTTTTTTTAAAGGATTATTTCATATTTGCAGATCATTTAATTTGTGGCCTTGAGTTAATTTTTGACACAAATTTTTTTTGTTTTTTTTGTTTTTTTTTGTTTTTTTTTCAGTATAAAATAATTTTTTCAAAAAAATTATTGTTTCTCCTTTAACATTAATTAATTCGCAAAATTATTAAAATTATAAAAAAAATATTTGCAAGAGAAAACTAGCCGTTAATGAATCAATCTTATTTTCGAAAGCACCATATAGATAATGCCTGAATGCAAGACGTGGATCATTCCAAGTTTGTCTCAAGTAAAAATCGATCGTAAAATCCTGAAAAAAAAAAAAAGAGAAAAAAAAGGAAAAAAAAAGAGGTTCTTTCCATAATGTCAACAAAAAGCCAAAAATAAAGAAAAAAAAATGTTTTATTTTTTTTTTTTTCATAAATTCATGAAAAATTTTGTGTATTTTTTTTTCATAAACTTATATGATAATATTTTGAATTAAAAATATTAATTAAATTTTAGGTAATTAGCATCAATATGAATAATATTATGAACATAACTGATATCTAGAATAATATACATACCATATTAATTTCGGATACAGCACTAACGCTTGTTACATGTATCGAAATACCAATATTTACCGGTTCTGCACCATGTTTTGGCCTTAGACGTTTATCATAAGTACTATTATCGACAAGATTGTCTAATATTTCTGAGATTTTTCTGGTATCTGGATAACATTCACTGCAATATTATGTTTCTATTGATCGCTATCTATGTAGAAATTTCCATGAGAATTGATGAGCCTAGGCCATAGGCCTATCAATTCTCATAAAACCAACAGCTCCATTTTCCAATAAGCCTATTTTCAAGCCTCATGCACTAATAAATATGTATCTATGTCTGCTAAATATGTGTTTTATGCATTTTTAATCGATTCATATCAATCAAATGCGAATTTCGTGCCAAAAGTATATTTTAAAATGAAATGAATTATTGAGCCATAAAGTTATGTAATCAATATGAAACGTAAATGAATATTTCAGAAGTTAACTGATGAAAAAATGCAAAAAATAAAGTGAAAAATTCTAAAAAAAAAAAAAAAAAAAAAAAAAAAAAAAAAAAAAAAATGGAAAAAAAAAAAAAAAAAAAAAAAAAAAAAAAACGAAAAACTTTTAAAGTTTATTTGTGATTAAATTACAAATTGCAAAATGACAACATGAATGTGCAGAAAAATTTTTTCAAATATATTTATATAGATGTGACGTATTTATGTATTCAAATAGTAAGAAATTTCTCATAAGAATTTTTTTTTGAATAAATATACATATATTAATAAAATAAGCTCATCAATAGCTTTTTTTTTTTTTTTTTTTCTTCCTTTTCATCAGCAAATTTTGAAAAACTTTTTTAAACCATCAACTTTTCTTGTTGATTTGCTTTTCTTTCTTTTCAAAAATAAAAATGCTAATAATATTAAAATGGAATACAGCGTTGAATTAATCCAAAAAAGTAAAACATAATCCAAATCAAAATCTGAAATAAAATATAGCGGTAAAACAATTTGAACTAATATGGTACTAAGGTAATTAGAAGCAAATAAATATAAATAAAATTAAAAAAAAAAAAAAAAAAGAAACGAACTCTTCGAGAAATCGAAATGCTTTCATTGTATGAAATAAAACAAACAATAATATTATTATGATAGATTCCATTAAGTTGTGCGAGATTTATCTGAAATTTGAAATTTTAAGAGAACCATTTGTTTGAAATTTATCATTTTCTTTCATTTTTTTTTCTTGTTTTTTTGTAATTTTGGTTGGATTGTTTTAAAAACAATTTTTCATTTATTAATAAACAATTTTTTTATGTTTAAACTTTCGACTACTTTAAAAGTATTAAGTTTTAAAATATGAATAATTCGTTTTTAATTAAAATGCTTATAAATTCAAGTAAATTTGTAGTATTTCAGAAAAATCGAAAACATATGAAATATTTACCTTTTATTAAAGAGATGAAGTTGTTCCTGGCAAAGTATTGTGCAATTCTGAATCAATAAATTTTCTCACATTATTTGAAAATATTTGGATATGAATTTTATAAGAATTGGCAAGTAAAATGAGGCGAATAATATTTTGCAAGCGAAAATTGAATTCAGTTTAGTTTAATCAAAGCTTCAAATAAATAAGATGAATCAAATCATCCAATTACAATGCTTCTAGAAAATTGGATAAGTTTTTTTGAAATCAATAAATATTAAATTTCTATTCTCAAAATGCTTCTTTAAAACTGATTCGTTTACTGTTAAATAAGCCAATTTTTTTTTTCCATTCTCCTTCTTCTATCCCTGACATATTATATTACTATTTGTATTATTAACAATTAACTTTTTAAAAAGTTATCATCAAAAAATACAAATTATTGATAAGAAATAATAATTATAGCTGTAAAATAAAAGTAAGAACAATCGATTTTTCTTTTATTACAATTTCAATCTATGAAATTCCAACTTTTTTTAAAATTATATCAAATTAAATTACAATCAATCGTTTTGGTACTACGTTACAAGTATGGCTGGATTTTAATTTTTTGTTAACAATATGAAAATTTGATATTATTGCTAATACAATATGGGATTAATTTCAAATATGTCTAGCATCAATCGATAATGAATTTAATTTAACAATTTCTATAATATTAATTAAGGATAAAGTTAATACATAAGCTTAAAAAATAGCTTCATCTGTTTTTTTTTTTTTTTCATTACCAATTTTTCCCATTTTTTCTTCATTTTTAATGTTACACATGTAATTCAATACGTTTTTCAAGTTTCCAAAGAAAAAAGAATCAAATGATTTTCATCAAAATCAATGAAAAAAAGAAAGATAAAAAAAAAGTGAAATCTATAATTTGCTCCTTTTTTTTTCAATTTTTATATCTAAATAAACTGAAAAAAATCATTCAAATTTAAAACAGATATAATTGGAAAATAGAAAAGGCTTGTAGCACAAAAGAGCTGTAAATTTTGATCAATTAAATTATCTGAAATACAATTCAATTTAGTTATTAAAATAATATCTTTCTTCTTATTCCATAAATGTGCATCATATTATTTGTTTTGTAAATAAGAGAATAATTTTTTGTAAAATAAATAATATCTTTCTATAAATATAAGAAATATTTTTGCAAATTTATTTAAAAATTTTTCGTTTTTTTCGTTTTTTTTTTTACATTGAAGAATAGATATCAGTTAATTTGTTAATTTATGAGCTAATTTGTTGGAATAAAAATGAAATAAAATGAAATTATTGCAAAAATAAAAATTTAACGAACGAAATACTTAAGATTTCTTCCACAATTTTTTTTTTTTATTTGCAGGTACTTTGTTTTTCATATTTCTTTATGTTTAAAAATTTTTTGTTTTCTTTTCGGTTTGTTATTTATCATCAAATTTCTAATCTATTTTTCTAATCTTTTTTTTTTTTTTCTAATCTATGATCCGTTTTTGCATCATTTTCAGCCTATTACTTTTGAGCTTATTTACAGCATTAAATTTTTGATTGCATTTCTGCAAATTTTGTGAAAATAATTTGAAAATATAAAAATAGAAAGATTGCAAATGCAATTTAAAATTGCAAAATGCATTTAAAAAAATATGTTTTATGATTAATTCTTTTGCTAATGAACAGTGAACCATTGTGGTTTTGTTAATAATACGATAATTGAAATTGGAGTAAAATGAAATTATAATTAATGCTAATCATAAAATAATTAATGAACCATTGAAATTTTGCTAGTGCGAAGAATTTTTTTCTTTTTTTTTAATTAATTAGTAATATTTCAATAATAAAATCGCTCGTAATGAGAGCAATGCGAAACTGAAAATATTAAAAATTTAGACAGAGGATAAAAATTATAAGTTATAGAATACTTTTGAAAAAAAATTAAATTCATTATAAAAAAAAGACTGAAATTCTGCTGCTCGAGATGAATGGAGTAAACGTTAAACATAGCAAGAATTTTTCAATACCATATTGAAAATGTAAACAACAAATTTTGGATAAAATTTGCGAAATAATCGTAAATTAGCAGAAAAATGATCGAGAAAAGTGGTGATGAATGAATAATTGTACTCTAAATCATCAGAGAGGAAGAAATTCGATTCTGTCACCATTTATTGATGCTTTGAAAACGAAGGGACAAAAAGCAGTATTCTTTCGTGTTTGAATTACTTGGCCCAATACATCTGTCAGGCTTCTGTCCTACATTCTCTCGTTGCTTAGCCTAGAAGAAACTCCCATTCAAAAGATTAAACAATGTCTTATAACAATCCATAATAAAGCAACAAAAATTTCCCCATAAAATATATCACAACTATTGCTAATAATACTTATTCACATCAATTAAACATTTTTACGACATTTCATTTTTTCCCGAAATTTTTAGCATTTTCTATCGATGAAACTAATTTTATTATATTAATAAATTTTATATTAATAATTTAAATTAAATTTAATTTTTTAAGTTAAATTAAATTTTCCTGAAAATTTTTAAACCTAGATAATCAATAATTTTATAACATAAGAAAGTTTGTAAAAAGTTATTTAAACTCTTTTCACCATCTAAAGATAAATATAAAACGATAACTGATTTCCACAATGAATAAGATTATAATTATTGATTAATTTCTATTATTATAAAACTATAAATATTTATACCTAATATTTTGATTTAATTTCAAACAATCATTCGTTGGAGCAATCTTTGAACGAAATGATTGAGCCTACTCTTCGTCACAAATTTCCACTATACTGAATAATAATATTCTATTTTCAATTTAATTAATGCAGTAATTGATTTATTATGATTATTATAGACTATTAATAACATCAATTTTTGCTAATGATTGTCCATTCATAGATTAAATAAAGTTGAACATTGATTATTTCGATTAATTTATCCACTAATTATGGTACTATTGATTCAGCTAATTAGTAATCTTAATCAATTTGCTTCACTTCAATGACAAAATACCTCTGAAATTGTGTTTTTTTTAAAAGTTGTTTATGAAGCAAACTTTGAAATTCACTTTGAAAAAATTTGAAATTCTTAAATGCTTTTGATTGATCCAATCTTTGCTATCAACACATCATGATGGAATGCTTAAGTCGCCTTATACGTAAAAATGAAATCTTAAATTAATTGAAATAGTGAATATAATTTTAAAAAATTAAAGCATATATAGATACAGTAAATTTTTTTTTATTAGGAAATTTCTTGAAAACATATCCATCCTATCTTGCCATATCCCAATAATCTTTAAAACGAAATTCAGCTTAGTTTAATTTAAGAAATTCTCCATTATTTCGCTTTTTCTATTTTATCAATCAGAGGCGATGAATTTTGAATTCAAAGTCTCAAATTATTGAATTAAGAAAGAAATTTTACAGAAAATCCTTCATTCAAACTTCTTCGACGATTGTATCAATTCTTTTCAATAATTTTTTGCGTCACTTTTTCACTTTTACTCATTTTTTAGTATTTCTACTTCATCAAATTTACGGCTATTTTGCAGCAGTAGTAATAATAGTACTAATCTTGCGATGTGTACGGTAACTCTTGATGGATACTGTACCTTATCTTGTGCCAATTGTTAATATTAGCACATCAACAATGCACTTTTTTAAAAAAAAAAAGAAAAAAAAAACTATTTTTTGAATGATTGCGTTTAGCTTTGTTGCGTTATTCTTCGCGGTAAATCATCGGATATTACTAGACAATTACAAAATTACGATTCTAATCTTTTCTCCTTGCGTCGCAATTCTTATATTCAATTTTCGCTAAGTTTTAAGTTGCAATCAAAACAAAGAAACATGACTTTGCACGCCACAAAGAGAATCTTATTTTGTTTATTTCTTTCCGTGGAAGACATCTGTTGCATATTGAATCTAACTTTAAAATCCCACATAAATAGTGGTTTCATTGAATGATGAGTGGAATGGATGGTTTGGATGGTACTGAGAGAGTACCGATATTGAGGAGATGGGAAAAGGTTGGTAAAATTCCCGAGATAATGTGGTATTTCCCTTTTAAACCAATTTTTTAGGCACTACTGGACATTAGTTGACTAGATAAATTCGCCATACTGTTTAGTGTAGGAGAGGGAATTGATTTGAATTCCATTGATATCAACAATTTAAAAAGTATTCCGCTAATTTTAAGCAGCACCATTCTTCTTCTCTGTATCTATAAGTTACAAAATGTTTGCTTGAATTTATTATTTAAGTTACAATACCATGCTGGTTTCTCAGAAATTTGGATTTTGGACTTGATTGAATATGATGTTCAAGCTACAATATTATCCGCTTTTTGTTTACTTCGATATAATGTTTAAATTACATGACGTGCTAATTTTTTGCTTGCTTGGATATGATTATTTAAGCTACTTCAGATTCATTTCCTATGCGAAAGCTATCAATCTGCCAAGTTTTGTTTAACAATCAGAAATGTTGCGCAATATGTGCAGCTGTTACAAAACGATTTTATACTGAAAATCATGGAGTGAAACCATCAAGCAAGCAATATTCCAATCAGTTATTACATTTTATTAAGGTACAATAAATTCCAACATTTCAACGTACTTGTTGCTACATATTGATTTATAGTATCATGTGTGGTAGCTGCTTGGTGTAATTGAGGAAAAATTCATCTCGTTATACTGTGGTATACAGTAGAATACTTTTAAAACGTCTGCTATTTTTTTTAAGTCTGAGTAGTGAGTGGATTCTTGATATACTAGTCAGCGAAAAGAACAAATGTTTGAAAATCATTCCAGATTTCATTTTTTTTGTAATTTTAATTGCCAATAGATTGCTTATATGTCTTAAATTCCTAATGTCTGAGCAGCAAGAAGCTAGGTTCTCTCTTAAGTTTCTGAATATTCCTTAATCATTCTATTTGCAGCAGAAAATTAACCTGAATGGACCGATGAGTGTTGCTGATTATATGCGTCTAACTGCTTCATCGTCAATTGGTGGTTATTATTCACGTCATGGTAGTAAAATATTTGGTGAAAAGGGTGACTTTATCACCGCTCCGGAGCTAACACAAATATTCGGTGAGCTTGTCGGTGTGTGGTGCTACTACGAGCTCAAAAATACCGGTACTTTTTTTCATACTTAAATATCATTAAAGCTCAAATATTATTTTATAGTTATCTTTAAAATAATATTTGATCTTGAATGATACTTAATATTTCCTCTCTTTGACTACATGTGACTATTTGAATTATGTGATTATTACGAAAATTATGTCTGAGATTATGTCCATTACTCATTTGTTGTGGCCATTTAAAGCATGACAATGTTATGTTTATCAAATCTCCTGATGATTTGTTATATTTTGTCAAAACGAAAATTTACATTTCGATTGACTGCTATATTTAGTATTTTTTCAGATACTTTCAGGACATAATGAGGAATGGCAGCTAGTGGAAAATGGGCCTGGTACAGGACAGTTAATATATGATATCACACGGGTATTGAGACAACTCAAAGTGTGCTTTTCTTTTTAATGTTTTTTATTCTAATTTTTTCATTCTCCAGCTTTTTATTAAATCCGTTGAAGATGTTGTTATGTTTCAGGAGACGAAAGTATCTGTTCATCTTGTAGAAACATCCGATGCTTTAGTAAATCAACAGGAATCTCTGCTCTGTGAACAGCCATCACAGTTCGTTGATGGAAAACCGTATGTTCGATGTAATGTAACAAAAAATAGTTTTCCGATATATTGGTATCGTAATGTTGATGATATTCCGGCTAAAGTAAATTCTTTTCATTAAATATTTATATAGAATTTATGTAGAGCTTCTTGTACTAATGTTATTGGCAAAGTTGAGTTCAAAACTTATTTAAATTATTTTTCAGTTCTCTATATTTATAAGCAACGAGTTTTTGGATGCATTACCGGTAAATCAATTTAAAAGAGATGCGGAGGGCAAGTGGCATGAAGTATATGTGAATTTGGATAAAGATGACAAGCTTTGTTTTATGCTGTCAAGATCTGAAAATTTGCATACTTTGTTAGTTTGCATTCAATTTAATTTCATTTGAAATTTTTCGAAGTTTGCAACTGACGAATTAAAAGTTTCGCGCAATTTTTTTTTGAGTTTGGAATTTTTTTTTTTTTTTTTTTTACTGTATTTTATACGAACTACAGTGAATATATTGCAGCGGCTTATTGCCGAAAGAAATTCGTCAGGACTTATCAATTAAAGAATGGGAGATTAGCATCGATGCTGGTACTTATATCAATCAGGTAGATTAATTCAAAAAACTGCTACAATCGTAATAGAATTTTTCAGCGCGGAAGGGTAATTTTCATTACCATTGGGGATTAAAGTTTTCAATATTATTTTCAGCACTTCAGGTCGCTGATAGTATTACGAAGTTTGGTGGTTTTGTATTGATAATAGATTATGGACATGATGGAACAAGAAAAGATTTATCTCTGCGAGCGTACAAAAATCATCAAATTGTACATCCATTAGAGAAACCTGGAGAACAAGATATAACTGCCGATGTCAATTTTGGATATTTGAAGAATTTGGTCAAAGATCGAACACTGGTTTTTGGACCAGTTGAGCAGCGGTACGTTATCGTTCTGTTATTTTTCATTATTTTATAAAAAAATTCTTATTTTGTCAGCGATGTTATCGCTTGTTATACAAAAAATAATTTCATCAGAAATATTTAGTCTTATTTTTCATTTCATTTTTCTTTTCTACCGACAGTAAATACAGGTTATTAATGAATGTTCCATTGGTGAGGAAGTATGTCCTTTAAACGAAAATTTATTGTAATCAATAATATGGTTCTCAGTAATTTTAGAGAATTTCTTGCTCAAATGGGAATTGGATTAAGACTAGAAAAACTGTTGGCAAGTTGTAAAACAAAGGAAGAAAAAAAGAATTTGATTAAATCATGTGAAATATTGTTAAGTGAAGCAGATATGGGTGCACGATTCAAAGTGATGAGTATATTTCCAAAAATACTAGAGAATGTCTTAAGTCAACGTAAAGGTCCGGCCGGTTTTGCAGGTGCACAAACTTTTTGACTGGTTTTTTGAAATGTCTTTCTCACTTTTTCTCAAATGTTTTCTATTATTTTCGAAACTTTTATATAAATAGATGCAGTATTATTCAAATAATTATTATTGTCATATAATTTTTGTCAGAGAATGAATCTCATTTTTTCCCAAATGTTTTCTATTATTTTCCAATCTTTTATATAAACAGATGCAGTATATTATTCAAATAATTATTATTGTCATAAAATTTTTGTCAGAGAATTGAAAGCTGCTTGGGTTAGGTGTATTTATTGTATGATGACGGCTTTTTTATGACGCATTTTATCGCCGCAATTACGTTATGCTGCACTTTATAGACAAGTATTAAAAATACAATCGAACATAGCTTGAATGTCGATTACCTTGAAATTTTTGGATAATAGGGAGGTTTATTAGGGGTTTGGTTTGGAATTGGAAACTGATAGGATTGATAAAGAATTGAAGCTGAGTTGAAAAGTACTATTCGCTGAGTTACCGATGAGAATAATGACCCTAACAGAGAATCTTGGTTCTTTTTACATTGAGAATGTTTACAATATTTCGAACAACGCCTTATAACATCAAAGATAATAGATCAGACAATTAATTCATTGGAAGAAGATATTTGTATTATTTTAATCCTTTCATATAGATTGACAATTAGGAGGAAATTTGTTTGTTTTAGAAATATGAATCAAAATAGTTTTATATTACGAAGTCATTTGCTTATACCTAGATATTTTTTCTTTCGAAGTCACTTTCTTATACCGAGAAAATAAGCTTCTCATTATTGAATTCAACTTGCTATTTTTGCTTGAGTTTATCGTCTTATACTAATTCTTGATGCAATGAGTTTTTCTTGTCCTTATGAAGCAATGAATTTTTCTTGTTTTTCTGTTTCAGTTAATGGAAATCTTGACTTTTCATAACTTGCTTTTAGAGGATGCAACACATTTATTGATCTGTTAATGCTATTTCCATCTGATATTTCTACCAAGATGTTTCTTACTTCTCCATCTTCACCTTTTATAATTTCTTTTATCTTAGTTAATTTTTATATGCCACGGAAATTTCTGATTCATTGACTAGGAGAGACATATTCTTTCTGTTTTTGCTCTCCAAGACTAGTTAAATATTCATTTTCCATATTTTCAGAATGTATCCAAACTTTTAAGAGTATTACTCCAGATTTGCGAATCTTTCTCTAGTATTTGATTTGTAGGATTAAATTGATCTTGATTAAAGTTGTTATAAATTCTAAGATTAAGGAGGCATCAGGAGAAAGAAAGTCAATTGGCGGATGGTTATGTACTCATCGAAGTTTTATAAATTAGTGGTCAGGTATTGAGAATACTTCCTGCTTCCATTATTAAAGTTATCAAAATCGAAGTATTTTTTCTCTCGTTTCAGTAATTACCTTCCATTCTTCATCCTTTCTTTTGATGAATTGTAATCATTATATAGCGACTTTTTTTAACGATAAATGATTTGTCGAATTATCAATTAAAATCTTCCTTATGACATTATAATTTTCTGGAGCTTTTTTTGTCATACCTCTTATTGCTAACAAAGCATCCTCTTTACACAGAATGTTAGATAATTCAGTTTTTAAATATCTGATATATTTCGGAAATGCACAGCAGCATCAAAGTTACTCCGAAATTCTCCTGAATTTTCGGTCGCCACTTAATATGGGTAGTGACAATTGAGGCAGGTTATTGTTGCATGATAAGTGAGAAATATCTCTTTTCTTTTTTAGACTGATTTTCCGGTATTTACTTGATTTAAGCGTTGAAATAATTCATAATTATAATTTCAAAGTAATAACTGCTTCTGTTGCACTAATTATTAAATTTAGGATACTTTTTGGATCGTCGACCATTTCGACATATTTCTTTTCGGCTTCTCTTTTCTCTTGATGTAAATGCTTTTTTTTTGTATGAGATCCAACTATTTTGAATGATTGTTTCGAGCATGCCGCATAGAAAATTAAGGCATTTGGTTTTTTTCTTTTTTTTTCCGTACCATTTCGATTTTTATTTTTGTTTGAGTTTTTCTCGTGGAAGTTGTTCGATCTGATGAGATTAGATCGATTTCTTCATTAGAAGTTTTCGGATCTTCAATTTTGGTATTTCGGCTTCTTTAGTTAAACTTTCAGATGTATCTCATCTCGGACACCAAAAATTTGTCATGAAAGAAAATTTTGGGGAAGGTTTTTCGTTTTGGTTTGAATTTTATTGTGATAAAAAAGTGGTTTTACAATTAGAAAATATTTCTCAAGTTTTGATAGTTAAACTATGTACTAATGATAGAAGCTTGAAACAATATGGTATATATAGCAATATTTCTGTTTTTCTCTATATTATTCAAAGATCCTATAATTTGAATACTTTCATTTAAATTAATAGTATCTTCGATCATTTTTCATATTTTCTACTTTATTTCTCATTGTTCTATCCGTAACAAGGAAATGGTCCTAATTTAAACTAACCTTTCGTATTTTATTCCATTATCTATCAATAAAGATGGGAAGGATTTTTCTGAATAAATGCATTATAAAAAGAAATTTTACTGGCTTTTCATGAAATATAGCTCTTTCACAAAAATTTATTTATTCTTGCTCAAATCTATCCCTACTTAAAAGCAATCAAATCCGATTTCTCTCTTCCTCTGAAGGGAGATGTGAGAAATCAGGTTTGAATTGAATAAAGATGATTTATAGTCATTATCAAAATATGCGATATCAGGAAATGTTTTGCAGGATAAACTAAAAACATTTTATGATATTTGCTAATCATGTATATTCAATGTCCTGGTTGCCAAGAATATGCTCGGAAGAGCGAAACAACAAAATGTCTGTGATGTTTGCGAGATAATGTTTGACATAAATGAGGCAAATTTATAAACATGTTTTAGCATATTTATGCTATTTACTCAAGTGTGAGATTGCGAGAAAAGATATGCTGTGATTGATATTGATTTTGGAGTAGGGAAATCCTTTTTTTTTTTTTTTTTAAATTTTGGCAAGATAATGTATAAGGCTAGATATAAAAAGCAAGAAGAGTTGAAAATCTATATCTATTTATAAAATTAAAAATCTAAATCCTACCTGTTACTCCTCATCGAACGTCGCAAATTCTCCACCGATTCTTTTCAAATTTTGATACAACCTTTTATTCGAATAGACCATCGTTTTTATATAGATATATTTACTTTTCTTCACATATCACGTCCGTGACAGCTAAAAGTAAGCGAGAGAACGGAGTTCTCTTTTTTTCTCAAATTTATGGAATATTTGCTGAACGTTAAAAATTCATTGCCTATCATGGTTTTGAATTTTAGATATGTGGATGAAACTTCAAGCGAAAATATTTTTTAAGAGAAGAGTTGTCGAATTCCTCAAGATTTCTCTTTCTCATTTTCAATAACAGCAAATTTCATTTTATGCTTCTAAATTCTTGATATCATTTATCGATATCATTTTCTTCTTTGTTATAACCGAGTATCCGTAATCCAATATATTCAGTGGTATATTCGAAGACATTCCACTGAATACATTACGTTTGTTTGGTAAACCATCGGTGACTGGAGTAAATTATTAAGCTGAGATAGAATTCATTTCGATGCCGGTCCTGTTTATGCAGTTATTGAATTACGGATGCTCGGTTATGATAGAGAAAATTCTTTCAAAGAAAGTGGTTGATTTTATTATTAATTCGTAATTTCGTTGTGGGATAGATATATACTTACTTTTATTTGACAACTTTTTTGGTATACTACATTCCATCGGTGGCTGAACCCTAATTTTAAACGGTCAAAAACGCATTAGAGTTTTACGTTTTCTGGACGCAGCAATAGGAACAGTTCAAATTCGGAGTTCTTACACCGACGCAGCAATAGCAATTTTTTAAAGTTCAAAACGACACAGCAATAGCAACAGTCCGAAAATTCAGTTGAGCAGTATTTTTCTCTTCGGAATTTTCATACAACGTTGCATTCGAATAGACGCAAAATTTCAAATCGGTCACGATTTTTTTTTTTTTTTTTTTAAAATTTTTATGTAGATAAGACTCGTAATTCAAGTTTTTCATTTATTTTTTGATTTTTATGGAATGTAGTTCGTTTATTTTTTGATTTGTGAGGGTTATAGTTGTGTCGCAGAAATGTCGAGATCATGATAGAATAAAGAAATGTTTCCTTCAACAATTTATGGATTACCTCTTTGATTTCTAATATTAGGTCGTGTCTTGGATTGCCTCTTTGTCATAAATGTCGTTATTCATTTTGACACAACGTTTCAAGTTTTTTACCCATTAATTTGAAATTTTGAGATAACGTTGTATTCGAAAGATGTGTGGTTTTATATAGATATATCTACTTTAATATTTCCTGTCACACATGTGACAGGTAAAAATGAGTGGTGTTGCAAAAACTTTAAAAGAAAGTTAGACTTTTAAACTTGAATTGACAATTGACTTACTTTTGCGGTCGTATATTGTGCTGCGTGACCAGTCGGATTTATTTCTTGTCAAATGAAGATAGATGCAGAAGTAAAAACTGAATTGAAATACGTTTGAATCCTATTGGCGAGTTGAGGGTTACTCGGTTACTCGGCCCTTTTTGTGTCAAGGAAACGAGTCTTTTGAATCAATAAAATTTTCATCTTTAATTTACCTTTCTTTTTTGGAATCTGTCGAAGGTAACAATCTGGCGTCAAAACAGTGAAAAAACGGTAACACACTATAGTGAAGTACAACCCTCTCATCTATTTGGAATAAGTGGGTTGCTTACAAAATTACATCAAGAAAAATGAGCTACAACAAAATAACATTAAGTGAATTATGGATCAAGCATCAAAAACGATTCAAAATTACAAAAATTATTAAATTATATAATTGATATCATGAAGTTTCCCGGAATTTCCGACAAGTGGATTGAATTTTTTTGACCAGACCCACATCAAACCCTTATGAGTGGACTGAATTTATTGACCACTCCTACTTTCTGCATTCACCAAGAGCTGGCCACGCGAACCTTGGCCTTGTTCGCTAATTTTCAATAGAAACAGTTATTGTAACTTCCTTTTAATTTTTAGCGAACAACTTGTACGAGTAATGCATTTTTTACTTTGGTTTTCACAGTGTTCAATATTATCGACATCGGATTCTAATTTCTTTTCATCGTAGAGTAAATTTCTCCTTTCATGAATACGAAATTTGTTATTGGTTGATCACAAATCTGATACCTAGCCAACCACATGAATATTGAATTTTGTTGTTCATCCATTTATCATGTCAGAAAAACCAAAAGATTTCTTGGAATATAGAAATGATGAATTAATCAAAAATTTTTATATTATAGAATATCCTGGTATAAGCAAACGTTTGACCTTTACTATAATGAACATATTATAAATTATGTTATGCTATGTGACATGGAGTAAACAACTCATTTTGCGCTATGCTAATATACTGTAAATTATCTTTCTTTGTGCTACAAGTTAATATGTTGCAAATTGTACTAAACTTTATTTTTAATAAAAATTTCACTGTAAAAAGGGTTCTTATCTGAAGGAATTCATTCATTAATTCATTCAGTCCTTTTCTCTGGTCAGTATTCGATAAGCGGCGGTTTCCAAACTTCATCAAATTCATCAATTCCCAATACCAATAACCTGCAGATAATTTCCCTACTTTCAAAAAGAAGTCTAAATTATCGGTTGAATTATCGATATTCATCAGATCATTGTGTACCATAATTGCAGCAAATAAAATTCGTCATATATTACATTTCTGCCAGTACAGATTTATTTAAAAATATCGACGTTGAGAAAATATCCGGAAAAATGGTAACTTATTCTTGCAGATGGGAAAAAAGAGTAAAATGAATTTATTATTTTTGCGTATTTCCGGAATTCCTTAACTATGTTCTTTTTTTTGATATCGTTGAATATGTTTTTATTTTAAAAAAAAGAATGAATACTATGTGATTAGATTTTTTCGGGACTCTAAAATTGGACAGAACCCACTAATAACTGTTCACATGATTTTTATGAAATTCTATTACCAAAAAGCAAAATTAAAAACTATGTTACTAAAAGACAATGTAGTAAGCTAAATGCGTATATTACATTTAAAAATCTGCAAAAGACATTATTTAATTATTAGTACTGTTAATACATAAGAGTGATAAAAGTTTTTTCTACATATTTTTCAAATAATTTGTTTCCTATTTATAGAATTTCACAATTCTGATACAATACTAACGAATGTATAGTAATATATAGCAAGTAATTTAGAATAGATTGGCAAAAGACGATACATTACAGTGAATGACTGAATTAGGTAAATTGGTAAATGAATGTTAAAACGTGACCATGTATAAGAACGATTAACAAAAAAATTTGTATTTTTTTTTCCTTGCAGGTTATGAAAAACAAGAATGAAATGTGATAAAATGAAATGCTGCAGCTCCATACAGATATCATTCAAAAAGAAAAAAAAAAAAAAGAAAAAAAAGAAAGAAAATACTATCAAATGATAAAAGGAAGCAGAAGCACTGTACAACATATTTTACCAGTTTTGAAATTTTATATTTCAATTATAAGCATTGATAAACTAATAGTAATAAAGTGAATAGCGGTTATCATAAATCTCCATTGGAGGTTAGTGTCTGACGTATAGCTAAGCCACAGAGGGATACTGCAACAATGTTAAAAAAAATTTCATATTTCAGTTATATTTCATTCTGAAGAATAAATATTATAGAAATAAGAAAAAGCTAATAATTTTTCGAAATCTTTAGATAGCAAAAAATTTCGAATAACGCATTTAAGTTTAACTTTAGAAATTTCGTATAAATTAAGCAATTACAATTAACAGCCTACTAAGTAGTTCAATTATAGACGATTATATTACAATAAAATGAAAAAATGCTGAGTGAAAGTATTTTATAATTTAAAAATTAAACTTTAAAGTAAATAAAAAAACAATAAATTGGTGTTTTTAAGTAAGTTCAAACAAGCCGCTACCCTTTTTTTTGCGTGCAAATGGTTTTATCTCTTCATTGCAACTTTGTGCAACAAGTTAAGTAATACAAAAAAAATATTTGTTATGGAAGCAAAAATAACTTGAAGGAAATTCTGAAGAAATTACCGCGATCAGATAATAAAACATACATCAAAGATAGGGCTTGAAAGAACAATACATTATTGCTAGCTGCATGATGAAACCAGAATAATTAAAATTACCTGGAAAAACTCTGAAAACAATAAATGATGGTTCTTAGATTGCCCAAATTCAGATATGGACATACTTGATCGGAATTTTATGATATATAATATTTTTTAGTTTCTTGGCTTTGTATTTTAATTATAAAGCCTATATAAAGATTAAGAATATTACGTACTGGATTCCGAATAACAATAACTGAATGAGAGATGAAAAACAGAAGCATAAAAGAATGAAAAATCCACTTCAAATATGCATATAGTCAATGACAAGCAAATACTGAGATTCGATACCGACGCGCATACCTACTGTTTGAAAATAAAAATTCCTTGAGTTATTTCCACTGCTTACATGTGTACTGAAGCACTATATCGAACATGACTTGATGGCATATGCCACCTCGAAGGACGATACTGAAACATTTATTTATATTAGTATATCATAAAAAACAAGCGCTAAAAAAAATTAACATGCAAATAAAGCAAAAGATTTAAACAAGAAAAAAATTTTGAATAGTACCAGCATCTTCTTATAATTAAATTGATCTTTCTGTAGCATAAAATAAGAACTACCACAAAAACATTTTTTTGCTGTCATTTTTCAGATGTATTTCTTCAAAAGATAACGTCAGAATTTACCCTTATCAGTAGTTGGCCCGATGGCGTATGAGGATTGAAATATGCATATGAGGCCCAACTTGCCAAAAGTAAAACGCCAACCAAGGCAACAAATATCGATACGAATCCACTATTAGATCGACCTAATACATCTAGAAAATGGCTTGATATCATCAAAAATTTTATTTAGCAAGAGATGTGACTGTATTAATTTATTCTTTAGACTTTTGCAAAAAAAAAAGAAAACAGCGAATTGAAAACTGCAAATATTTAAAACAAAATCACCTTGGCTATCTTTAGCTATTTCTGGAACCTTAATTTTCTTTTCACGATCCCATGCAACTACTTCATCCGGTTCTGATGGTGATGCTGTTACTCGTGCTTTTCCTGTAATTAAAACCAATTATTTCACTATTTCTGTTAAATGTTGCAGTTCAGTTTATTAGTATTATAACTGATGGTTTTGTGGCGCGAAATGAGTATTCCTAAACTGCAATAAATTTGTATCTAGAAAGCATTAAAACTGAGGTAAAAAAATTGAAAGATGTCATAAAAGAGAAAAGAATCTGGATGGGCGGACTAACCAAGAATTGAGAATCCCATTTACTTTTATCTAATAAGCAACATAATGATTCTATGAAACCATTTCATTGTTAAGGAATAATTAGAAGAAGTTAAAAAAATTCGTGCACAATAATTTCAACGACACTGAAGGTGAATTTAATTCGATTATCATTTGTTTAAAAATACCAGATGCATCTTGAATATCGTCTTCATCATCGATTTCATTGAAATCTTCATCTGCACTGCAATAAGTCACCTTACCGTTATCTTTACAGTTTCCTTCAATCCAATGCTGTCGGCGTCTATGTAATCTAAAAATATATTATATATTATTCCCCTTCAGAAATTTCGAACTAGAGATCTTCATATACGAAAAGAAATAAAGAAGCTTACCCAGCTTGGTCAGAGCAGAAAGGTCCGCCATGTTTTGCCTTCGAATGACACCAAGAGCAATTAAAATGTTTTAAAGTTGCATTGGAACATTCTTCACAGGTCTGATATTGTATGCATGCTGGAATATGAAGATTATATTTACATGTTTCCTAAGAATATAAAATTTGAAAACAAAAATAGGGAGGAAATTGTTCTTACTTGGTTGAGCTTTCAATATGATGATCGTATTTGATACAATCAATGACGGTTTCACTTCAATACGATGATATTCGTAAATAACTCGTTTTATTGATGCTGAAGGTGGTATAAATTTAAGATATTTTAGAAAAAACAACATTTTTAACAACAATATTTTATAGTATTGCAATTCAAGGAGCAAAAAGAAAAAAAGGAAAAACTTACGAGGCTGTGAAATAGGTGCAAGAGGATTATGCACACTGTGATGGAAAAGATACGCATCACTCAATCCTACTTTCACTGGGTGATGTGAATCACTTATATTTGTTACAGGTATTGGTATCTAAAATACCGCTTGAAGGTACCATTGAAATAAAGTAAAATACTTTATAAATAAAAAAAAGAGCCATAAAAAAGGAGGAATTTAGCATACACTGCTCAAATTAATCTAATTACTATTTTCATGCCACTGATTACTATTGACAATCTAATACTTATAGGAATTTAAGAATTGATTCTTTCAATGCTTACATCTTTATAGACGAACCAGATATCTCCATTCTTATGTAAAGATACTTGAAAAGTGAAAAAGCCGTCTGAAAATAGGCACAATAATAATTCAACAGAATTTTACAATGGAATTTTGAAGTTAAAATTTTCGAATATATTCACAAAAAATTTTAGAAAAGATACGTCGAGAAGATTGAAGAATATACATATTTATAATATTTTCCAATGACATTTCTATCGATGACACAAACACTATCCATTTTATTCTTATCCCAGACTTCTAGCTATTTTCCCTTTCAATGTTAAATTTTCAAAAACCAAATTTGCTAAGTGTGATATCTTATTCTTAAGAAATCTACAGAAATCATGCCTGAACGCTGTTCACGAAATTGTAAATTACGCCATTCTATGACAAATTTTTCACCATCATCCGCGTACATAATTGTAGCATTTTCGCCGTGTGTATCAAAATTGGCCATAAGCGGTGCAATATATTGCGTAGCTGCTAACCAGCTATGCCACTGATCACCAATGTAAGCAAAGCCTATGGCATAAATAAATTTACGTCCGTAAGTTATTATTTTGTTTTCAATTTGCTCCAGATTTTGAGTTTCCAATTAAATATAGGGTATTAATACTCTTTTGCAAACATCACAGAACACTATTAGAACCATAAATGCCATTTTAAATAATAAATGAAAGAGATAATGTTAGGAATCTATCAATTTGAAATCAGAGCAGCAAATCATTTCTAAAGCATACTGTGAAAAAAATTTAAGAAGAAATATTTTGGAAAAAACTTCATAACTCACCACCAGTAGCGATAGATAAATTTCTCATTCGGTAACCATAAAAAGGAAAATCGAACTGTATCTTAGCCGCCTAAAAGTTTTCTGAATTAAAAAAACTAATGGAAATAACGAATTAAATATTCGGTCTTCGAATACTGTTATAACAAAGATAATGCAAATTGCATATATCTTCTAAATTTCATTTATAATCATCCTATCATTTTTGCATCAAGACAACTAAGAATTCTGTCATCAAAAAATCTTCGAATAGTTAATATTACGTACCACAGCTCTTCTATAACTATTTGAGAGTGATGAATGACTTTTATTACCAACAGTTCCTGGCTTTTCTAACATTGCTGGTACATCAATGTAATAATCTTTCATTAGATCAGATCTATTGACTTTGGTTTCCATTGTGTAATACTGATGATCAATCTTAAAAAAACTATTTTATAGATAAAGGAAATACAGTTCTGTGATGTTAAATTCAATAGGTAATAATTTAAACATCAAAGCAATCATCGTATCACATGTATTTTCCCTTTGTATTATTCAATTATTCATTTTTTCCATTACTTCAAAAGAATGGAGTCATGCAGATAATTTTAAGAGAGACAATAACAATCGATTAAACATAAAGTCAATATATGGTAAACTTAATTAGAATTCTTAGAATTAGATAAATGATTAATAGGGTAAAAATATTATACTGGGAGACAGTATCTCATATCTTTTAAAAAATTTAAGTTTTAAAATTAAAGTGATATTTCAACAACATACCGAATCTTCTAACACCTCAACATCTTTTGGTAAACGAAATGCGCCCTCCTCGACATCATCGCTGTCATCATCAGTTTCTCTTTTATATCTTCTTTGTAACGGTAAGAAATTTGGTGAGTCGAAGTTATAATGAAATGACCCTGGATTGGAATTTTTGTTTAAAATTTGCAATCTTAAAAAAAAGTTAGAAATTCCAAATAATTCGAAATACCAAATAATCAGAAGGAATTGAAATGTTTTTCATACCAAAAATGAAAAACTATTTCAGAAATGAAAAGATGGGGAAAACAAAAAAAAATAGAAACTGCAATAATTAAATAAATAATTATCTAGGAATTTACTTAAAGATATCAATTTTCTTTCCATTTATTTCAATTTCATGTAAATGTATCGAACATTATTATAAATCTAAACTAATCTAAAATATTCTAAAAAAATGTACCTTCTCCTTCAACAGCAAATGAAAAATCAATAAGAGTAAGAAGAAACAGTAAGAGATGTAACTTAAAATACATCATTTTCCAGAAAATATTTTGTTTCAGCGAGCAAACTGCTTCATGCAAATGCCTTCTGCGAATTATACACGTCACGCATAACACGTACTATCTCTAAAAATCAACTGTCTGAATGTTTGAAAATATTTTTAAAAAAGTAATGATCGAAAAATTATATATATATATATACATTACATAAATGATGCATAAATGTATTATACATTATTGATGCATATATAATGCAAGTATTTTCATAGAATACTTCGTAAATGGAGCATGCATGGTGAATTTACAAATGCATGTATATATCATTTAGTATCACTTTGAAAAGAAAGCTGCAATAATATATGACTCTCACATGTGATTATGGAAAAATAAGGCTTATTTCTATTTCATATTTCAATCGTGTAAAATAAAGATAAATTTTCAAGTTTTGGAAAATTTATTAGAGAAAAATAGAAAGTGATATTAATCTACTGGAGTGCTTCTGTAGTATCATCTTATATGAATTTCGATTATTTTTCATGTATAAACGTTCCAACCGAATGATATCACTGATAAGAGCAAATCGTAAGGCATTTTTGCATGAACAAAGGTTAAAAAAGATTCACGAAAGAAATCATCTCAGATAAATATTATATGACTGGTAAGTCACTACATCAGCATTCCGCAAATATACTCAGTAATGTCAACTGTCACCATCGGGAACACCACGTGACATCACGCAACCTACGTAGGAACACTTAATGGACTGAAAGAGGAACAATATCGAACGGATTGCACTTGAACGAAAGGACGAAATTAAAACTGAACAAAAATTGACGTTTTAGTTAAAAATCGATGGGTATAAAAAGAACGGTCCGATATGAAAAACAAATGACCCATCCCCTTTGTTTACCTATCTTACAACCACCAGCGTCATCGATGTGACATTTTGTAATCGGACATGCGATCGATCCGTAAAGATCAAAAGAAGTAAGTACGGTAGGGCGGGTACGGTATTTTAGTGATACAGTCATTTACAGAATACAAGTTCAGTATTACGATCGAAATAAGAAATAGTACCATAGGAATTTTTATTTTTTGACGATTGATATAGGCGATAGTTGTCATGAAGATTTTATTGATTGATTGGTTGATTGATTGATGGGAGATTTATTTGTCGTCCACGTTATAGGACAATTATCAGAGAATATCAAAATATATCGATCGTTAGATTATTCTTCCTTTTGTGGCTCGAAGGAATCGAATCAAAGAGTAATTTATCTTTGAGTTTTGAATGACAGATTCTATTTGTGACTCAAAGAACGGTACTTTTTGATTCGACCACTATAAGCGATTAAAAAAAAAAAAACGAATAACCCAAATGATTGATATATTTGGATGATTTCTAATAATTGTCTTTATCACATAGATGAAGAATAAATCCTCCGTCAATCAATAAAAACCTTTATCACAACTATTGGCTGTGTCAATCGTCAAAAACAAAAATTTTCCCGACTAAATTTTTTGGTACCATAATATATATCGAAATGATTCTATTGCACATTTTAACTTAACTTGTACAGTTGTTGTTATTGTAAATAATCTTCAGTATTTTGGGCAAATACCTTGAAAAATACAGGTGTATTATGGTCATTTTGCTCTCCGTGAGCTGTATATTTTCAACAAATCGAAGAACAAAATTTCTTGATGATGCGATCATCGAGATGATGCGATGCAGGAAGAAGGATGAGTATGAAAAATGTAAGAACAAAGATGATGATAGGAACGATTCTTTGATGATCAAACTGAGGTATGAAGTCGCTGAGAAATATTGACAATGTAAAAGCAAAAAAAAAAAAAAAAATCAATGAAATGGAAAGATCGATGATCTAATATCAACGAAACAAATGTAGCAAGGAATCCAGTTTATCGAGAAATGAGGAAGTTACTCATCCGAGAAATGCTCACTATCACGAATTTCCTGAATCAACAATGTCGAAATGTTCAAAAACGGAAGAAATTTGACCGAAAAATTACCA
This sequence comes from Onchocerca volvulus, assembly GCA_000499405.2. NCBI lineage: Eukaryota > Metazoa > Nematoda > Chromadorea > Rhabditida > Onchocercidae > Onchocerca > Onchocerca volvulus. The sequence continues at coordinate 3,286,924 of HG738139.1, read as the reverse complement.
TCCTTTTCGCCTATATTTTCCATCTCCTAATGATAATCAATTTTCGGCAGGTGTTTCAGGTGTATGGAATTGAAAGAAAGAAGGAAAGAAAGAAAGGAAGTGGAAAATATTTCGATGGATTAAACTATTTAAAAATAAAAAAATAAAGAAAAAGAAAATTGAAAACTGAAAACAAAGTGTTTTGCTAATAATACCTAGCCGTTGGTTCTTTTCTTTTGAAAGATCAGCCGAGATCATTCTTGTTATCAAATAATTAAGTAATGTTTTGATAATTGATTAATTTATCTATTTATGTTCTTATGAGCAGGATAAATGTGGAATCATTTTGACTACTTAAATGTGTATTTGCAACAAACTATAGCATCGATAATGATATTTTTTTGATTTTTGATAAAAAAATTGGCTATTATGAATAGATTTTTCTGTTAAAAGATTAGTTATGAATAGGTTTTTTTTTTTTTTTTTTTTCAAGTAACAGTTGATGAGAATGTCAAGTGATAAGTACAGTAGTTCTTGCAGTGTTTACAATATTCCGTAAAACAGTAGAGATCGATGATATACTTCTAGACATACAGTATGAATGTTTATAACTGGATACCGTAGAAGTATTTACAAGTTAGTACAGTATGAAAACATGAACATTTATAATGATACAATATGTGCATCCTATATAAATTGGTAGAAATTTTTGTAAATGAGCATAGTATGAATGCTTTATAAGTGAATATAATATGAATTTTTATAATTGAGTACAATTTGAGTAATTATAAATGAGCGCAATATGAATGTTTATTAATAAGTACAGTAGGAATATTTATGGAGTACGGTAGAAATATTTATAAATGATTGGTATCTTTTGCAGGAAAGTTTATAAATTAGTATAGTATTAGTAAAAGCGAATAATTGCATAGTTGAAGCCAATGTTACTACGAGAATGAATCTGTTTGACATTGCGTATAAATTGAAATTTTTCGTATAACTACGACGATAAATAGAAGTTAGTCGTAAATCAGGATGTAAATATCTGAAAGCATTCGGGGAAAATTGAATGAGATAATTTCGAAGTGAGAAATGAGAAATATTTTGTTAGTTAAACACAATTTTTTAATGAGAAAGAAATTTAGAACAAATTGGCAGTTGAAATTTGTGAAAAAGTATGATAGATATTTGAGAAAGGGAAGAAATGAAGAAAAAACAACGCTGTTTTTCCGGGCAAAAATAATACGCCTGCTAACCGAAATCGATTTTATGCTTTTTCAACCTAATATGCAAAAGTAGGAAAGATGGAGAAGAAGAAGAAGAAGAAGATGAAGAAACATTTTGATTTGTTTCTTACTTTTGCCAAGTTTGAAATATTATCACATCAATTGGGCATATATATATATATACATACAAATATTTATTATATGATTCATAATGATGCTTCTTCAACATAAAACAGTTGTTTTCAAAAAGTTCAACATGAAAATGGAGTGTAAATCGATTGCTTTCACTTGATTTTTTTTTATTTCTACATTTTTTTTTTTTTTTTTTTTTTTTTTTTTTTTTTTTTTTTTTTTGATGATCAAAGTGGATTGAAATGGAAATGAATCAAATTTATGAGAATTAAAATGATGTGAATTTAATGATTTAATAATTTTATGTGGAATTTTAATTAAATTTGATTTAATCAAAATAGAATTAACAAGCAAGCATTTGAAATGTTTGATTTATGTATTGGAGAAGAAAAAGTTGGAATAATTATAAACTATGAAATTGCAAAATTCATTTATATTTTGAGCAAATAAAATATCAAAAAACATCGATTCATTATTTGAAATTGTCTATCTATTGTCTAATAAAATTGCATTCCAATTATTTGAAAAAGTTATTTCGCTCAACAAGCAACTTTTTTGATAACATTAGAAAAACTTGCACAGCTAACTGCGAAATGACCTTTTCAAATCGCATTTCAATTCAATTGATGTGGTAATTTGTTGCATGCATTTGAAATGAATCATTTTACTTATAATTGCATGCAATTTGCAGGTTTAATTGCTGAAAAATGTGAAATGCATCTTCCCGATTTGTATAAATACAAAATGACATAGTTTTGAATTTTTAGGAAAATTTTTATTAAAAAATTATTTAAATTCAACCAATTCGAATGTTTAATTTTCAATTAAATTTTTTTTTTTATTCAATCTTTTTATCATATTTATTTATTTAAACTGTAAAAATCAGCATAATTAGTTGCTTATTTTCTAAATGAATTCATTATTTAGAAATTAAAAAAAAACGAATGTTGCAATCAAATAAATTGAATTGAAATCAACAGAAAAAAATTGATGAAATGATTTTTGACAATTAAAAAAAAATTGTTCAAAAATTTGCCATTTTGAACAATTTTTCTCTTTTTTTAATTTTAAAATTTATTATCTTTTATTTGTTTTACATCCGTATTTCTCATTTGTTTTTTTATTTATGCTTACAAAATTAGTTTATTATTGACCAATATCTATTTCTTAAATATTTCGAATATATATTTACATTATTTATTAATTTTAATAACGAATAAAAATGAAATCTTTAATTCTTCTTAAACTTATATAAACTTTATTGTTGCATTCATTTGTACATACTTCCGTTTCATTTCCAAATTGATCTCAAAAATATCTTTTTTTTTTTTCTTTTTCAAAATTTCCATCCTATTAACGTTACAAAGTGAGCAAAAAAAAAATATGCCCAGTAGAAAGTTCCCTTAAGTTAAAATAATTAATAGCCTATTTGTTCGAATATTTCGTTTTTTTTTTAAATATTTCGGGCAAAAGAATAGTTTTTTTTTTTCGAAATTGCAAAAGAAATTCCAAATGAAAACTATTCGAAATAACGGGCAATGTCGAAAAATTGTTAAAATTGCTATTGATGTGTCTGCTTTTTAAATAATTTATTATTTTGATTGGAAGCCTAGACTTTATTCTTCACTTTTTCATTTGCCACATCTGTTAATGCCATCATTTTCTTTTTTTTTTTTTTTTTTCAAACTAAATAGTATAAATATTTTAACATTTAAAAATTCATTTTTAAATTCTAATAATGTGAAGAATTTGCATAATTATATGAATAAAATAAATTTGATCATTTCTTTAAATAAAAATAAAATCATTCAAGTAAAAAATTAAACTTAGGATATTAAAAAAATCAATTTTTTTTTTTTTTTTTTTTTTTTTGCTGAATACCATTTAAAAGAAAAAAGCAATTAATTAAATCATCAAATTTAGTAAAAACTGGAAAGACCGGTGAATGAATTGGAAAGAGAATTTAATGAATTTATAATTAAGTAGAAATTTAAAAATCAAAAATAAGAGAACGAAAAACAAACATTATTTGATATATTATTGAAATGGAAAAATAGAAAAAATAGAAGAAAGTAGGATAAATATACGCAAATTGCAAATAAATGACAATAAATTTAAAATTTCAAAATCATTCATCGAAATGAAAAAACTGAAATCATTGAATTGAACAAATATTCTTCATTCTTTCAATAAATAGCTAATTTATGGAAGCGAAATGTAAGTTTTTAAATTTATTAAAGAAATGAAGTTTTTTTTTTTTTTTTTTTTTGGTCGAAATAAAAGAATGTAAATGAAAAAATTAGTTTTAAATTTAAAAGAAAATAATTCTCAAAAAATTTTGCAATATAAAAAGAAAAGAATAGTAAATAGTATAAAAAGCAATTTCATTTTTAAAAATTCAACAATAACTTAAATTCATACAAATCGGCACGAAAAAAAAAAAGATAATTAATAGTGCTAATGAGGGTCAACTGTTCCATACAACTAAATGAACAATTGTCAAAAAAAAAAAAGTCTTTTTTATTATTTAAAAATTTAACAAATAGTTCAAGAAATTTTAAAATATAAATGAGTTGAAATTTTGGAACACAAAAACTTTTTTCCAAAAAAAAAAAAAAAAAAAGAAAAATGAAATTAAAAAAAAGTTTAAATGAGAAAAGTGTACTTTATCAAAAGTTGTTCGCTCGAAATAATTCATCCAATTGGTTGAATTGAATGTATAAGCAAAGAAAGTTATTTTGACCTTTAAAAAATCTTTTTTCTTTTTCTTTTTTTTTAACATTCTTTGATTTTTTTTCCTTTTTTTTTATTCTAAAATAATTGAAATTCCATTGTTGTTCGTTCTTTTGATAAATAATTTTGGTTAGTTGAAAATGAAAAAAAAAAAAAAAGAAGAAAAAAGCGGAAAAAGGAAAGCAAAACGATCAATTATCAATAACCTTAAAAAAAAGCAATAATAAATCATTATCATTGATAAGCTTAGCCATGAATGATAATATCAGCAGTAATTCCAACAATTTCTTCAAAAATTTTGAATTTTGAAATTTTTAAATGTTCACAAGAATTTGTTCGTCTATTACTTTTCATTAAACATTTATCAACAGCAAATTAATTTGCTTAGTTTAAAAAATTAGTTTGGGAAGAAAACGAATGATTATTTATTTTAATTCAATTTAATTTCAAAATATTTCATTTTATTTTAATTATTGGTATATCTCCCATCCATTTGAAATAAATATTTATTTAATAAAATATTTTGACAACGAAATGAAAGAAAAAAAAAGAAAAAACATTTGACAATTTGACATATTGATTTAAAATCTGTCACAAAGATCAAATCATTCCATTTTTTTTCTCTTTTTTTTTTGATCGACATAAAATTTCATTTGTTACGAACTTTATCACTTTAGCTATATTTGGAATTAGAAATATCGATCACCAAATTTGATTTTTTTCAAATTTTAAGTAAAGAATATTGTGGCAAACCTAAAAATCATACTTAATAGCTGTATTTGAGATTAGAAATATCGATCACTTTGACATTAAAACCAATTTTCATAATAAATAGTATGTGTGAAAGATTTTCTGAAATTATCCAAGATGAATGTTAATTCGTTTTAGAATTTTCAAATTTTTTTCAAATTTAAAAGTTTTCAAAATTTCATATTGGATAAGTTGGTAAAATGTTAAGACTTTTTGTTCAATCAAATAAAAAGAAAAGAAATTTAAAATAATGATTTGTAATGATTGAATCAACTTGATTATGATGTTTGATCCAGTCATAATGTTTGATCTGATCATGATGTTTAATCTGATTAAAATGCTTCTTCCCTGATTTTTTTATAAAAGATATGATTTTTCAAATGAAAAGATAATTTAAATTAAAAATTAAAATCATTGTTAAATGAAACGATTTCAACTTACCATTTGATATGCTATGCAAGCTATAGTAATTTTTCAAAATGAATTTGTCGGAAAAAAAAAGACTCCGAGAAAGTTTCAGTTTAAAAAATTTTTTACGAAAACTATCGATTATCACTTTTTCAAAAACAATAAAATCTTTTTCAATTTGCTTAAATTACAAAAGGAACCAATGATATATGAGAAATTCTATGAATCAAAAAAATTTTTGCTTAAAATAATTATTTGCAAATAAAATAATATCAATCGATTCAATTATCCAGCAGAACAAGATGTCACCATCTTGTCACATCTACTTTTATTTCTTTCTTTCAAAAATCTCGTTCCCACACAAAAAAAAAAAAGATTTACTTTCAAATTTTTTTCATTTCTTGCTTAAATTAGACGAATTAGCTATGCTAATATACGCATAAAATGATTATATTATCAAATTTGCATAAATTATATTAAATTTAAATTGGTCGTACAAATTGAATCAAAAATTAACTTATTCAATGTCGAAAAAAAAAAAAGAAAAACAACGATATCAGTTGAATCATATAATTTAAAAAAAACAACAATAAGATATGAAAAAGTTCCAATAGGATTGATAAATGATATTATCTGTTTGTTTATCTGATAACAAAATAAATTTTCTTCTATCTTCTCAAGTTGTATATCAGTTTTATATTTAAAACTTTATCTTTTTGCAATTTAAATTCTCATCTTCTTATCCATTCATAAGAAACAATTCTGTTATATTCATTAAGAATATTCTCATACTATTCTAAACATTATTTATTAATATTATGGTAACAATAATAAATGTATCAAAAAATGAAAAAAAGAAAAATCACAACAAACTAACAAATGCTTAATTGAAATACGAGAATTATTGATATTGATATTCGATACTAAGAAATATTAAATTTAACTTTTGAAAAAAAAAAATTAGTAAATAATATAAAAATAATCGTTGATCATTGATAACTTAGATGAAATGAAGATAGTTAAAATTGCGAACATTTCTTAAATTTATTGAATTGAAGTGAAGGAAAATGGAGCAAATCGAAAAAAGAAATATCGTCATTTCGACAAAAAAAAAAAAATGATAAATTAATACTATCGTCAATAAGAGGTTACCGCAAAAATTCGAGTGAAGAATATGAAGATAGAATAGATCGGCGATATTTTAGTAAAATTCTCATTTGTTGAAAATCTTCGCTTCCTTCCTTTCTTATTTTCTTTTTTTGTTCTTTGAACATTCAATACCGAACATATATATCAATTTCCTTCTCGACATTTATACAATTTCTCGCTATCATAGCAATTCTTCTATTTGTGATACTTTTAAGATGACATTCAATTTGTCACATATCGATCAAATATCATTATAATCCAGGAAATGGCACAAGAGAGAAAGATAAAAATGTAATATTTTTGTGATAATTAGAAAAAACAGATCTAGTACAAAAAAAAAAAAATGAATACTTCTATGCCGCTTAACTTTGAAGCATGCTTGGATTCATCAATCAAATTGTTCTTTTCAATTTCATCCAGAACGAATGTTCTAACTTTAGAAACATTAAACTGATACTTAATCATAAGGTATATACTGCCTCATAAGTTACACACATGTTCATCTTATCCAATCTTTAAAAACAGTTAATCAATTAATGTGTGTGAGAATATACGAACGAATAAAAGCGGTAAATTAATGTTAGGAATACCATAATTAGTTGAAGATAATTAATCGCCTAATTAACTCCCGCAAATTGTGGTAATTTTACAATAGAAAAAAGGATAGAAAATATAAAAATTTGAATGCTCAAATGATACCATCCTTATTTTCTTAACCTCCTTCTTGACCAGTCTTATTTAATGCTAATTTCGTGAACATATACAGGCAAATTATTAAAGAATGAATTATGAAAATGTAGATTACTACTGGCGATCTGAATAATGATTTAAACTTAATACAATACGTTCTTTCTTATCATTTAGATTAGCAAAAATTTCTTGGAAAACAGCAAAATAAGCAAACTAAACACCACTCAGTTCCAAACTTTCTGAACCCATTACGTAGTGATTGTTTAATCTTTTCCAACTTTGTAAGCATTTTGTTTGCATCTACAACGACGTTATTATGTGCCTAGCGAAACGAAAGTTTAAAAAACTGAATCCATAAAAACCAAATAAACAGCGAAGATGTAATATGTAGTAATAATGTTCATAGGTGTACACACTGGTAGAACAGTTTATCAATGTTAAGAAAAAGTGGAAATCAACGCCACCTGTTCATACCAAAGTTTCTTTTAAAGTCACAAAAATTTCATTTTGAAATTAATTTCAAAGAGTCGCAGACGAAATATGAAACTTCAAATAGAGAAAGCAATTCCCTATGAGCTAAATTTGCTCCTAATTTCTTATCTTTTTTTTTAATCCCAAATTTAACTTAAATTTAAAATTAAAAAAAATTATTATTATGTTAACCCAAAAATTCGTTTACAATATGAAAAAATTTCAAAATTAATGAGACCAGAAATGCTTTGCATTGACAGGAGCAGCTCAAAACAAGAACAATTATTTACATGATAATAATCACTGCTGTGATTGTTGTTGCTGCTGTTGCTGTTGGTGCTGATGTGGCTGTTGCTGTTGTTGTTGCTGATGTTTTCCAAAGATATCTTCATATTTTGTTGTCGGTGGTAATCGTGAGGACATTTCCTTCACCTCATGCATTTGTAAAAAATAACTTAATTGCCGTCTTATGCGTCGTAAATAACGTAAACGTTTCCGTGGTACTTGTCTTTTAATTTTTTTCTTCAATATCGCAAATAGATCATTATCAGCCTGCATATGAAAAAATAATTTACGGTTCTTTTTAGATAACTCACGGTTCTTCTTGAAATAAAACTGCAAAGTTGCTTCAGAATTAGTTCTGAAATGCGGTTTGCAAAATTTTGAACTGAAAATTCTACTTTTAAAGCAAAAGATCTTAAATGATTAAGCGACTCCGTAGCAAATAAGAGAGACATGAATTTTCTACAGACAATTTTACCAAATTAGATTTCAAGAAATGAGTATACCTCCACATCTCCATTACCACATTTTTGGCCAGCATGGGAAGAAGAACATTTTGCATCATCACTTTCCGTATCTAGAAAAATTACTTTTAATTATATATGTAATTCTCTAAAATTCTTCACGATTTGTAAAGAAGATAGCTTTTTAGATCAACGTCTTAATTTACGAAATTCCTAATTTAACAAATGAAACTTGAACTTTAATAACAATTTAGTAAATTTTGTTCACTCACCTGATGAATCATCGTCATCACTATCACTATCATCCGAGAAACCATTCCGTTGCTGAATCTGATTAGAATTGCCGGAAGGATGCACTTCGGGTGAACTAATAGGTGAAGTTGTTGAATGAGCAGAAATTGGCTTCGATACTTGTTGTACAGTACCATTTGCATCAGCACTCTTCTGTGAACTATTTTCCATCTGTGCTGTCCTATTCTGTGCATATTTGGCCACTTCTGCGACTGCCGAAATCACTTCCATGCGCATATCCGACGTTGTAGCACCCTGATTCTCCATTTTTATTTCGATGCCCTGATAAATTCGTTACGCATAGCCGTGAAGGCTCTGATGTTATACGAAATCTACTTCTATCTACTACTTAATATAATTTTTATTTAAACTCTCACAATTACAAATTAATGAAAAGCACAAACTTAAGAAAAAAAATTACTTCTTTTGATGCCTCGCCATTTTGAAATGCTACATGAGGATTGCTGTAACAAGCAGCTGCATTAGCCTGCAAGTACAATCATCCTTCAAACAAGTATCATCAATGATTCGTCAAACTGCCATACTTTTGCAAATTAAAATTCCCTCTTTCAAGCCACAAAAACATTTTTAAAAATGATTTGCTAAGATAGGAGCCTATTTCTTGGTGAAGATGCTGGGACGATTCAATGAATTAAAGAATGAAACAGGAATTATCTAAAAATAATTACGATGAGAGATAAACTATAGAATTCGTACAAGTTGATGGATGAATGACCACAAATTCTCCTTTAGATTATTATTATAATTATTTTGTTCCTAACAATTATTTTTAAATAATTTAGCAATCATCTTTATACTTTCTATCATGAAAAATTCGGAAAAGATCGCTAAAACAGACAGACTAACATCATGAACACCATTAAAATCGCCCTGCATACGAAGTATATCGTTCAAAAATTGCTGAGGATATGGAGCCGCTGAAAACCCTGTATAATATTGTTCATCCATATGCTGCAAGTGAAATTTTTCAAAATTTTATTAAGATTTATGCAGAGTTAAGCATAATAAATTTTTACAAATGTAATATTGCATCCTTGGAATTTTTCTAAAATTTCTATGAAAATTTTCACGTACTTTTCGTTTCTGAACCGATACGGTTTGTCGTGTTATAGGATCCATTACATGTTTTGATGGCGGTGCCTGAAAAAAAAAAAAAAAAAACCATGATTCAACTGATGCTGAACTATAATAGCACAATAGAAATTGTCATTTCTTAGCCAACTCATTCAGTTTTGTTTCAGCATAAATTTCTTATATTCAATTGCTAAATTTCAAGTTAACATTCAATAAGAATGGTATGAAAATGGAAATATATCATTGGCTGAGAAAAGAAAAAATCCCGTATGTAGAGAAATATGTTACAAAGAACGCACCATCATGTCAGCAGGAGCGGGATGCGAATGTCCCTCTTCGGTAACATATAACTGTAAAGTTGCAACAAAGTTAAATTATATTTTAATTCAAATGATACTATTTGCTGGGGAAGAGAAAAAAAAAATTAAAATTTGTCGAATAATCTGAATACCTGTACACAATCGAGCATTACTTTGGCCTTCATCGACGCATAACAAGGTTCATATTTGCAATGATAATACACGATATTATTCACTTTCTAAAACAAGTCAGTCGCTGGTCGTCAAGATCGTCTGGTCTTCTGTGTATTGCTCTCGATATTACTGTGATGTTAACGAAGGTGGTAGAAGTTAATCAAAAGTATTACCAATAAAGAAGTACCAATAAAGAAGTGCAAAGTGCACCTAACAAAAAATACACGAAATAAAGCGTATCAAATTTTTCTAACGGTCAATAATGATATTTTTGCAAATGGCAAAGGTTCTTCCAAATCTTACGACTAACTAGACCTTCCTAACTAAGAAGCAAAAAATTATAAAAAAAAAAAATAATTCACGTGATGATGACGATACCAATAATCGCCCAATTTTTCTTCCCAATCTCGAAATTCTTGCATTCCAATTATCGATTTCTTCACATAAAAACGTCTTTTTTCACGCTGTGAAACAGCAACATTCGTTGGTACCTGCAAAACTTTCAATTTTGCACTCAACAATGTAGGATAAACACAATTTCTAATTGAATTTAAACGTGACGTAAAACATACAAGATACTAATCTTCACATAACATATATTATACACAGTGATAGGATATAAATTTTAATAAATAATAGAAATTTTGATAAATATTCCAAAATTAACTTACTATACTCACCATTGACGGTGCTGTTGTACCATCAAATCCGGCATGCATGTTTAGTTACCTAGAAAAAATATGTTAATTAACAAAATCTCAACTTGTATTGCAATATTTATCATTTAGCGTAAACAATTTATTAAACTTCTGCAAATACTTTTTTTTTTTTTTTTTGACGAATAATTTGTATTTTCAAATTTTAACTAATAACAAATTGTTTAAGTTTAAATTTTGATATGTATGTTGAAGGGAGTGCATTAATTTAAACAAATATTTTTATAATTTGAATAGAAATTAAATTTTAAAATGATAAAGAATTTGAAATTTTTGATTAGTTAACAATGAAAGAGAAAGATGAGAAGTGTTAGTTGTGCGCTGCTGGCTACGTCGTCGTAATGTAAAGGCTTTTAAAATCATCGTTATCAACAACAATTCTGACAATGTCAAAGATTGGCGAATGCGTGGGTGGTTGGAAGTAAAGAATCGTTTTGATAACGACGAAAAGTAATGAAAAGGAGGAAGGAATTGATGATGGTGGTGTTAGGCGAGCGTTCATCGACATCAGCAACATCGTCGAGCAACTCAATTCGTGCTGACGCTGTCGCAACTGCCGCGTCGCTTACGAACGAACAATGATATCATCAGCAGGCAAACAGCACAATCATCAACGCCACCACCATTAACTACTACTATTACTTGCTAACAACATCAATACCAATACCTTCTTCATCTTCACCCCTCTATCCTTCCATCATTATTATCATCATTACCCATCATTATCATCATCATCATCAATAACAACCAATAGCAATAGCAAGAGCAATAGTAATAATAGCAATTATCCCATCATTTCACGATTATTATTTTTATTATTATTATTATTATTATTATTATTATTATTATTATTATTATTATTATTATTATTACTATTATTATTACCCCAAACTAATAACAACGATAATAATATTCAGCAACGTTTGCCTGTACTATTATTATCCTTTTTACCTTTTCAATTCTTTGCAATATTATATATATATATATATATATAAGGGAATATTTCAAAAAATTTCATTAAAAAAAAAAAATTGAAAAATTAAAAGAAAAAAAGCAACGAACAAATTTTTTTTCTGATGAAATTTAATGATAATAATTATTATGAGTAGAAATAATTAAAACTTCTTATCATTAAAAAATACTGTCATTATCATTATTATTAAAATATTATTATTTCATTATTACCATTATAATTATTATTTATAATGAATAGATTTAAAGGAATATACCAAAAACTTCATTTAAAAAAAATTGAAAAATTAAAAGAAAAAATGATGGACAAAATTCTTAGTAATAATAATAATAATAAATATCAGCGAAATAAAACTGAAAAATTAGACGAAAAAGCAACGAGCAAATTTTTTAATAATAAAAATTAATATTAGTCTTAGAATAAAAATAGTTGAGAACTTATTATCACTATCAAAATTTAGTATCAATTTATTATCAAATTTATTAAAATATCATTCAAGTATTTGAGATAGTATTCTGATAACGAATTACTCTTTTTAGATGATAAGATAAAATGAATACCTTTCTCAGAAAATTACAACAAAATATTCTTCTTAAACAAGAAGATAAATACGATAAACTAAAATGATGCCAAAGTTATTGTTATCATTCCAAAAAATTTATAATCACCTATGTCATCAACACGTACTACGAGTAATATCACTGTTGTTATTGTTGTTATCATACGAAGGATATCATTTGTTAGTGATAACGATATTCTTGTTATTATTGTTAGTGATAACCTTATTTATTACTACTATCACTATTGATACTATCATTACTACTACTATTGTCGTCGTCCCAAATTTTTGTCGCGTCGATTCCTTCTTCCCTGATTATTATTATTATTATCTTACTAGATGTCAGCGTCGTAGTTACCGAGGGAGCAATATCATTGTTGTTGTTGTTGTCGTCATTGTCAACAAATCGATAATATCGATCTGGTATGATGAGGACGATGATGATGATGATGATGATTGTGATGGTGTGCCAGTAGAGAAGCAGGCAAATATGAATATTGCTCTTTTCCATCTCATCCAAACATCTAATATTACTAACATCGTCGTCAATATCATCACCAACCAACATTACCGTATTATCATTGTCGTCATCATTATTATCTTCCCCCTCCCTCCCTTCGCCGATCCAAATATTACAGTGTTATCATTGATAATAAAAATATTGATAAATTTTATATTTTACGAAATATATATTATTGGTTAGGTTTATTTGGTAAGTAAATTTGACAGGTAAATAATATTTACTATCACAAATATCATTGCAATTAATTATAAGAATTAAAAAATTTTCAAATGAAATTTAAAAAAAAGAAGAAATGAGAGAAAGTGTTTTTATTAAAGGAGCAAAGATGAACATTTAATTAATTTCAAAAAAAAAAAAATGAATTAAATTTCGAAAATTAATTAAGTGAAAATAATTGGATGGAATAATTGTCACTTTTCACTTTCATCATATAGAAATTCAAATTTCACTCATCATTTCTCTTCACTTTTTCATTCTCAACAGAAGCATGCAAAAAAAAAAAATATCAAAGCAAATAATTCTCATCAAATTTGATCAGTTAATTAAAATTGAAAAGAAAAAAAAAAAGAAAAGACAGTAAAAAGGTAAGAAACTTAAAATTTGAACAAAATGAAACTAAATGTTAAGATTAAATTCATGTTAAATTCGCTTCAATGAATGAATGCTCTCCGACAAATTGCAATTGATGATAAATGCATTTTTCAAATGTTATTTTAATGCTCTTGTGTAAAAAAATGTTGCAGTTTTAGAATCTTTGTATAGAACAAACTAATATGATTTTAAATTAATTAAATCGATTTCTGCAATTGGCATTTTAGAAATATTAGGAGTAAAATATGTAGCAAAAAAAAAGAAGAAGCAATAGATAGCATTTGTAGTAAAATGAATAAATTATATTTGAATAGAAATATGACTGAAACTAAAGAAAAAAAAGTTTTGAAATAATTCCATCTGGCATATGTTGGCATTTTAGCAACAATGCGAATAATATCCCAAAGGACATGAGACAGAATTTTTGAAAGAATTGAAATGAAAAAAAAAAAAAAATAGAAGAAAGAAAAAATCCAAAAAATAAAGAAATCATTCTAAGAGCAAATTAAATAAACTGAAAGAGAATAATGCATGTCTGTGATTTCGATATTTCGTCGGAAGAATTCGTCATGTTAATTTCTTCCAATTCCTTTTCTCATCCCAATTTTAGTCAACCTTTCTTTTCTTCTGTTACCTATTTAATTTGAATTATCAAATGTTAACATCAACAGAGAAAGTATAGAATAAAAAGTTTATGATAAGATATAAGATAGGAAACAGTAATTATTGTTAATTAAATATCATTTAAATTAATATTCACTACTATATCATACTTATATCATTTTCTTTTTTTTGTCGCATTTCTTAATAGTGACTTTTCCATCCTTCTAACATTCGTTATTGTATGTTTTCCATTTCATGTTATTGTCATTGTTGCTATTTAAATTTATCAGTTTGCAGTTGTTATCAGTAAATTTGCTGTACAAACATGGTTACTGTAAACCTTCAACATTATCTCGTGATAGGCATTTTCCACAAGCTATAAAATAATATATTCTTATTGTAAATACACTTACTTATTGGTACTTTATCATTATTACTCATAGGTATTTTAGGTTACATTACCATTTAGTGATTAATATATGTATATATATTATTTGCAGAAGAAATGATACTATTTACTTCTGTAGCTATTCAAAATATTTATACTGCATAAAAATGGATTAATAAAAAAATTCTATTTGAGGTACTTCCAAGAAAAGAAAAAGAAAAAAATGACCTGATTGCTTTAATCCGAAAAATCTTATTGCAAATAATCCAAAATAGACAAACAGCAATAATAATGACAACAATTATTTCCATAATTTATCTTTGTTATTCAGTTAATCATCACTGTAAATCATAATTTTGTCTGTACTTAATGACTATGTTATAATTATTGTTCTGGTTATAAAATCTGTCGATCTTGATGATAAGACTACCTATAATCATCATCATTTCATACAGTGTATATTTTTTGTAGCAAATTATGAAAAAAGGAATAGTAAGAACAATAAACATCTTTTGGTAATCATCTGAAGACTAGGTAATTGAAATATTTTAGCTCAATGAATGATTATAGCAAAATAAATGTAATGTTAATAAATAAATAATTCATCGGATACGTTTAGTATAAAACATATCTAATGACAACAAGATGCTGATGAAAACAACAACAGAGCAAGAGATAACGCCAATGGGAAAATTATTTTTTCTTAAGTTTTTCTTCGCAAATACATGTAATTTCTGCATATTTCGGATTCTTGAAAGAAATAATCCATAACAATTCAAAATAAACCCAAAAAATCCCAAAAGCTGTCGACAGTGAAGTAAGCATCAAAGGAATGAATTCAAAATTAGTGCCGAATATGATCTAAAATGCAAATATCAATAATTAAGAAGTTCCCTTTCGAAAGAATGGAATTATAGAATGAAAAATCTCATTGAAAATAAAGGGTAATGAAAATATAAAAATCTAAACTTCATTAATTTGGACATGAAAGAAGAGAGAAATCCAATTTCCTCAACTTAATAATACATTCAGTGATCTGACTGCATTGAAATTCCTTACTGAATACTTCGTTGAATAAAATGAAAGTCACCAACCTTATGCAAAACTAAGCAATACACCTGAACAATTAATAACCCGTATAAGTAAAGCTTCTTAAGAAAATGAAGTGATCTTTCTGGACACAGAAACCGCATAATGCTTATTAATAAAAACATATAGCAAAGTGTAATAGAAACCTGAAATATATAAACACTAACGGAAATATCAGAATGAATTCTTTCATATGAAATTTATTGTTTACTAATGAAAAACTATCAATAAAGTAATAATGTCATCGAACTTGGATAAATTTCAAATATATAATAATATCAAAGTTAAACATACATAGACCTCTGTTTATTGTTCTAGTCACTATTAAAGCTAAAGAAATCTTCCTTATACTTGGATAAAGAGCTTAAAATACTTCAAACTTTATAATTCTTCATCAAATGGCAGCATTTTTAATGCGGAAGGATATACCTTTAAAATATTCTCGAAAGGTGTGAAAAAAAGGGGAAATAGTGAAACATTTGCCACAACTGAAAGCATCATGAAAGATGGTAAAAATCGATGATCCTGAAACATTAAAATTTTCAAAATTTCACAATAAGTATGGCAAATTTAGGTTTTTCCTACCAGCAAATGAACTAAATAAGTGATTTATATTTTAGCATCGTAAGTTTAATTCGGAAGGCTAATTCTTCATGTGTTAAACCATAATTTTTGCATTGAGTACTCGAACAGATTTGATATCTGACAAAAAAATTATGAATTTTAATAAAGTAATGAAATTTTAATAAAGCTTTGAATTATAGAAATACGATCAGCAAGGTTTTTATTTTTCATTTTTTAAATTAAGTTAGTGTTTACAACAACAGTAGATATAATTTCTTACGGAAAATACAAAAAATACAGTTAAAATTAGCGATATTATCGGTAATAATAATACTAAAGTCATGAGCAACATACCGAAGAAGCTAGAACAGTATATGGAACGGTGATGAGTATGACTGCTTTTTCGTGCACATGATATCCAGCAAGAAAAAAGGCAAACGCAGATAATGTAAGTAAAAGAGGAAAATTCTTCAAATGACGTGTACGAATAAGCGATATTATCGGTAATAATAATACTAAAGTCATTAGCAATGTCCCGATTGGTGATACAGAAGGTAAAATGGAATGCCTGAATTCCTGAAACAATTCGATTTCAACTAAAATAATTAAAAATTTAAGAAGGCAATTTGTGAAGAGCGTTAAAAGTATCCGTCAATTATCACAATAGTCTATGAATTCAACGAAAACAATGATAGAAATATGTACGCGGAAAAGTCAAAGATACCTGTACAAGGCCTGAAATATAGGCGGGTGATTGAACATTTGACGGCAATCGCTTGGTCCATTTCAGAACTTGGTAGAAGTACCAATCAGCAAAATTATAAAATGCCCATAAGTTTGGAGCCCAGTAAGCATGTGTTAATCCACGCTCAAACGGAAATAACCGTCTCCATATCTGCTTTAAAATATCAAGACCACATAAGTAAATAAATGGACCTGTAAAAATGACTGCACTGTTTAAATTTATACTTAGACAAAGTCTAAAATAGAGTAAAAAAAAAATAAGGTACGGAAAATATTTTTTTTTTAGGACAGCCATGAAAACCTAACGAATCAAGCACGATTCATCGAATATTTATTCAATCAATAAAAAAAAAAACTGATTTTTTTTTCAAAGTTATTCAAATTGCATTATCTGAAGTCTAAAAATACTCATAGTTAAACCTACTAGACGAGTGGGAAATACTTTACCTTACCAAAAGATAACGTAAATGGAAGAATGAGAACAGCAATTAATTTTGCACTGTTGGCTATGAAAGCCTTTCCGGATGATGATGAAAACAAGTAATTTACAGCGTAATAGACCACATATGCAGGTGCATAGTAAAGATAAATATGTTTCATATTTAATAGAATGCAATATGTCAATGCACCCTGAAAATGAATTATAAAATAGTACAAAAACTTTCATGAATACTTACTTTTTATTAATCTTATGCAATATTATTCATCAATATTGATAAGTGTTTAAAACGCAGTTGTTAATTTCTAAGAATTACGGCTGATACAACTCAATATTGCGACATTAAATATTAATTGACATTTTTGCATGCTATAACGTATGTTTCAAAACGCTGAGAAATTTTTCTGAATCTACAACAGTGAGAAAAAAAACTCAGCGGAGGAACTAGCATCGAAAAAAAGTTGAGCCAAGATGAGATTTTCAAATAATCATAATTTATAAGAGATCTTATTAAATTATTTTTTCGATTTTTAAGATGCATAATTCAGTAGAACATTTGAAATGATGAAATAATATATGGCACTTACAAACAGAAAAGATTTTCTCATAATCCAGCCGAGTGAAATCAATAGAATTGATGTCAGTATGCCATTATATTGAAAATGTATGTTATCGATCATCATCAACGAAGCATTAGCTATGAGAAAAATTTCAGCCGCTAACGAATTTTTCTCTACGCTGCTATCATTTTTACATCGTCCAAAAAAACTTTTTGTTAAAAAAACACATGAGAGAATCTGAAATTTCATAGAATGTAAAATAAATAGTTGGGATAAAATCAATATAAATGTTACACTGCTCGTTACTTCAAATCGTATGCAATGAATAAAACTTACGTAAAAAACATCCGTTGCAATGACTGAAAATCTTTGAAAGTATAGTAATTCAGTGGAAAAATATGCGCCTTTTTGTAATACCAATGCAGAAGGGATGATTTTTGATGCCACCTGAAGATTGTCCATTTACAATCGAACAAATATACAATTTTTAATGGGAGAATTCAGTCTCACTGATTTAAATCGTATTCAAAAATATTTGATACTCTTAGTTAAAACTTAATTATAAATGATCATTTTATCTACCTGACTTAGAAAATATTCAAAAAAAGCAAAAAATGGAGGATAATCAAGCGTCCATTGCGATGTATCGTCGTAATACCATGAACAGATAGGAAGCGTATGTGTAATAGCCATCCAGTTACGGTGAACCTGCATTTTAAAAAAAAAAGCTTTAGTTAACTTTCAATTTAAATTCCGGATTTTTTTTTTTTTTTGACAAATAAATTTTGCTGAAGAAACAAAATTATTCAGAACAAATTGATTTTTTTCTCAATCCACAGTTGACAATTTTTGAATTATTTACCTCGAAATCGGTACTATGATAACATGGTATCAAGAGGAATTTAATAGTAAAAACTGCTGCACAACAATAGAGGAAGCATTCGTTTCTAAACTGTTTTAGATATACCAATGATTCCGAATCTTTTCTTTGATCTTTCGGTGACAATAAATGGATTGTCATTATGTGGTGCGATAAATTATTTTGGAGAAAATCTAAAAAATTAACTTCACTTCGCATCAAATTAAAATCATTCGATTATTAAAATTACAAATCCGACAGAGAAAAAAAATCCATAAATATATCGTAGTAATTGTATTATTACGGCAATTATCGCGATTATTACCGTAATAATCGTGATATTACTACAAATATCATGATCGGACTAATTACGATGTTGTTATAATTATTGTGATTATTACCGGAATAATCACGATATCATTAAAACTACAGCGACTAATAGACAAATGATAGGGAAGGGATAAGATATCAGAAAAATATGACCCATCAATAACCAGAACAGAATGGTGATCGATTGGAATGAAACATTAACCAGAGACAGTATGTCTCATTTCCGGTAAACAGCGGGAAAGCGGGAAAGCGGGGCTGGATATCATGAGAGATTTGTAGTGAGTAATATGTTTTGATTACGATAAATCTTTATGATAAGACTATCATATCTAATTTTGATGATCATATTGAACATCCAGATGAGATATTGTCCACGAAATCAAAGATTTCGAAAATAAAATACACGGTATCTGAATCCTAAGCAGAATATGTCTACATCTAAGAATTTCGTGTCATTTATTTCAGGTTCTTATGACCTTAAACCATAAATTCCTGAATGTATCCCACAATCTTATATTTTTTTTCTCTTAAAGCAGTAGGAATCTAAGTTATTATTTGATGACAAATCCGATCTAGGATGATCAGAATAAAAAATTTACGGCATATCAATAATTATACTTGGGTATCCTTGGTTTGACCTGTAGATCAGTTAAAAGAAAATCTCCTTCGAAAAAATGCAATTAAATAATACACACATTCTCTAAACCTTCAATTAAATCAAAAACATAATCTTCATTGATCAGAAAAATACCAAAGGATGTTAGTAATCGGATGAAATATTCGTAAATTAACCTCCAAGAATTTCGTGTATCGCCGTGTTCGGCATTTAATCGAATAATTTTATTTATACAACTTGTTTTACTTGGCAAAAAAATCATTTCAAAACATCTATAGCTAAATGAAACATTTGCTGTATCATTTGTTTAAGCCATTCAATTGTCTCATATATTTTGATATAAATAAGCAGATGTCTTTATTGTGACTTATGTACAATGCTGTTTCTTTTCAAAGTTACAGCGAGCCATAAATGGCATTAAAAAAAATTACGAGTAAAAAGGATTCAAATGGGCAACAAATGCAAAATGACAACAATGACAACATTTGTCGGAAAAATTTTGAAAGTTTTCAAAACAAAGTGACAGTATCATAGGGTTAAAATAACTTCAACAATTCATGATGACATTATGGTTTACTACTATGATTAACACTCTGTAATTCGAAAAATTTACTCGTCCCTTTCTTCGGGTTACTCATTGGTGATGACCACTGGGCTGAAGATGTTCTTTTAGTATAACGTGTGCGATTTCTTGCAAATATTTTATTCAACATAGGCGTTCGTACCGGTCCGAAATAAGCATCAGGATCGATAGGTGGTTGCACAACTTGTTTCCATAACGCATTTTGTAGTCGTTCCCCTGAAGTAAAAAGCGTATAGTTTTTAAGTAAGATCATATTTTCTCGAATTAACATTATTTCCATTTCTTGCAACTATTTTGAATTAACTTAGATTTCTCTTTAACCAATAAATGTCGAAATATGGGCCATAACAAGATTTCTTTTTTGAAAGGCTCAATATTCACTTAATGCACTAGATGATCATGCCACATTTAAGGAAAATCACTACTAACCTTGCGCCCAAAAAGGAATCGGTTTGCGTGGATTCTCCTCATCATCTGTTTCATCATTCGACGAAATGCTTTCAACATCATAGTTATTACCAATATCATTCAATGTTTCGTTGCTTAATACATCCACGCTAAAAACAAACAGTGATGACTTCTTAGAAATTTACAAATTTCTGTGCAGTGAAAATCTGTACTAGCGTATTTTCAGAATTATCTAATTTCGAAAAAAGAACATTCGAGAGAAACATCTAAACAGTATCTAAATTTTTGTATAGAGAAAATTATTTTACAATACCTAAATAATTCAGGCCTGAGCAAGAGTAACCTTTTATCAAAAGTTTGATTGTTTATACTGTTTGTCTCAGCAGTGAGGGTATCAACTTCCATAATTTGCGAAGTATCATCTATATTTTCCTTTTCATTTATCTCCGAATTCTCAACCATAGGTGAAGGTATCACAATGTCACCACTAACATCACAATTCCGCAAAGATCCCAACATTTCTTGTTCGCTTACTGTAGAAGTTTTTTCTGGTTCATTAGCTATATGTGTATTGTTTTGTGAACTTTTTCTTCCCTCCATATTTTTCCCAGCAATACTTTCAGAATTTTCAATATGAATATGACTATCGATAAGCTCCTTATTTAGTACTTTTCCTGGAGTGTCAGCAATACTTTCAAAACATTCAGTATGCGTCTGACTATCGATTAGCTCCTCATTTAGTACTTTTCCTGGAGTATCAGTCTTGGTAGAATGCCTTTCGATGGTTTCCCTTTCATTGCATTCCACTAAATCTAACTTCTGTTTTTTATTTTGAGCATCAATATCCTGTTTGACGCTATCGACGTGATTCCGTTTTCCATAAAATTGGAAGTTTTCCTAAAAAGATGTTTGAAAATCTCAATAAAATCTCTTTTAAAAATGAATCAATCACTTCCTCGTAATTGGCAATATAAAACAAACCTCTCTATCTTTTGTCTTCTCCTTTTGTAATACGTTCTTTGGTACAGAAGTGTCTTGTGAAGATTTCGAACGAATAAGCGGTTTATGTATGCGATTATAATAGCCTCTACAATATGATTTCTAAGATATTATCGTGATTTAATTTTCAAGTGATATGTTTCTAAGTCTTTTCCTCAACAACCAATATTCTTTCATCAACTCAATTAAATTTCTCTATTATCATCAAACTCTGAAATCATCAATCCATTATTAATCATCATAATATTAACAAAACCTCGTACGACAGGGTGATTTTGAGATGGCTCTTTGCGGTGCGCGTTGTTTCTGTCTCAATTCTTCGATTTGTTGTTCGCGCATCTTTATTATCCGAAGTTTTTCGAGCGCCTCTTCTTCTTTTTTCTTATTGTTCATTTTTACGCGCAAAGCCCGTTCTTCGCGATCTCTGAATTTCAAAATTTAAAAAATTTGAATCAAAGCTTTTTAGAAATTGACATGACTCACTTTTAATAATGAGTATTAAACTCGCGCAACATTTCCGAATTTCTCATACATCTCACACAATATAAAATACTACTGACATAGACAAATTTAGCTAAAACTTACGATCTATAAATGACAAAATTTGTAAAGTGATTTTCTAAAATTAAATTAATAAATGACCTCCTTGCACGTTCTGCTTTTTCTCTCATAAATTCTTCTTTGTTTTTGATTACGGTGTTTGTTCTTTTCTCCATTTTACGTATTACTTCAGATCTCTTGAATGTTGGCTGCAAAGAAAACTTATGTCGGCTTAACGAGCTCATACAGTGATTCTGATCTACTGCAGTTCATTCACTTTATAAGACTATGATATATCCCTGTTCACTGAACCAAATACATTTATAATTGAAATCAAATTAATTTGAGATGCCTAAAAATGGAACTCACTTGCTGAGTAATCGATTTTGGAGTACCCGTAATCTTTTTACCAACTATTTTCGGAGTGCCAGCAATCCTCTCAACAGTCGTCTTCGGAGTAACTGTAGCTTTTCGGATAACGACTTCTGAATTAGCTACAGTTTTTTGCGTGGTCACTTTAGGACTCATTTCGTTTCTAAGCGGTATCCTGGAAATATTCATTATTTCCTTGTAAAAAATATTCATTACTTATATTTACTGAAGCAAAATGATAACTTGAACGGAAAACCAAAATTCTTACCGTTTTGGTGTGTTGTTTCTAGAAGTTGTAATTGGAGGATACCTATTTACCTGTAAAATGAATGTTTCATCAGAAAAAAAGAACATAACTGCATAATTATACTAACACAAGATACTGATATAGTAGCTACCTTAGCAGGTGTCTGTTGTTTTGGGATACATTGTCTCGGAGTGGGTACAGGCCTTATTGGTGTCTTTTGATCATTCATTCGGCCAGCTAACATTGCTTCTTCTTTTATAGCTCGCTGCAAAAGATAAAATTACGGAACAGGTGGGGAATGAATATGCTGTAAAATTCAACAACATTACTCAAAATACGTACCGCAGCAGCGTTCCTTGAAGATTTTGGAGTTTGTGCAGGATAAGTAGCAATATTTCTGAAAACAGAAGCACAATAAAAAAAAAAAAATTCTATGAACTCTCTTTCCGATTTTATCATATATTGTTGTAACTATCGAAATAGTCTGATATAAAATTGCCATATTTCCACATCCTATTTAGTTACGCAGGGAATTCCACGAAGCAGTGTATAAATAGGGATTCCGTTTGCCACAACACCAATTAAAGAAATGATTCCATGAAAATTGAAACCATTCATAATCTTTGTAACATACTTATCGTTTGCAAAATCACACGTTCTTTTTAGTATGATACTATCCAACAGTTTTTTCCGACACTTCTGGAAAATTTCTGCTTCCTGTGAAAAACAGTATCCACGTTTAGGCGTTTTTGGCAAATGCATGCGACCTGTTCTGCAATTTCAAGTTCAAGTAAACATCATCGTAGAATGGATCTATGAACTATTCTCTAATTCTGTATAAAACAAGTAGGAAAAAACAAAAGAAAATTTGCTGATGCTTAAAATCATTGATTCTTGTATATTAAAATTACTCAAACTTGCATAACAAAAAAGAAACACAAGTCAGAGGGGCGTTTTAATGATTAATAATCATGAATCATTCTTAAGAAATTTATGTTTGATCGAGTTTAGCGATTTAGTGAATTTCGTGGTGGTATGTTTTCTACAAGATCACAAAAAAGTCCTGATGTATCTTAAAAATGGAAGAAAAAAGAATACCAATCGAAGTCGAAGTTTGATTTAAGATACATTTGCATCAAATAAACAACTGTGAATTTCGAAATTCAACTTACTCATTCCGTATGATTTCTTTCCCAACATTCTTTTGCTCTTCGAGCCAAAGAAAGAAACTGTTGATTTTCGATAGAATATCCGCATCAAATTTACACACAATTAATCGATCTATATCGTAAAAATTAATCCTAAAAATTTGTTGAAAATCTTTAAAAGTAAGTCATGCACTAAAAAAAAACTAATGAATTACATAAATGAAATGAAAACGGTTAAGAAAAGCGATTTCCTTATTAATTATATTGTTTTAACTGTTTGATCGGCAATGACATTAACTATGAATTTTTTTTTTTTTTGACAACTTCAATATTTATACTAAATTCCTTAAATTATAACCATATCTTTCAAATTCTTCGTATAATTTTCAAAACATAGGAAATACTCTCAATGTCAAAGCTTTTGAAGCGAAAGTTCTTGTTATTAATGTAATTACAAAGTCAAAGGATATCAGCCTCAAAGAAAAAGTAGCTAAGAAATACCAATACTTTGCTATTTATTTTATTCTGTTCACACTTGTCTCCAACAAAAATTTTATTGTAGATGAAAATTTCCGATAGCAAATGATGGAAAAAATGATTGTCTCATAACCGTTAATTTAATCTCCCATAGATCATTAGTAAACATTACATAAAATTTCCGATTTCCAATTTTTTATGGGAAAATCATTTGAGATGCAACAGTTTAAAATTTAAGAGAAAAAATTCTATAAAAGCACAATTCTAGGAGATGAGATTTAAACTCTTCTAAATTTAAATCTGGATAAAAAATTTCTATACTGACCAAAAAATTAATATTTGAAAAAAAAAAAATTGACCGTGAGTCTGCAAGTAGTCTGTCCACGTCACTTTCAACATTCATGTCTGATTGATGCTAGTGTACGTTTACCCGGGAATCTGAAAACAAGAAACAAGCAACAGTACTGCAGAATCCACACGTGCGTGTCCACTCACGCCACACACGCCCCACCAACCGCACAAGTACGACAAACACTTTCAAGACAAAACATTACGAATGAGTTTAAATACAAATTTAGCGCGAATAGCCAAAAACCGTCTACTTGCATTCCTTCACTATTTACATGCTTTTCAAACCTGATTCTCTGTCTCTATCATAATCTTCTCTCTTTTGTCTCAACTTGCGACTTTTGGTTTTGGAACATTTCGCGACTATTAAAAATTCGTAATGACAATGAATGGATTGCGAGGAAGAGGAAGGGCGTGGGGCGTTATGCAGTTTATGAGCGTGAAGTGCGTCACACAGACGTGAAGTACGTCAGGTAACGTGAGAGACGTCGGGCGATGTGAAGTACATTAGATAAACCTGACTGATTATCTGAGATATACTTAACAATTCGTTTTATCTAGCTGCATAATTATCAGTAAAGATTTCTTTTACTCTGAATATTTCTTATATGTACGTATTTATATATATTAATGACTATATATGTATATATGCATGTCGATGTGCATGTGTATGTAAAAAAAGGACATTAGAAGTGTTGAGCGATGAATTTATTTTGCTGCAAGTTTGCTTCGCAATTTTAACTTTTTACTTAATGATAGCTGAAAAAATCCTCGCATAATTAAGCGATGATAATAATTTAAATTTCAGAAGTAAACTGCAAGTGAATGCAAATTGAAATCAAATGTATGTAAAAATCATAGTTGAATGAATGTGAAATTTTGAAGTTTCATTTATTTGGGAATATATTTGAAGGATCTTTTGGTTCGAGCGGCATTTATCGTTGGTTGAATTCGATATATCCTGGAATAATTCTCCCCATATTTTTTCTTAACTGATTACTTTAATATCTCGATAATCTCCTTTATTATTATTTTTTAGAAAAAAAAAAGTGGTGGGGTGTAGGTTCTAATCAGTTTTTCCACTAACTTATGAATTTAACATTTATTTTGCATGCCATGTGATCTTTTTTTTTTTTTTTTCAACTTATCATTCAGGCTTCGTTAATTTCTCTCATCGTTATTTTTAGAAGAAAAAACGATATGGTGTAGGTTGTAATCAGTTTTTCATTAATTCAACTTATTCTTATTTCTCTTTTCGTATCATTTAGCATTTATTTGCAGCTATGTGATAATTATCCTTCTTCCAACTTATCATTCAGTTTTATGCTGTAATAGTGGGGCAACTTATTGGTGTGCTAATTCATATTTTATTTTGTAACTATCGAGTGATTAGCGATTTAGATGTAAACACTACTAAAGGCTTACGGAAGTGATTTTGGTTCCAAATAATATATTTTGTAATATGCAAGTATCTCTATTAGAACTGAAAAGTGACAACAGCAACTTTCTAGTATTTTTGAAATAAAAGTTTTATGAAAAGATTGAAAAGGAAGAACTACTGTTATTCACATTCCCTAGAAAAATAAAAATACCGAAAAATTTGTAGAAAGTGTTAAGCCGAGAAAAAATAAGAAGGTAAAGAAACTGAATACTGGTTGCTATTTATAAATGTTTATTTTGTTACTTAAAAGAATTGAATTTGATAATAATACTAAAACATTGTTGTTATTGATCAAAAACTGACGAATTTCAGTGATCATGAATTGCTTATTAGTCCATTAGTTATACACAATATCATTTTATACATTACGATATTGCATTTGATGATTTCTGGTAACTATCAATAATTTTTTATCAGCAAAAAACTGAAATGAGCTGAGCTCATGAAAAAAAATCAGAAAATGAGCTCAGGACAATTTAAATCTGTCATGAATATAAACAGATGAAGATGAAAAGAAAGCAATTAATTGAAAGAATAAACAAGTTCGACTATAATTTACTTTTATAGAGCATAGTTTTATTTATCATTGATTAATCAGTCTGTGATTTATCATTAAAATGGGCACAGGATATGAGATAAGCTGAAAGATAGGCGATTCAAAAATATTTTTGCTGAATGTTTAATTGGATTTTTGTTGGACCATCAATGTTATAGCACTGATGCTTGAGAAATTTTGACAATTTTAGTCGTTATGTGCTTATTTTCTTCGTTGACACCATACATTTTTTCTATTTTCGTGATTGCTTCAGATTCTGCGGAAATGTCAAATCAAAATTGTTTGTACTATACGAAGAGCTCGGATTTGCTAAAAATTTATTGCGTACTTTAAATTAAGTTTTCTTTTCGTGGTATTTATTCAGTATGTTTAGTGACGCAGACATTTTAAAATAAATTTATTTACAAATGATTTAAATAATTCTGTATAACATTAGTTGATACAACTATCAATATTAGCTTATAAAAAATATATATTACCGCAGAGTTTAATAAATTCATTCTAAAATTACTGGATGATTTCAGTAACTCAGAATTTTGATACATCAAATAATTCTATTATCCAAAAGTTAACGAATTTCATTGGATATTATTTATTGTATTTTAAAAAAAAAGTAATTTTTATTTGTTCATAAGCCCGTATAAGGAAAAATGGGAAACAATTATCGATCAATAATTTAGTGTACAATATCAAAATTCATGACATAAACTGTTTGGAAATGAATAATTGATTTGAAATGAACAAATATACATTTGTGTTTAATGTCGTAGAAGTGTATCATAATGTAATTATATAGCTCGAGATATATCATATTATAATTTTATAATTGAAGAATGGAACAATTGAGATACTGTAACAATCTATAGCATTATTTTACTATAAAAGAAAGAGAACAGAAAAAATTTACATAATAATATCAGGTTCGAATACACTTACTGAAATAGCTTTATGGGGTAAAACTCGGGCACCATTTAGATATAATTCATCTTCCACAATAACATCATCTCCAATAACACAAACATTATCAATTCTAACCCAATTCCCGATAATACATTTCCTACCAATGATACTATGATTTATCCAACTATGACTGTGAATAATAGTATTTGATAGTATCGTTGAATCTCGTAAGCAAACACCATCATGAATTTCCACACCTGAACCAATGACAACATTTGGCCCAATAATACAACCCTCACCAATTTGTGCCGTATCATGTATCATCACATCTCGTACATTACGATTTTTGTTAAGCATTTCGGGATAATTTGAATGTAAAAAATGAAGATATAATCGAGTACCAGTGAGAAAATCTCGTGGTTGTCCAATATCCATCCAGAAATCATCGAGAATATATGCATACAGAGTACCAGCTTTTGCCATTTGCGGGAAAATTTCTTTTTCCATGGATGTCGGTCGTGATGATATTCGATCGAGCATTCTCGATGACAAAACATATAAACCGGCATTAATATTATTACCCACATATTCCGGTGGTTTTTCCACAAAACGATCAACTTTATTCGTCTTTTCATCGAATACACAAACACCATATTTACTAGGTTCCGTAGCTTTGGTTACCGCAATGGTACCTTCATGTCGATGCCAATTATGAAAATCAATCATTTGTCGGAACGGGAAATTACAAATAATATCAGAATTAAGTACCAGGAATGGTTTATCATCCTCATCTTTTAGCAAGTTTTTCACTAGAGATAAAGCTCCAGCTGTTCCAAGCGGTTCTTGTTCCACCGAAAAATGTACCGAGATATTCCAAAGATTAGCCTGATTTGCTATTTCTTCTTCTAGAAGTTTCGCACGATAACTAACAGCTAAAATAACAGTATCCACACCTGCAGCTACCAATGCTTCGATTTGATGAAATACCATCGGCTTATTAGCGAATTCGATAAGTGGTTTAGGTTGAGTTAAGGTTAAAGGTCGTAAACGAGTACCGTAGCCACCAACCAAAATTAGAGCTTTCATAATTTGTCGTAATCGATGTTACAATTATTATTCGCTTCGAATTTCCAATTTAATCAATTCTTTTGGAAAATGACACCACACTAAATCAAATTTCTCTACTTTCGATT
Source organism: Onchocerca volvulus (assembly GCA_000499405.2). Classification (NCBI taxonomy): domain Eukaryota; kingdom Metazoa; phylum Nematoda; class Chromadorea; order Rhabditida; family Onchocercidae; genus Onchocerca; species Onchocerca volvulus. The sequence goes on along the minus strand of HG738139.1, from coordinate 3,258,015 downwards.
CTTGAATTACTAATTGAAAATTTAATATCGTAGAATTTTTAGAAATCTGTCAGCAATTAATCAGTATTTGGAAAAAAGGCAAAAATTCAGCATAACAAATATAAAAATAAGTTAATTAATGCGGAGAATAACTAACCGATCGATGATTAAGCTAACAACTGGCAAACATTTTAGCGTAAACATCTCTCATCCTCCCTTTCTTCGATTATTGCCTATTCATTTTTCGTTTTTACTTCTCACATCGATTTCAATTAATTCCTTCTTCGACTTTGACGTAATTCACAAAGCACTGCATCGGATAAATTGAAAGCAATTCTAAACAGCAAACTTATCAGCTTATCAGTGTTAAATTATATTTTAGAAAGAAATAAAAAAACAATTCTAAACAGCAAACTTATCAGCTTATCAGTGTTAGATCATATTTTAGAAAGAAATAAAAAGTGCAAACTATCCGCAAATTCTTTATTATGATACTCAAATTCCAAATCCAACTTTTTGATCGATATTATCACAATTACTCAACGCATACACATACTCCTTCTCTACTTGGGTTTTTTTGCTACGGGAGACGAGAAAGTTTCATGAAGAGTCACAGTTATTTATGGTTTAGTTTAGCTAGAAAAAGACCGCATTGACAGTCACCGATTTCGGCACGTTATTTATCTCTCTCCGATTTTCTCCCATCGTTTTCTGAATTTTGTACTTTTCTATTTATCTCAGATTATTTATTAGATCGTGACACATCAGTTCTTGTTGAAATGATATAAATTTATCGAAATGGCGATAATTGATGATCTATTGATTAAGGAAAATGATAAATTCATATGAATTCACGATAAATTTATATGATTTCTTGAAATTACTATTCACAGATTTGTATTTGTACTAGTATCGCCTGTAGTTATTTTTAAATTATCATTGTGAACTCGACGTATTGAATTTTAAAAGTTTTACTCGGCAAGAAAACTAATGCTTCAGTTCCTCTTTTTAAGAAATTATTTGATTGAAAGATGGCGGAAAAAGGAAAAGATGATAGACAACTTGCATGGATTTATGAAGGCACGAAATCATTGGTCAATCGGGAAGATTATCTGCTCGGCAAAAGGGTATTAAAAGTTTTGATAGGTTACAGAATACTATATACATTATGATAATCTAGTATGTGTGCTTAATGGAATTTTCTCTAGGTGGATAAGAATTTTGAACTTTACTCCGATGCTGTCATCAAAGAGAAGGAAAGCGGAATTGAAGCAGTAGAAAAACCGCAGCGGTACGTAAATGCTTCTTCATCGACGAAGATATCTAATCTAGAAGTTGATATTGTAAGGACCGAAGATCCATTAGTGGCCATTAAGGTTATGCTTTAAACAATTTTTTCAAATATTTCGTCTATATTTTTCATAAACTAAGAACTTCAAATTGCTGAAAACTTTGAATTTGCATAGCGCAAAAATTTGCTAGTAAGTTGCCACAAATAAACATTGGGTTTTCAGATGAAGGAGGAAAGGATATGGCAAGAGAAAATGGAGAACCCCTTGATACAACTAAGAATGCAGAAATTAATGAAAAAAGTGATTGAAAAAAGAGAAAAAAAACGTCTGAAGAAACTAAAGAAGTTGGAAAGGAAAGAGAGAAAACATAAGCATAGTACGGAGTGTAATGACAATGTTGATCATGTTGAGGTAAAGTTCTTACTTGTTTTAAAATGTGCATTCTTTTTTTCTTTTTTGTTTTTTTTCTTTTCTGAGATTCACTGTAATATTTTGATTGAAATATCTTTAAATTATTTGCAGAAAAGTAAACGACATCATGTTGGTGATGAGAAACATGCAACAATGTCATCGGGAACAACAAAAGTAGGAAAAGTTTGTTATTTTAGGAAATTAAATTCCTTTCTTATAATTCTTTCGGTATTAAAATTTTTTCTCGAAGATTTTCGAGCAGTTTCTAATCTGTAATATATAATATGTTGCTGTTGTCAGAATATTTTTTGACTATGAAGGCGAAATTGCAAGCATTGTCCTGAAATATTTGTCTAGATTTTAAACTGTTCTTTTCATCATTTTTTTAATTTCAAATTTGATGATTATATACCTAAGACATGTGATGCTCGTGAAGGCTTAGAACAAAACAATGATGATCTTCAGGAAAAACGAGAAAGCAGACATTTGCAGAAAGATAGCCATATTCCAGAACACTTGCGACCGAAATACGTAGGTCTTTTGTCGGTATCACTGTTTGCGCTCTTTTCTGATATCATTATCCATCCTTTTTCATATTGAAGAGTTCATCATCGGAAAGCAATAGTAACGAAGACGAAGATGAAACTTACAAAAAATCACGGAAAGAGAAGTATGGTTTGGTGAAGACAGGAAAACAAGAAATACGAAAACGAGAAGAAATCGACAATCCCTATAAGGCTCTTCCAAAAAAACAAGTCGAGGCTTACAAGGTTTATGCTGAAAATATTTCCTTTTTCAATCTTTTAATTCCAATTTTTTACTCTTTTCATTCTTAGCATTTCCAATTCTAATATTGGTGTTTCTTGTAGAGACCAGAAAGACGTCAATTAACAGAAGAGGAAATGGAAAGAAAACGAAAAGAAATGCTGGAAAATGCAAATTGGAGGGATGAAGTTCGGACGAGGAATATTAAGAAAAATGCTTTACGAGATGAGGAAGAAAACCGAAGAAATGAAGGAAAGACGGCTAATTTCATTAGGTCGCTTTTTTTTTCTTTGCTTCCTTTCAATGCTTTTCAATGCATGATTGGATGAATTGCGATAATCGCTGCACTGCTGCTGTTGAATATTTCAGGGATTTTTACGTCAATTCTTCGATCTATAATGTGAGGATGTGTGCTAAAGTTGAACATTCTATATCTGCTACTACGAAACATCCCACAGCATACGATTTGTTCATCCACACTTTCATGCTAACAATATTTCAGACCGATGCTGAACAGTGCTGCATCGACGATGACTGTAGAACAACAGCTGAAGAGCCATCGAAGAGGACTGCAACGCACCACTGGTTTCACTGAAGAAAAATTTGTCAAGAGGTGACAGTTTTGATGTTCCTTTGCCTGTATATCCTCTCCTCATATGTAATTGGTGCTATTCTTTGACTTGTGTAGGTAAAGTTGCATGTGATAAATAAATTTTAAATCCCCTCGAATTTGAGCTCAGTGACCAGAATCTTCAGTTAAGAGGAAAAGATTTCCGATATGCTTATCATCCAGGTTCTGATAAAACAGAGGAACATAAGACAGATATAACGATAATACTGCTAACTCGAGCTTGAATCCTACCCTCGATTGTAGGATAAGAATAGTGAAGCTTCAACGCAATCACGTTGACCATCTCATCGAATCCTTTATTTACATCTTTCGATGCCCCTAAGTTTTGACGTGACTTTTAGCCATCTAAAACACATGCTTAATAGAAAAGTGCCGCAAACTTCAATAGCTAAACAATCCATATCCCATAACCCAATACTCCGCATACCCTAAAACCTTCCAGTTTCAGCATTCTTGTGGTAGATCACACTTGAAAATCATCTTTATTATCTAACATTGATTATTAAATACAGTAGAACAATAAAAACATAAGACGTGAACCAACCAAGTGATATCACGTAACATCAAATATACAATAAACACGTGGAGATCCATTTCGAGCCAGCATGATTCATAAATTTGTGGCCCTAAAGAGGGCCGTTGGGTTTTGAATGCAGAGAGAATACACTGCTGGATTGCTCGGACCTTTCAGCCGCCAAAACCATACAATGTACGTCCCTGACGTTTCAAAGCATAGACGACGTCCATCGCCGTGACAGTCTTCCGTTTTGCGTGTTCACAATACGTAGTTCACAATACGTAACAGCATCACGTATGACGTTCTCCAGAAACACTTTTAGCACGCCACGCGTCTCCTCGTAAATTAGTCCCGAGATACGTTTCACGCCACCACGTCGTGCCAAACGTCGAATAGCCGGCTTGGTTATACCCTGGATATTGTCACGCAGAACTTTGCGATGACGCTTCGCACCACCCTTGCCAAGTCCTTTGCCCCCTTTACCACGTCCAGACATTGTCGCTAATAGAGAGAATCCAACGAGACTGTCGTCAACCGCTTAAACAAGTGAATTGCAATGTCTTAAGCGATGGCCTATTTATAGTCTTTCCTCCTGCGACCTCACCGGGACAATCGCAAGGCCACGCCTTCCATGTTTTGGAGGGAAAACTTGAGATGTCTTGTCCTGCGACCTCACCGGGACACTTATATGGCTACATAAGCACGTGAATTTTAAGCCACGCCCTTTTCATTTTGGAGGAAAAATTGAGGGATCTCAGCATTCTACCGAGATTTCCCGGGATATTCGGTACTATGCGAAGTAATTAGAATCGAAGATTTGTCTATACAAGTTATGTACCAGGATGATATGCTCAGATTTCGTTCTTTTCATTTTAAGAAAAAGAATAAGCTGGAGGAAAAAACCCCGGACAGTTGGCAAACAATATATCAAAGCATTAGTATTGATAATATTAATTGAATTGATCGAAGACGGAAAAATTCGAGAAATTTAATGAAAATTTATTAATATTGCGCTTTCGAAAGAATAATTCTGCCAAAGAGATCGGAATAATTAGCAATGAAATTTAGGTACTTTTGTAAATATTCTTTGATTCATTAATTTCTTTCACTTTTATTATCTATGAAAAGTGAATTCAGCGAGAAATGTTACTGGGCAAATAACGGCAAACTTCAAGTTTTAGGACAGAATCTGTACTTTTAACTTAAAATTTAAATTAAAGTTCAAAATTTTATAGCGAACAGATGCAGTAATAGTCACTGGAGATATTATCAGTATGGAGAAATTATGAGAGATTCCTCAATCTGCTAAATAATGCCGATTTTCTTTAAACTTATCGCACTGTACCTATAAAGTGCTGCAAAGCAAGCTTTCTATTATGCATGCAACTGCATTCTGCTGTTACTATTCGGTTTTTTTGCGAAGTTCAACTTGAAATCTCTTGAATTATAATATAAAAAATACTGAGACAGTGTGAATGATTATGATATGCGGACGAATTTAAGTCAAGCAATTTGAATTAACGATGGAGCAGCTAAGAGTAGCATATTTCAGCAGCTTTTTATGTGCAAATTTTTCTCAATCTGTAATGCATACACTTCGAAGCCACGTTATTTCTTCTATAATCAATCAACCCAAATGATCAAATCAAACAAATCAAGCTAACAGACCAGATCAGTCCGAATCACTGATCATCTTACCCTAAATGTATTTTTTCAAATGCAATAACGATTTCAAAGTTCAAAACTTTATTTCCATGAAATCTACAAATTTATTCCACAAAGTATTTATTAACACACACAAATGACCAGATTCATTTATATAACTTGCGTTGAATACTTTCTACATTAAACGGAATAATTTGTTGTTACATCTGTTAGCAGCATTTTAAGGATTTCGATTCGTCATATGACTTGTCGTTACAAACTAACATCCACTGCTATGAGTAAACAATTGCCAGCGACTAAAGATTAATATCGCAGTAGTGGTGTAAACAACTAATTTTTTTTGAAGCAAAAACAAGAGCTGAGGTATCATGCTCGCCCCCCTGGCTCTTTTCTGCTCTTTCTAGCTTATCTTCTTCCCTACATAACTCTGAATGACTTCTTCCATCTCTACATAACAGGGCTCAAGCATCTAAGAGGGCATCAACTGTCATGAATTGATCAGCCTAGCCCAAGGTTCTTTAGTCTTCGAGAATTCCCGGACTCCCTAGGCTCTCTTCCAATTATATTTATGATTTTTCACTTATTTACTGTAAAACATATATTCGTCCTAATGTGTACCGCACCGAAACTCCCACCTGTAGGTGGGTCACTCCGAACAAGTCACTATTACATCACTCTTTTTTACCCGTGATTTCCTTCAACAAGTAATACAAAGAATAAAATCATTTTTATTTCCGATTATACATCAATTGTTACAAACATCGAGCTGTATAAAAAATTAATCAAAATATGTACACTACTGTAAGCATGAAAAATCTCTAAAGGTAGCATGACTCATCAAATTGTGGCCCTAAAGAGGGCCGTTGGGTTTAGGCTGAGCCAAGCGATTACTTTGAGCTCGTATACTTCGTAACCGCTTTTGTACCTTCCGAAACAGCATGCTTAGCCAACTCGCCAGGAAGGATAAGTCGCACAGCTGTCTGAATTTCCCGAGAGGAAATGGTAGAACGCTTGTTATAATGGGCCAAGCGACTTGCTTCAGCGGCAATACGTTCGAAGACATCGTTCACGAAGGAATTCATGATTGACATAGCCTTCGAGGAGATGCCCGTATCAGGATGTACCTGCTTCAGGACTCGATAAATGTAAGCCGAATAAGACTCCTTTCGCCGGGCTCGTCGTTTCTTGTCACCACTTCGCGGCTTGTGCGACTTGGCCGCTTTCTTTGCTCCTTTTGCTGACGGTTTCGGTGGCATCGCTCCTTGACGACAAGGTCTAACTCAGTGAAGTTACAACAATTGGTCTGATGGTCGCTCTATTCCGCTGGCTATTTATATTCTTCATCGTGAGCGCCAATGACTTAGGCCACGCCTACTTTTCCCGCCAAATCAGCAGNGTTGAATACTTTCTACATTAAACGGAATAATTTGTTGTTACATCTGTTAGCAGCATTTTAAGGATTTCGATTCGTCATATGACTTGTCGTTACAAACTAACATCCATTGCTATGAGTAAACAATTGCTAGCTACTAAAGATTGATATCGTATTAGTAGCTTAATCATAGTGCTAACAATGTAAAGAGAAGCAAGGAAAATGACCATTAATTCTTTCTTTTGATGGGAATGAAAACCGAGGCATTATGTTCGTCCTTCTGGCTCTTTTCGGTTTATTTCCTTCATAATTTTGAAGGATTCCCTCACATCTATATAACACAGGTTCAGGCATTGTAAGGAAGTACCAAATATAAAGGACTGATCAGCCCAGCCCGATCTCAAAGACAAATTTCCGGAATCCCAAAAAAAAAATCTGATTATATGTATATAACCAACAAAATTGTAGCTTAGAGGAAAATGTTTTTCCAAATATCCTATTTTTATGTGTTCCTGACCTCTGGCTTTGCTATGCTCTCCATATCCCCTCCCTAGGCTCTCCTCCAATAGTTATATTAAGGAATTTTTATTTCTACTATAAAGCATATGTCCGATCTAGTGTATCCCGTCTCGAAACCTTCAGCGCCTTAGATCACTCCGAACAAACCACTATTACACCATCCTTAACCGCGATCTCATTTCAGCAAATACAAAGACTAATATCACTTTTATTTCCAATAATACATCAATTCATTACAAACACCAAGCTTCATTAAAACATTAATCAAAATATATATACTACTATAAGCATGAAAAATCTCTAAAGGTAGCATGACTCATCAAATTGTGGCCCTAAAGAGGGCCGTTGGGTTTAGGCTGAGCTAAGCGCTTACTTCGAGCTCGTATACTTCGTAACCGCTTTTGTACCTTCCGAAACAGCATGCTTAGCCAACTCGCCAGGAAGGATAAGTCGCACAGCTGTCTGAATCTCCCGAGAGGAAATGGTAGAACGCTTGTTATAATGGGCCAAGCGACTTGCTTCAGCGGCAATACGTTCGAAGACATCGTTCACGAAGGAATTCATGATTGACATAGCCTTCGAGGAGATGCCCGTATCAGGATGTACCTGCTTCAGGACTCGATAAATGTAAGCCGAATAAGACTCCTTTCGCCGGGCTCGTCGTTTCTTGTCACCACTTCGCGGCTTGTGCGACTTGGCCGCTTTCTTTGCTCCTTTTGCTGACGGTTTCGGTGGCATCGCTCCTTAATAACGAGATCCACTGCTCAATAAAATAGCAACAACTGTTGTGTTGGTCGTTCATTCCGCTGGCTATTTATATTCTTCATCGTGAGCGCCAATGACTTAGGCCACGCCTACTTTTCCCGCCAAATCAGCAGATAGTTGGGCGTGGCTTAACTGTTGGCTCAACTCGATGAAGAGTATAAATAAGGCCGAGAGAAACGAATCTATCATTTCATTTCAGTCTTCATTGTCTTCAGGAGCGAATTAGCGCATAATGTCTGGACGTGGTAAAGGTGGGAAAGCTAAGTCTTCCGGCAAGATCAAGTCGAGGTCATCGCGTGCTGGTCTTCAGTTTCCTGTAGGCCGTATCCATCGCAAACTGAGAAAGGGCAACTACGCTGAACGTATTGGTGCAGGTGCTCCAGTATATTTGGCTGCAGTCCTGGAATACCTCGCTGCGGAAGTATTGGAGTTGGCTGGTAATGCTGCACGTGACAACAAGAAGACACGTATCAACCCGCGGCACTTGCAGTTGGCGGTTCGCAACGATGAGGAGTTGAACAAATTGCTCGCCGGTGTGACCATTTCCCAAGGCGGTGTACTGCCTAATATTCAGGCGGTACTTCTCCCGAAGAAAACTGCTGAGAAGGCTTAAGGCTGTTCTTGTGCTTTAACCCAACGGCCCTCTTTAGGGCCACAAATCTATGAATTATGCTCTACCTAAGTGATCTATTTTTTGATATCGGCAATCTATTGGGTGGTTGGTTTTATTAAGGCTGCTTATCACATTTCATTAACATTGAATCATTTCTCTCTTAACATCATGTTTGAAGTACTTTCTAGGGTAGGATGAAGTAATGGTACGGAAAGAGTTATCGAAGTGTTTCAATTATGCAAACTGATGTAGGTCAGCTATGACAAACCACTTCAAATTGATGCATTTAGATATTTTCTATGAGAATATTCAATGCAATGAATGTTCATAAATCGATGTGATAAGCAGTAATATCGCTTCATCGTTTGTATATTTATTTACCTCTTGCTGCTTTTTGCCTGTATAAAGTGGGTTCATTCGAAGTTACTCTACACTATAACTTTCACATCATTCCACTTGAATATTGATGGGGATGGACAACTGTGTCCGTTGTTTACTCCAAATCATTAGGAACTTATCAGAATTTTGGCATGAACAATTCATAAATTACGAACAAGAGAATCTACATTTGTTGACAGAACTGCATGGGGATGGTATAAAGTTATAAACTGCTTGTAATAATCTTTTTATGTTTCGAACAGTTAAGTGTTTGTCAATAGTAGCAGCTTTCCCCTTTTTTGCAAAAATATTTCTCTTTGGTGATTTGTGATGTGCTCAAATGATTGGGTCATTTATTCTGCTGTTGTGAATTTTGGTGATTCAATGAAGTTTAATAAAATTAACAAATAAAATTTAAAATGCACAATTTATCGTGCAATTTCGGTTCCATGCAAGGAAAATATGTTTGGCAAAAAAATATTTGGAAAGTTCAAGGGTCGAAAGAGTAATAGTAGCATCACTTTTTAAAATCTTTAATGTTATGAAAACAAACGAAACGGAAATTAGTGCAGCAGCAGAGGGTGAGTTCTTCAAATTTAAACGTTTAAATCGGAACAAGTTTGAAATTAAAGTCGCAGTAGCTTCGATGTACTCTCCTGTCACCAACTTTCATCACTTTAAATGACATCTGTTGCAAAAATTCGTTATTTAATTCACCTACATTATATTGTGCAGATTTCGAGTTAAATTTTTTAATATCAAATAAGTCAACCAAAGGTTGATTGTATGTCAGCATGAGTCTTAAATTGAACCTAATATTCCAATGGCAATGCGAAAATAAGTGTTTATTCCACTGTCAATCAATTAACTGAATCGCCACATAATTTGTCGTACAAAAGTAGCCAAACTTGGCTTAATGCCTTTTTTAATATAAAAATTAAAACTTTAAGTGCATTATTACCTATATAATTCTGCTTACTGTAACGCTCGACTCATCAAATACAGTCAACAGAGCGAAATAGTTTCATTTTCCCTTATTACTCGCCAACTAGTTTATTTCTCAGCTAATTTTACGTGTAAGAAATCGAAATATTTAATTTTAGAATAGTTTTAAGTTCTTTCGCCCTACCAATTTATAAATTAATGTATTAATGCGTGTGTGTATTAGTGTATAAATATAGTGTCGCTATGTTAGCAAGCTCAAATATTTATGAATATTGACTGCAAGTTAGTAAATTTTTCAACACATCTTTCGTTCTGTTGGACAAGGAAGATCTCGACGAAGCATTACACTTCATTGATGACAGATAATGCGACAATAAATTATTAGTCGTGCCGAAGTAATGGAAACATATGATAGTGTTTAATTGTAATATGATCCACATTATCTTTATCAATTAATCATTATCGTATTAGTACAATTTCACTGTAATTGCTAATATTTGAAATAATCAAAGAATAAATCTATTCACTGTTTTGTTTCTGCTGAAAATTGCAATCTTAACAATCACATTTTCGTAATTGTTGCATTTTTGATATAATCTTTAACTTTCAAGCTAAATTACGGAAAGTTTGTAACAGCAACATAGCTTCGCATCTGAAAAAGACCGAATCTGATATGTACGAAATCATTCCTTGTATCTTCTATAGCTCAAAAAGTATACGGATCGAAGCACTGAATTTCCGACCCCTCGCTGACATTATGAATAGATGATTTCGTGATTCATACTTACTTTGGATCTTCCTTTCTAGATTGTAACTATCTATGCTCTAACAACTTCATCAGCCTTCCCGTGCATATTTACCCGCTCAAAAAGTCCGACAAACAGCAGACATCAGATGGACCAGCGTCTTGCCAAACCATTGAGTTAAAATTGAAAGATAGCTCAGTCCCCCCCAAGTGTGTATGCTAGTGTCATCCATTCATAAAGGAACCGATATTTCGCATGACCACTATGCAGATACTAACATTTTTCCTATCACTGAAAACGATCAATATTCCATGTGTCTATCAGGCACACACTGACTGCCAGCTCAGTCCAAAAAATGTCCACACCACTACATAATTGCTTGTGTGAGAAGTTGAAGAGCGTGAAGTACTAAACATATAAAGTGTTAGACAACATTTCAAACAACATTTATCAATATGGGAAACTTATAAGATCCTTTGATAGCATGACTCATCGAATTGTGGCCCTAAAGAGGGCCGTTGGGTTTGGGCTCTACGGGCAAAACGAGACCGACTTAAGCCCGTTCACCGCGAATGCGCCGAGCTAGTTGGATGTCCTTCGGCATAATAGTGACACGTTTGGCGTGGATTGCACACAAATTTGTATCTTCGAAGAGACCTACTAAATAGGCTTCGCTGGCTTCTTGCAAGGCAAGCACAGCCGATGACTGGAAACGAAGATCGGTCTTGAAATCTTGCGCGATTTCACGTACCAAACGTTGGAACGGAAGTTTCCGTATAAGCAATTCGGTAGACTTCTGGTAGCGACGAATTTCACGAAGCGCAACGGTACCAGGACGGTAACGATGCGGTTTTTTCACTCCGCCAGTGGCGGGAGCTGATTTCCTGGCTGCCTTCGTAGCCAACTGCTTCCGCGGTGCCTTGCCACCTGTCGACTTTCGAGCGGTCTGTTTAGTTCGAGCCATTAGAAGAATGCTATTGCAATAAAGCGCAATGAATGGTAGGGGTGGTCAGAGACGCTCTTTTATACACCACCATTTTCCCGCCAAAATTCTCGGAAGGCCCACCCTTCTTTGATGCTTTTGGAAGACTCTTGAAAAGAGGGACCATCGTCGACTATTAATCATAGTGAGGGACCAACCGAGTATAATATTATTGTTTATTATTATCTGTGTTCTGAATCTGAACAATCTTTCAGGATAAATTAAAATCTCGAAAAGTAAATAAATTAAAAATATTCCAAAAAAAAATGATTTAAATATTTGTAATTTATAATAAAAATTCAAGAAAAGTTATAAATTAATCATTTTGGAAGACTACCAGATTCGAAAGTTCCATTGATTAAATTAAAGTTGCACAATTCAAAGTAATCATTGAAAATTTATGAAAAGTAAGTTCCATACATTAGATGACAACTTTTAGTGCTATTTAATGTTAAAATCTTCATGTCTCTTATGCCATTTCCACAAAAAAACAATTTCGAAAAGACTAAAATTTGCAGAAGGATTAAAACTTTAGCCCATAAAAATTTTAATGTATTTGCTGTGAATTACATTTTAAAAATGAAAAAATCAGAAAAAATGTAATTCCAGGTGTATGGTATGCGGTACCATATGAGATCGATTAGTTTTGATATGGTACTACTTGGCATTTTATTTGCATTTTTTTCTTCTAACTTCAGTACAGTGAAGGAAAGGTCTGTTCCCATCTAGGGCACGTGAGATACGTGTCCCACACGTACAGGACAAGTACACCTTACAAAATCATTCCATTCCAGATTAAAATATTTAATTTATTGGTTCCCGCAAAACATTTTGGCGGGAAAATGGATCGATATATAAAGCCAATCGTCCTCCTTCGCGTCATCGCATTGTTTGTTCCGTGAGGCGTTGCTGTGATATCGACGAAATGGAAGTGTCGGCTGTCGAATTACCTTCACCCGCACGAATGGGCGGTTTAACCACGAAGTCTTCGAAGAAGCAATCGGGAACTCCCGGAACTCCCAAAGCACGTTCCAAAAAACAAGGGAAAAAGATAGCGAAGACTCATCCGAGCTACTCTCAAATGATAAAGGAGGCGATTAGTGCTTTAAAAGATCGTAAAGGCTCAAGTCGTGTGGCAATTCTGAAATATATTTCGACCCGTTACCAACTGGGTGATAACGGTAAACGTGTACATTCTCAACTTCGACTTGCCATCAAGAAAGGTATAGCGTCAGGGAAGTTTACGCTTGCGAAAGGTGCTGGTGTGAATGGTTCCTTCAGGCTTGGTACTAAAGTTGAAACTAAGAAGAATTCGCACAAGCCAAAGAAGACATCGAAGGAAAGTAAGAAAAGCAGCAAAGTTGCATCCTCTTCTCCCAAAAAGCCACGGATGAAGAAAACCTCAACTGCAAAGAAATCGCCGAAGCAAAAGCCGAAGGCAAATAAGCCAAAGCCGAAGGTTTCGAAGCCGAAGATGACGTCGTAGGCTGTTTCGTCCACGATGTCATTGCCTAACCCAACGGCCCTCTTAAGGGCCACAAATTTCATGAGTCATGCTACTTCTTTAGATCTCTTGAGTTTTTTTCAAATACAAAAACATAGTACTTTATTTTGAACACGAATCTTTAATTCATTTTCATACGTGAACTGAAAAAATTGTTATGCATCAGAGTAACATAATTTTTTTTCCCAGACTGGTCACATAGCATATCGATTGATGCCAGCACTTTTTTTTTTTATAAAAAAAAATTCTATTCGGAGAAATCAGTATTGCTATCAAAGTAAGATAGCAATTTCCGGTGACATCTTCCGTTTACATTGCGACATGATCAACTGTATCATGGAACGATTTAGGAGGAAATGTCCGCATCCCAATTAATTTATGGTCGAATAAACGGTACCATTTAACTTCATGAATCTTGATTCACATAGCTATTGGAGTGCAATCAGTATAGCAATGGTTATGGTGCCATCTCTGGTGCCAAACATAAATGTGTGGAAAAGCGCGAATTCAAAATTTATGACACATTACAAGTTAATGTACAGATAATGTAGAGAAACAAGCATCAGACGAGGTAAAAATGATGTAATCACTCATTAGGATTTTCTTTAAAATACCAAAGGAATGTATTCATTGAATTCAACTGAGACAAGTGAGTTCAACCTTATATATTGCAAAGTACAAAAAATTCAATGAAGAATTTATCCAGATCCTTGTTACTTTTGACGTTTAGAACTGCCTTTAGATGTGGACTGTTCGTTTTTGCGTTTCTGACCAGACTGGAATTAAGTACTGGGTTAAATTGGAAACTAATGACTAGATATATGATATTACCTTACTGAAAAAAATTGACAAATGTTTCGTACTCTGGAACTGCAATAATGGGTTGTCACCAGCGAATGGTTTAACATATGTCAAGAAGTTACCTTAGTGACTGGTGTAACTTTCGAATCGTTAACATTAGCTGTAGGAGTATTTGCTGATGTCTTTTGACCGTGTTTTCGTTTCACTTCTACCTCACCCATTTCTTTTTCAATCAATGAAATCAGTGTGTTGCATCGACGTTGAAGCTCCTGAAAAAAAAAAGAAAAAAACTATTTCAAAAACAATGGGTCATCTTGACACGACTGACTCAGAAAAGGAATAAATGGAACAACTAGTAAAGAGACAGGAAATGATTCATAAATGATAAGTTTTTGGAAGGCAAGAAATTCATGAAAATCCCAACCGTTGACGTGCGAGATTTGATGAACCAGTCGAAACGGAATTGTGGCGCGGAGCGAACCGCTTGTCGCAGTTCCTCATAAACATTGTCTTTGTCAAAGCCAAGCTTATGTAATTGACATACCATAAACCTTAAAGATTAAGCCCTCAAATTTTAACTTTACTTGTAAATTACACCAGTTTATTAAAAATTAGAATGTGTAAGATCTGTTTACCGATCCTCCTCTTCCGTATAATTTTTGCCTTTATTCGTTCCATACTGAATTCGTAATTGATGAAATGGAGCCTTGTATTTTGCTATTTTTTCATCCAGTGCCTTTTTGATACTTTGTCGACGCTGTATTCGAGCTTCGCCCTGAAAAAAAGTCTTTTGAGTCAATAATTTCGATTTCAAGATAATTTCAGAATCACTACATAAATATGTACGAATGCCTGTCAAAATTTGACATCTTCGCTGGAAATTAATTTACAAATCAAAAGAAAAGCTGAGTTACAAAAGTTGTTCTAAAAAGACTGTACTAATAACAATTCATTAACCTTTTCGATTGTCGCTAAAATTCTTTCATGATCAGATAATTCATCAAGACGCTCCCAAAACAATTTTGCATATTCTTCAACCTTAAAAATGGAAAAAAAAATGGATGAAATTCTTCAATTTCAGAAATATTCTTCATCTAAAACAATGCAATCAATACTGAAATAAAGAAAAAATAACTTGATAATTTATCCAGCTTCATTTTTCTTAATTGAATATTTAACTCCAAAAAAGAAGAGAAACCTCAATTGCAGATTTCGTGTCAATTTCCTTCGCAATATTTTCCAAATCATGTCTTCCATATTTCTCGTTTGCTTTGATAAATTGTTGAAATTCTCGACGACTCCAATTACTTTGCCCCTAGAAATGTCAGTGCTAATAACAAAAATTTTCAGATTTCTTACTTCCAATTACTCTTTCCGTAACTCTAAGTTCAAAATTACTTGTGTAAGCAACTGAATCTTTTCGTTCCGCTCCTCTTCAGTCAGTGGCACAGCGTTGTCAATCTTTTTCTGTTCTTCTTTTTGTTTTCTTTCTGCTTCTTTAGTTGGAAGATCAGGTGGTCTTTGTGCCTGAAAACCAAAAATAAACATAAGCACACTATTACTCTTTTAACAGTGGAGAAAAAATCTAATAGGAAAATTTTTCACAGAAAAAGAATATGTTTCTATAGCTTATAAACAGTCGTATTTAAAGTCACAAAATCATTTCTTTAAGATCCTCCATCTTATATAGAGAAAAATTCGTGAAATTGTACTGCTCTCAGTGACAAAAAGATGAAATTATATTAAAAGATAGTAAGAAGTATCTTTTCTTTTTCAAAAAGATTATCTTTCGATTTTGATAACTACCTGGAAATTTTAAATCTAAATTGGCCACGAATTCTAAAGATCGAGTAACAGAAGTTAGCAGACTCTTTTTTTTATATTCCGTAAGTATAACAAATATGTTCTTTTGTGTTATTAGAGATATGTTGTGAGCAATGGTCTTGGTAGGGAAAATATTGTGAGCAATAAAAGAGGACAAATAAAAAAATTTAAATCGTGATGGTAGGAAGTGGAAATTAGAAGATTTGCTAATGAGTTGCTTTTCTTATTTTTCAAAACACAATTAAAAGGAAACAATTCCCATATGGAATATTGAACAAAAATCAATAAACATACTCTATATCCGATTGTTTTCCGATGAAGATAAACTTCCTTTTCCAACAACTCGAACAGTCGTTTTGGATAGAACTGGAAATCCTGGACATTTGGCTGCTTTGGTGGTCTTGGCGCTTTCGGTGCTTTTGGCTCTGCATGTCCTCCTCGCATCGCTTCTCTATAAATGATGCAACATTCAGCAAAAATATAAGATTTAAAATCAATAAAAATAGTAAACTTATTTTTTATCTTTGCACTAAGTAATGGACTATGAAATATATTTGAAATTTATTGAATTTAATCCTGCTATATCTGAAAAGAGCAAAAGATGTTTAAAATTCTGAAAGTTAAGATCATGCATGACGGTAGTCCATATAAAGTCTGATAAACGATTATTAAAAGTGAATTCCATTAGCTTGATGAAAAAAGTGAGCGAAGAATCAAATATGAATTATTATTTGAAAAATAACCTAAAATAAGCGTCAACTTGATAATTTGCTTTTCGTTCCCGCTTTGGTGGTTCAATCCAATAGCCAATTCCTCCAACATTTTTCTGTTTCTCACGATAGTCTTCTCCTTCAAACTTATATACTGTGTAATTACTATCAGCATCCAAAGCTGGTGCATCCAGTGTGAAATTTCGAAGCGATGTCTCTCCCATTGAAGCGATTTTCTTATTCAGCGCCTGTATGTAGCATCATTTTTAATAAGCCGATCTTTTTTTAAAGCATTTGAGATATGATAAAATATTACCAAAAATTTATGCACAATAATTGGTAATTGTACCTCTGTTTTCTGTTCTGCTTTTTCCAAAATAGTATCTATATTTTCATCTGTAACTGTACTGTCTTTGGAAGCAAACACTTGATCAGCTCCATGCCTGATCATATCCAGCATGTCTTCTTTACCCAAAGCTTTTTGGGAATCTGTCAATCGTCCCTATAGAATCGAAGAAAATAGCAAAAAATAAACAGTACAAAATATTTGGACCAGTTCCAATTACTCATAATGGTTGACAATTCTGGTAAAGGATTTGTTTTTTACTACACTTTCAGACTAAAACATAGTGCTGAAAATGGAACTTTCAAATGGCATGTTTTTTGATCTTGTCAGGACTGATATCGTAACGAATGCAAAATACAACTCCATTCAAGCAAAAAAAAAAAAAAAAAAAAAAATGAATGATAAATGAATAATTTCAAAACATTAAACAATTCAGAAGTTTCAAATTTGATACTGTACTGCGATTTGAAATTGAAAATAATCTACAAATAGCAAGAATATTAAAAACTACGATTGAAAACACAAAGACTGATATGTTGCATCTTAATTCAATATTATATGCTTAATTAGTTGTGAACTTAAAGAGATTTGAAAACCATTATTCAAGTACCTGTTGTATGACGATTGAATCAAGATGAAGTTTCATTTCAGCTCGCTCAATGATTCTCTCATCCACAGTGTTATCTGTTATAAATCGAAAAACGCGAACTTGTTTTTTTTGTCCAATACGATGTGCACGATCCTAAACTCGAATGTGATAAAAATAGTAACTCTCTTGATAAAACAAGTTCTGTAAATTTCGTTAAACAAGAAAATACATGAAAATCAGTCGTTAAATTTGTACGATAACAATGAAATAAATGTAGATAAAGCATAGAAACAGTGATTTATCACGTAAAGATGGAAGAAAACACCAACCATTGCTTGCAAATCTACTTGTGGATTCCAATCACTATCGTAAATGATAACAACATCCGCAGCAGTAAGATTAATTCCAAGACCACCTGCGCGTGTTGTAAGCATAAAAATGAACTTGTCTGAATCCGGCTTGTTAAATTCATCGATGGATTTTTGACGTTCATCATGAACAGTTTGTCCATCTAAGCGACAATAGCGATAACCACGCCACCAACAATAATCTTCTAATAAATCCAACATTCGAGACATGGAAGAAAATATTAAGACTCGAGATCCTGAAAATTTTCAACATTTCTATTTCTTGAATTTTAAATATTGCAACTAACGATAAAAAATTGACTAGTACTTGCGCAATTGAAGGCAATTAATTCGCACTACATTTTAATTAAAAATATCGTTTAAAAAAAAAAAAAAAAAAAGAATTTCCTCTTTTTAATAAAGTAATAAATGATATGATCAAAAATATAACCTTGTTCTTTCAACTTCATCAATAACTTATCCAGAAGAACCATTTTCCCCGAGTTGTCAACAAGATGTTCATCCGTAGTATATGGAGGACCCGGTTCAGCACCATCGAATAAATATGGGTGATTACAACATTTTCGCAAGTGCATCAAGATATTCATTATTCGCGCCTTAGAAACAGTTATATTTCTTTTGAGAAAATAGTGCAAAAATTCATAAAAATTTATTTTTTGCAACTTTCAATCTCTGCTCCCCAACAATTAAAAATCGAGAAACTTCAGATATAAGGCTATTTTTAAATAAATACTGCTGAATATAATGTTTAAATGGATTTAAACATTATTCAGCAATATTTATTTAAAAATGGTCTTATATCTCAGGTTTTTGGATATTCTATTAAAACTACTATGACATATTCCGAGTTCCCATCAACTAATGCTGACATTTAAACAGGATATTCCGGAAAAAATAAATTCACTGCATTTGAATTACTTTTATAGTTTCCCGAAAAATAACTAACCTTTTCCAATTTGCCGGCTCCATTAACGACATCGATATCTTTCATTAAGATCTTGGTATACCTACAAACAAAAAGACTGAAAATAAAATTCAAGAATTTTATGCAATAAAGGTTATATTTCACAAAATAGTATTCTCAATCATTTTGATACCTTCAAAAAATCTTAATTGTTACATCAAATAAATATGTAAACATAATGAAGAATAGTAACTGTACAAAAAATCGCATGCAGTGCATTATCCATAGTTTACAATAACTTTATATAGCAAACGAAACAAAATTACCATTCTCTTTGCATCTTTGACATTCCCACATAAATCTTAACTTCCTTCTTTGGAAGAAGAGTCTTTTCGACGTCTGACTTCAAACGTCGCAACAAAAATGGTTTCAAAACCTAAATAAAACATGCTTCATACAGCTGAATTTTTTTAATGCTATTTCTAAAAGAAAAACTATGACTTCAAATTTTACTATAAAATAAAAATTACTAGGTAATAGTGGAAAGCCCGTATTCGAGCGAAGAGAAATTAAAGCATCGCACAAAAATATATCAACAAAAGAAAGAGGAATTACCTTATGCAAACGCGCAACAAGATCCTGGTTGCTCATCATATCATTCGTGGTAAACCAAGAATCGAAATCAGATGCAAGTGCGAACATATCCGGTAACAAGAAATTAAGTAATGCCCACAGTTCATGCAAATTATTTTGCAAAGGTGTTCCCGTGATTAATAAACGATGCTTTGATTTGAATTCGCGAACGATCTCTGACAGCTAAAATATACAATTTTAAAAATAGAATTCTTCTCTAAATTTGTCGCGACATCTCTTATAAAAGTAACAACATTGCATAAATTATGTTGAAAACAATAATGAATTACTCTGGGGAGCAGAAATGCATATGCAAACAAAAGAAAAGCAAAATGGTCTTAGACTTTACCTTGGAATGTTCATTTTTGATACGATGTGCTTCATCAATAACAAGATATTGCCACGCATATTTTCTCAACAATGATTTTTCCTTTAAAACCATCTCATATGATGTCACCAACACATCCCATTTTCCAGGCAAAATTTCATTACGTATTAAATCCGCCTAAAAAAATTGTTAAGGAATTTAATTAAGTAAAAAGAATGAAATAATAAAACAGCATGACACAAAAAATAGATGAAGCAATATATAAGACTAAGTACATAAATATAAAGAGAATTAAGAAAAAGTAGATAATAAACACAATAATAAAGTCTTACTCGCGCTTCGGCAATACCGATAAGTGCGACGGCTTTCAATGAAGGGCACCATTTTCCAAATTCATTAATCCAATTCTGCAGTGTTGATTTCGGAGCGATGACTAAGTGTGGTCCAGATGCATTTTTGTAATGCTTCATAAAGCCTATTACCGCAACTGTTTGCAATGTTTTACCCAAACCCTAGAAAATGCTTACGAATGATTTCATGGTACTGCTTCCTGATGCTTGTTGAAAATATCAATTAAAAAGCGTACTAAGAAAAATAAGGTGCGTTCAGGCAACCTTTAAAATTTTTGGGGTTTTTAAAATTTTAATTAAAAATTAAAATATCCGGAACATACCATTTCATCAGCGAGGATCCCATTAATACCGTTATGTTGCAACGAAATAAGCCAATTAAGTCCTCGAATCTGATAGTCGCGCATTTCACCATTTTCAATATAAAATGGAGTTTTTTCAAATCTATAAGAAATATCATTCAGTATTCAATAAATAGCAAATAGTTTATAAATGTTAATAAATAATACACAAAGAAAAAAACTAATAAACACAACTTTCGCATCAAAATGATTTAAAGGAAGTTTATACTAACCGAATCAGTGTTTCGCTTTTTTTCACCTGGTTTATCAATTCTTCATCCTCTTCCTTCTCCGTTTTACGATGGCGATGATCACCTTCAGAATGATTTCGAGGACGTCCTTTCGCTCCCGTACTGTTTGATGAATTCACTGGAATATTCATAATTTGTATTAATAAAAATATAATTATGCTCTTTTTCGAGTGTTACGAATGAATAACAGAATAAGAGAAAAATCACTTCAAATCTTTAAAATTCACATATTTGCAACAAATCTTACTAAAAATAACTTCAAACAAAACGCAAATTTGTTTTCCTCACTTATTTAATAGCATATCATTTACGCTAAGAGCAAAAAGAAATGCATGATATTTACAAATCATAACTGTAATTGCGTTATAATTAAGGTTTACCGTCAACACTTTCAACATCTCCTGCACTTAAACAGTGCGAGAAGTTCTCTGTTTTCTTTAGCAACATTTCAAAGCGCTTGAAAGAATCCTTCTCGAATTGTGACCCCACATTAACGTTATCACCTGAAGATCATAATTCCGTTCAATTTAGCATTTCTCAGCTAAAGAGAACAAAGAGGAGCAATCAGAACCACAACATCTACATCAATTTCTCATAAATGAAATTCTAACCAAACACGACGCTCGGAATACTATATATTTACAGCTATTTAAAAAGATTTTTATTATGTTCCTGAGTATGTCATACCTTTACTTTCGCAGAAAATGCAATCAAAATTTTTTTTATCATTTATATTATATATAGAGCCACTTATTTATTATCTCATACGATCGTAAGTGATAATATGAATTATGTCAAGCACAATCAAAACGTTTAATGACTAATTCAGAACAAATATAAGAGAAGTAACAAATAAAAGACGTACTTGAGGTAAGTGTTTCGGTAATATTTGCCTCATTTTCATTGGTTTCCATGGAATTTTCCGTGGTATCTATGTCAGGATCCATTTTTATCTCTGTAGCTTCGTGTTCAACCGTTTCGGTTTCATTCTTTATCATAACCATTTCTGTCTCCATCTTATTTTCCGCTGGCTCCTCTGATGGCATTTCGTTGATATCGTTATCCTCACTGGCATCCATCATATCCTGCTACACATAATTTCATATAAATAGACGATTTTCGAGCATTATGAGAGATAATAATGGCGCATCAATTCACTAAAACCATGGGTTCTACGTAGTCATCCCAAAAGCTAAGAAACTAATATTACCCAAACCTCACAACATTTCCGACATTTCTGGAACCACCCGAGACACCGCGGAACCACCAACTTCCCCAGCCACCCCGGAACTCTTCGAGCTCAAATCACCCGACATCACACTCGGTCATTATTTGATGTATCACTTTGATGAAGTCGCAATGAAAACTATTGTTCCTTAATATTTTAATTCCATAGACTGCGGTTATGATCTGAATTTAGCGAAATTCTTGGTTCCGACATCCCTGAGTTAGCTAGCTGTTTAGATACCGAGATATTTAAGAATTGTTGGGAATCAGAATATTCGAAACTGATTAAAATTCTGGAATTATTACCTAAAATTGGATAAAATCATGGATATCAAGAGTTCTTAGGAATTCAAAAATCTGACAATCTTGATTCGATTTAGATCCTTTATTCAATTCATATTATTGTTATGTACTAATATATATATTATAATATATATGTATACATCGCACAAGGGAATTTTTATATCATTTTCAATAAAATTGATGTAATATTTCAATAATCGAATAATAGTGATAGTGGTAACCTTAGATAGTTTGTTATTTGAATGTACGTATTCCAATTAAATATATGTAGAACATTCTCGAACTAATGGAAGAAATTTGTGGTACTATCCGTTTTAATCACTTGTTTCAAACTATCGTTTATCGAAATTGAACTATCACTATGGAAATCAAATTGCTGATGTAAAAATCAAATTATCGGTGCAAAGATTAAGCTATTGCTTCAGAGATTAAGCTATTGTTCACAGATCAAGGTATTGATTTAAAGGTCAAGCTATCGGTCTAGATGTCAGGTTATCTTAGGATTTAGTTAATGTGAAAATAAGCTTGAATAAACTTTCAGATATAATGGATTCTGAAATGATTTGGTAATTGCCGTTGACTTGCTAATTGCTTTAATCTTCTTAGAAAGAATATTTTGTGATTGCAGTAATGAAAGGTCAGTTATATGATTTGTTAGTCGGAGAAAATAATGAAAGAAAGAATGTCACCAAGAATATATGTACCGATAGTGATGTTCCTGTATTTGTCGCTGCACCAATGGTACGATATTCAAAGTAAGTTCTTTCTTCCGTTTCACTTATTTTTTACTTTCTAATAAATATAAATCTGTAGTTACATGTGCTTGTAGGTTTACTTCCATTCTAATTGTTCCATCAATTTACTGTTGAGAATTTTGTCGCTTATTATTTTGATGATTGTCACTGTTTTCTCACTAATTTTTTGCATTATTCCATCCACTGAATGGAACGAAATTTTCGTTCCTAATATTAAATATAACATAACACAATAGAAGTCGAAATACATCAAGATAAAATTGAAGACGGAGGAATTTATATATACACTTTTCCAAATTAAATTACAAAAGAGGTTAGGTTAAGTGGTTGAAACTTCAAGTTTAAACGAACATTAGGACTGAATTGTCGTCGGGAAATTATCATTATTTGATAGAAGTAATTTATTTTTTGTAGATTACCTTTTCGAATGTTAGTTCGATTGTATTCAGCAGATGTTGCATTTACACCCATGATTTATGCAAAACATTTCATTGCTTCCGAACAGTGTCGATCTGCAGAATTCACTACTTGTCCAGGTTCATCTTGACATTCACAATGTTTTATTTGATTCATTTTAATAATTTCGAAACTGCCTTTTAGTTTGTGAAAGATGAAAAATACTCAAGTATCAAAGTATTCAAACAAATAAATGAGTATAAATTGCTGATAGCTCAATTTAATATTACCATTCACTCGGATCTCTCTTATTTGATTTTTTTTTTTCAATGACTTCTGGATTCAGTTTGCTGATGGAAGTTAACTCACCTTGAGTTACTTTCTAGATTAGTTTATGCAGGTGACAATCCAACTATTGTGCAATTTGCTACCAACGAGCCAGAGGAATTTTCCACAGCAGCTATGTTTATGAGCAGGTATTACATTATATTCTTTCTTTAAAGTATGCTTTAGCTAGCCGATATTTCATTTTATAATAGCACATAAGGACATCTGAACTACAGTCGAAACTTTAATCTTTTGATATAATCAAGTTGATCAAGTCAAACTGTACGAGATATATTATAACTAATGTTTATACTCAATCAGATATTGTCGGGGTGTTGATCTGAACTGTGGTTGTCCACAAAGAGATGTTATGAAAGAAGGATATGGCTCCAGTTTATTGACAGATCCCGTTCGAATCGCTGATATCGTTGCAACTACACGTCGACGAATTTCGAAACCAGATTTTACTGTAATGTTAATCAGTCTACTAAAAATTTCCTTGATAAATAACATCAGCAGTTTTTATTATTCAAATATGCAAACATATGCGAATTTCAGGTTTCCATTAAAATTCGATTAAAACCGAATCTCCAGTTAACTTTAGAAACATGTCGTCAAGCAGAAAAAGCCGGTGTTTCATTTATAACAGTACACGGACGGACACCTGAACAGCGATCGGAACCTGCAGACTATGATATGATTAAGTTGATCAAATCAAACCTATCTATCCCAGTAATTGCAAATGGAAATATCAAAAGCTATGAACAAGCATTGCAAGTTGTGAAATATACGGGAGTTGACGGTTAGCTTTTATGATTTCCGTAATCATTATCATCTATTGAATGATTCTTCTATATTATTATTTATTATTCATGTATTATTATATGTTTACAATTCCCAAATGTTGGATTAATCCAAACTAGGTTCAAAATTACTACTAGCACGATTTACTTTTATTTTTTCAAATAATTTTAATTCCTTCAGTGTCATTTTTTTTGCATTAACGATTTCTTAGCGCTTTTCTATTGAAAAATTCAAAGATACATCATGTTCAGTCCTTTCAGGTTTCTTTTTCACATGAATTTCAAGATAATTCTTTCGCAGTCTCAAAAATATTAATAATTTGTTCAATTATTACAAATTTTTTACTTCCAATATCATGTCGAAAAAAGTTATAATAGGAAAACCAGAAATCAGTAATCATCATTTTATAGGTGTAATGTCAGCAAATGGTTTGTTAGAAAATCCAGCTATGTTCGCTGGTTATACTTCTACTCCGAAGCAATGCGTTGCTGATTGGGTATGCTTTTTTTTCTCTTTTTTCCTCTATTCCATTTTTTTCATATTCTGCAATTTGTGGTTAGTGAGATCATTCAAGATATGTTTCCTTGCTTAATAATAATGAAACTTCTAAGAAATTTTCGAAATTTTGATTGTAATTTTTGGGAATATTCAAAAAAAAAAAAAAAAAAAAAAAAAGAAACTTTGCTGGAATTACAATTTATACCTTACAGGTGCGTTTGGCAACAGAACATGGTTGTCCATTCGATTTGTTCCACCAGCAGTTGATGTTCATGCTTCGATCCTCGCTTAACAGTAGGCAAAGGATAATGTTCAATGGACTGAGCAATCATCCCGCTGTCTTTGATTATCTCAGTCGTAATATCTTCAAAAATGATATTTTTGAATGATACATTTAATATTCTCTTATTTGGATTGAATATTTCCTCATTTACTTTTGTAAATAACACAATAAGAATAAGAAGAATTCCTTTTTTCTTAGCTGTTATACAGACATCAATTTTTGAAAATTTTTTGGTACAAAATCTGGAAAGACTTTTGATTTGTTTCCATATTTTAGAATTTATATCTTTGCTGCTTTACGATCTCTAAAAACGTCAGGTTACTTCATAATCAGCGTTGTTATTTAGCAAATTGTTATTATAATATATTATTTGAATGGAAAAGTTTTAGAAAAATGTTAATATTGTTGTTAATTCGAAATACAAAATTACTCGAGAAAGTTCACATCCATATTCTTCCCAGTATTTGCTCATATTTGAATTTCATCTTTCGATTAGCAGAATTTCACTTTGATGGACCATATAGTTCATTATTTGGATTTTTCTTCCATGAATATTCGCAAAATTTGATATCTTGCGGTTCTCAAGAAATTTCTATATCAATGATTTCAAAATTTTTTCAAACATTGAATTTTCCTGATTGCTGTATTTCAAGTGAATTTTTAATGTCAAAGAAAATTTTTATAACTGGGAATCAAATTTCCCAATGCCTTGATCGAAATTTTGATGCAGCAGGTTCTGCCGTCGTGGTCATAAATAAATATTTGAAAAAGATTTGATATGGAAAACTATCATAGATCTAGAATCAGTTTTTGTAATTTTTTTGCCATCTTATATGGTTCCTATATATTTTCTCTAATGAATTTGACGGTTTATCAAAATATTTAATAAGTTGTCGTAAATATTATTATTTGAGTTGAGAAGTTACTTACGCTTTGAGTCGAATAGAAGATTGCGTGGCCAATTATTTTGTATGTTTATTGTAAACACCGCAGATAATTGATTATATAGTAATAGAAGACTAAATTACAATATCTGAGTTAAAAGTAGCTAAACAAAGCCGAAATTACAAATCACAACAACAACTACAAAAATAATCGGTTAACATATTCCAGATAAACGGTGTGGCATACAGAATACAAAAATGGAAATCACACAACTTTCTGAAGCTGCGTAAAAAATTGGCGCAGAAGAAATTTTTTTAAATGAATTAACACGTCAGATGTGTGTAATCTTACATGTTACATTATTATAAATTAGAGATCGAATTCATCATTCAGTATGAGAAAACGTTGGGATTCTATATAATTTGATGAATCTTTTATCTAGGATATGCTATAAAAAAATAATTTTATTGCTTTAACATAGCATGTTTTACCTTTCTACGGTTCCCGACAATAGTTTCATTTCAGGCTTCAACTTTTGTTAAGTTTCAAAGTGTTAAAAAGCTTTGTCAAGAAATAATTAAATCCTAATTTGTCCTCGGAATATTGAAGCCATCAGGATTCTGTTGCATTGTTTATTGGTATCAAATTTTACTGACAATAAATCCTACAAAATCAGGATTTCAACTAAAAACAGTTATATTTTGATAATGTAATCGATAATTATCGATAATTCGAACATATAGTAACTTCTCAGTCTAATTGAAGATTTGTTATCCAAAAAAAAAAAAAAAAAAGAAAAAAATTGTTAGACTGATTCCTACTAATTTCTAAAATGAAGACAGCGACTCTAGAAATAATAATAGTAGTGATGATAATATCGATACTGATAATGACGATAAGATAATAGTTATAGTAATGAGTAATAATGATAATGAAAGAAGGTATTTGAAATCGATTTTTGATTCGTTTTTATTTAATAATCTTCCAATTCTTTTAATTTCAAAATATTGCATGAAAAAATAGCAAAGTTTGTCAGCGTATTTGCCAAAAAATTGATACGAAGCATTTGAATTTACTCGGTTTCTTCAAACATTTGCATATTATTGTTCACTTTTGTGATTTTAGTTTAACTATTACTACAGTTGGTGATAAAGGTGATAATAATGCTAATGATGATGGTAAATGATTATGAAAGTCGGATTGACTGGTTGACTGATGAAGCGAATTAGTTTTCGATAATTTTTACTTACTACTACTTGAGAGACTTGCAAAATTTGATCTTGATGATGATAATGATGATAACGATAATAATCATCATTTAAGCATGCCATCAGATTCATCATTTAATTAAGCTATCAGTGATCTACATAATTTAAAATGATTTTTGTTATAGAAATGAAATCAACCATTTATACAAATGATAAAGAAAAATTTCGATTCATCATCTGTTTAAACAGTCAATTTGATTTTTATAGCAAAAATTAATATTGAAAAAATTCAACCTGTTTTAATCAAAAATAATTGATGAATCACCACAATATAATTTTGATTTTACAGAATTTTTTTTTGAAACAAACTTATTTCTAATTTAATTTTTTATACTTTCTATTCCGCAATTAAGAATGCGATTGATTGATTGATCATGGAATAAAGATGAAATAAACAAAAAAAAAAAAAAAATAGTTTTGAAGAATTTTACTGACTAATACTTAAGTAATTCGCAAAACTTATTTCACGTGCATCTCAGGACAATCAATTTGAATTCTATATTTCATTATTGATTGATGGAATATTTTCGAATTTATTTTTTCTAAAAATAATTTTAGCTCCATGATTCAACATATGGAGAATAAATTGAAAAAAAAAAAAAAAAGAAGAAAAATCCAGTATTTCTCAATGGTTAAAACCTATCTTCAATGAACCAAGTTTCATACATCAACCTGTTTCCCGAAAAATATTTCCGAATTTCTTAAGAGTTACAATCATTGCAAAAATACCGGAAGAGAGTTAAAAGTGACGGAAGATAGTGGTGGAAAATTTGCTAATTAAAAGCTAAAATGCTTCTAAATTTAATCAAATTTGAAAATTTCCAAAAATTTCATCAGTTAAATTGGTCTTTTTCATTTGTAATATAAATCGTTTCGTAATAATAAATTTATAATTAATTAATTTCTAGGCTAAATAATAGCTAATGATGGAAGCAGAATGCAATCATTGCAAAACTTTTATTGCAAACAATTTTTATTAAAACTTCAGTTGAGATTTGCAAAAAATTGTTTTTCTGCAAAATCATATAAATTAGTTTGCATGCACGTAAATGCATCTTGTAAAATATGTTAAATGCAATAAAAGCAAGAAATAAAAAGTATGAAATATCAGAATAAAAAAAGAATGGGAAAAAATATTTTAGAACCAGCAATCAATGCAAATATTCTGATCGATATTTAAAACAGCAAGCAAAAAATTTCAATTCCGTGGATAAAAAGTCTGGGCAGAAAGAAGTTGCATTCCTGTTCGGAATTTTTTTAACGATTTTTAACGAAATTAATTTCTTTTGAATATTTCTTTTTCACAAAATTTCTTCTTTTTCTTTTTTTTTTTTCTTCATTTTCTAATTTTCCTTTCAAGAATAGGTAATTGAATGGAAAATTTTTGTTGTCAAAACTAAATAATAACATCGAAATTTATCTGTTTTATATTTCGTAGTTTCATCATTCCATTTTTCCAAATCTTTTTTCAAATTTTCAAAAAAAAAAATAATGTTTTTTCGTTTTATTTCATTGCTTTTTCAGGATTTAAAAAACATTTTTTTATATTCAAAAAGAATAGCTAATAATTAGTTGTTGTCAAGATTTTAAAATAAAGATGATTTGACAACTAACAATTTTATATTATTCATAAGCAAAAATTAAACTTGGTGTAAAATGAACTTTCTAAGTATGAAATTTATGAAGTTGAGGCTAATTGTTCCAATAAAAGCTAATTTTAATAAAAATTAAGTAAACCAATAAATTTAATGAATTTTAATTTTTCGTTTTATTGAAAAATTAATTGAAAAAATGTCGTCTAATACTAATTATAATTGACCTGTTCCGGTTAAAAGTAAACTTGTTGGAATTCAAAATCACTTCTTATTCATTTACCATATCTTGACATAATCTTCATCAACCTCGCAATAACAACATCATCATCATCAACTCTATTAGTATCTTTACCATTATTATCACTTACATCAACATCGTCAACATTACCAACTTCGCCAGTATCTTTTTTACTATCATTATTTCTATTAGTATTTCTATCACTATCAATTTCTTTGCGTAAGGAGTTGATCATTATCATTTCCAACAGCATCATTATCATCATCAACATCATGAGCATCGTCATCATCATCATCACCATCATATTCAGCATCATCATCGCCATCATTATCATCAATTTCATTCACGTTAAAATTATCCAACGCAGGCGATAACTATCGAAAACCGAAGCATTAACGTCTCCTATCATCCATGACACACCGTAATTTAGTGTAACTTCTTGAAAGTTTTGTTTTTTTTTTAAAAATAAACATTTCATTGTTTTTCTTTTTTCAACAAAAAAGGAACTCCAATTATCTGAATATTATGAAATGATTTTAAAAAATTTAAAAAAAAATAACATTTTATATGATTACATTATTATGAAAAATTTTAGAATGAAATCGTTTTTTGAAGTATTAAATTGAGCAAACAAAATATTTCTTTTTAAGCTATCATTACTCAGATTATTTTTTATTTTTTCTTTTAAATCATCGAGAAATATCAACAAAATTCTTATTTGCATATCAGATTAATTTCATTTCCATCATAATATATTCCATTCATGTCTCTTTTAAATAAACTTTATCTTATTTTTTATATTGAAATTTATTCTTCGTTTAACTTATAAACTTATAATCTATTGCTGACTTATCTCAATGTGAATATTATGAGATGATTTAAAAAAAAAAAAAAAAAATGATTGTTTGCTTATTTGTCAAAATATTTCACCAACAATGGTTTGTTGATATATTATGATCGATCATTTATGTCATCGTTCTTTATAATTATCGATTATTTAAATCATCGATCATTTAAACTTTATCGGTATATTTTTTTATCCTCTAATTTTTATCTAATATCTGATCAGCTCTTGTGATATTTTAAATCTAAATTCTGGTAACATTCAAAATGTTAGAACAAATAAGAAAATAGATAAGAGTAATCATGAAGAAGAGATTGATGCCATAATTTAAATTTTTGTAATTTGTCAAATTATTAAGATTTCTCTTCCATCCATTTCATTCTCTTCGTATTGTAGAATAATAAATTCATGTATGGTACAAATTACTCAAAAAAATTTTTTTTTTTGCGGATAAAAATTTATAATTTGTAAAATTCCTCTTGCTTCATCCATATTTCCCGGCAGAAATTCATGATTTGCAAAATTTTTCATCCTCATCCATATTTCTGATCTATTACGATCTATGGAATTTCTTTTGTTCACCCATTATCTCCTGGTAGAAATTCATAATTTGCAAAATTTTTTCATCCTCCTGCTATTCTTCAGAAGGTAATAAAATGATTCATTGATTTTACCTTCTGGAGATGTTCAATGTGATATATAAAACAAGAATCATAACGGTTGGAATATTTCAAAGACATACAAAAATGATGAAATGCGAAAGAGAAATGCAAAAATGACAATTCGTTTTCAAATAGGTAATTTATTGCTTATTTTAATTGAAATTATTGCTTTTGCTTTTCTCTTTTTCTCATTTTTGAACAAAGTATAATGATTGCACAAACTTTTATTCATTAAGGGGGAAAAAAAAAAGAAAGTAGGCAAAATTTTCAAGCATCTTGTCATTTAAAATTTTCATCAATTCAAAATTGATTGTATAAAAAGATTACATCTTATTTAAAAACTAAACTCGTAAGTTTTTTAACCAGAATCATGATTTTATCAAAGTTATTGTTATTGCTCCGAATATACTTTTTTCACTCAACATCAAATCATGTAAGTGAAATCAATTGTTTCAATTTTCTTCTGATAAATATTATATCATTCAAGAAAAATTTTTTTTTCAATTTTTAATATTTTCGTAATTATTCAAATAGAAATAAGAAAATGGTAAGGATTAATTTTTCACGTAACTTAAGGTATTTAAGGATTTCTTTACTTGGGGACAATAAAATCCATCAGGATATATGAGATGAATACGTTTGTAAACAATAAATAAACATCGTACTTTCAATAGATTATTCAAGTTTATCATTCAATTCTTCGGAATATTTTTAAGTCAGAAGTATCACGTACGTATAATAAGGACGTGATATATTCTTTTCCATTAATTATGATATAGAACATTACATGTAAATGATATTTACGGAGAAAATAGCTATATAACGGGGACGTGTATAAACGACGTAAGATAGATCTTGAGAAATGTAAGATTAAAAACTAATTTATGTGAATATTGAAAATACTTCCAGAAAAAACAATTTTGATCATTCTTCTAAAAAACCTATGTTGAATTATAGTTGATCACAATGTTTTAATATATTGTCATAGAAGACTGAACCAATATCAATTATATTTTTGCTTGTAAATTGTTCAAGAGCCGTACTAAATCAGAAATTATTTGATCAATGAATTTATTAGGGAAAATAGTTTGAGGAAATTTTAATTCTCTTTTCAAAATAATTTCGAGAACTCTTAATTTTTAGCATCCGCAATATCAAAATTATTTATTATTATACTGTATAACTACTGTTTTTTGACTGTTAAAAGATCAAATTTTTTCAGAGAAATGATACGTAATATCCGTCCATAACGTCCATAATGGATGCCATGTATCACGTATCGCGTATCATCTATTCATGTTCACAAGAAAAACTTTTTCCCAAACTTCTAAAGAAGACAGGATATGTATACGATCGAAATATTACGTCGGAATTAACCAGCTATGAATAATCTTATTACATTAGCAAGACTAATTGATCGCATGTATCTAATTAGCACCGAAAATATAAAAACATTCAAAGCAATGCCGTTTGATCAGATGGCATTTTATTTTAAATCAATCACTAAAAATTTAATAAAAAAAATTTTTTTAAAATAATTCTATCTATTCTATCTTGCTGAGGAAATATTAAACCAAATGATAAAATGTTTTATAGATGGTGCCGGTAATAAGTGTTCTGTTTACATTGCACATGGCATGGTAATCATCGAAATCCGAATAATCTGTAAATACATCTGAAACATTTACATCGTTTCAATGGTATATATCAACAATTCTCAGTTAAATTTGCTTCTGTAAGTTTTATTTTTTGTTATTACTATTATTGTTGAATTTTGTGATATTGTAGAATTACAAGGCAAATTACAAATAATCTTGAAGAAATAGAACCGTTCTATAAGGATTATCATAGAAGCTGAGATATATTTCTCTATTATTTATCACGCTTCACATGGCCGGCCCACCCAGCTAATCCATATAAATAAAAATGTAAATATTCGTTTGTTCAAAATCTTAAATCTCCCAAAATTTCTCACCGATTGATTGCTTTGAAATTTTGAGACAACGTTGCATTCGAAGACGTGCATGTTTTTATATACAAATGTTGTTGTAGTTCACTCTGGTTAAATGGAAAAGAGAAAGCGCACGTTTCTAGTGTTGGAGGGAAAAAATTTGAGGTATTTTTAATTTGCTTTGTAGTCTGGTTAGATTGAAAACTAATTCTTGCTACTGTAAAAACATGCACCTATTCAAGAAATGCAACGTTTTGTCAAAATTTCAAATCAATCAGTGAAAAACTTGAAACATTGTGTCAAAATGAATAACGAACATGTATAATTTAATTTTTTATAGAATAGATTATTGTTAATATCTGTGTGTGTGTGTGTTGTGATATTGATAAGGCAAATTTTTGCTTATTTTATTACAAATAATCTTTGAAGAAATTAGAACCGTTCTATGCGATTGTTACCACGGGAAACGAAATGTGTAATAGGTAGGCAATGATCGGATTACACTTCAAATGTTGTTTAGTGATGAGTATAATAATAGGAAAAGAGGAGCGGGGAAGCGGGCAGGAAGAAGATTAATGTTTTTTTTTTTTGCCTGCAACTGAAATATTTTTTAAAATTTTTGTGAAAGAAAGAGGGAAAAGAGAGGAGAAAGGAAGGGAAAAATTGAAATTGAAGAAGGGTGAAATTTTGTTTTCTATCTTTAAAGCAAGAAAGATTATGTCCCCAAGGAGAAGCCTTAAATTAATCCTTTCTCCGTCATTCTTTTGCGTGTATATTGGAAATGAAAGTTGCGATAATAAGAGCCTTTACGCGCAATTTTTCGAATCGATGAAGACGGGTTGCTTACATCCCCCCCCGAAATATAACCCTCTTAAGAGCTTGTCCTCGTGGTGGTAGTAGAAGTAGTAGTAGTAGTAAGTAGTGGTGGGATGAAGATGATGAGGGAGAGAGAGGAAGGAGGAGGAAGGGGTTTTTCGTGGTATCTTAAACAGCAAATAGCTCTGAAGTATTTCTAGGCCTGATGATGACAATACTCTCTGGGCTCAGAAATAACAACAAATGATCATCAAGATAGGCTGACAAGGGGGAGGACTTTGGGACAACCAAAAGAGAATGCAATGGGTAGAATATGTATACTACTCCAATTTTCAGGTCTAGCAATTTCATTACTAAACGGGATTGATAATAAAGGAAGAGAAATAAACGAGGGAGAAGGAAGAGGAGGGGAATGAAGAGGAGGAGGAAAAAGAGGAGGAGGAAAAAGAGGAGGAGGAGGAGGAAGAAGAGGAGGAGGAGGAAGAAGAGGAGAAGGAAAAGGAAATGCTCAGAGATTAAATGAAAATGATGAGACTAGATCAGTTGGCGTAACGTGATTTAACGCGGAAACGGGGGGATCTTGTGCTTACGTGCTTCCCGTTCAATCCATTCCAATGTCCAATCTGCCCGGTAGCACGTAGGCACACAAAGTCTGGCTAACACAAATGAACGGATGTTTGAAGGGGCGGTGAGGCGGGGTGGGGGGGTTGTTATATAAATATTCCTCTCCTCCCATCTCTCATTTCTCATATCGAGTGGTGGTGAGTCCTGTCAATCGTTGCAGTGGTATGGCCCCGCGGGGTTTGTCCCCCGTCTGTCACCCCTCTCCTATCCTTTTTGATTTTGTTCACACAACACATTGCTATTCACAGGTATTGGGTCTTATGGTGTATGTATGTATGTGAGTGTATGTGTGTATTTCTGTATGGTTATGTATAAGTATGTGTGTATAAAGTGTATTTGTGTATGTGTGTTATAGGATGTATCTATGGGAAGTATGTTGTATCTATATATATATATATGAATGAATGTGTATGTGTTTATATACGGGTGTGTGTGTGTGTATGGATGTATGTGTGTGTACGGGTGTGTATGTATATATGTGTGTATGTATGTGTGTGTATGTATGTATGTGTGTATGTTGCTTGTCAGCCCCGTCCCGTGCTGCCCGATGTTCGAAAGGGAATAGGTAGGTAGGGAGGGGAGGGTGTTAGTGATGGTTGGTTGCTTTAACCTCCCCCTCTTCCCCCGCCCACGTATATGTTGGTTGTTTTGAAATTGCATACAACCACCACCACTCTCCGTCCCCCTCCCCCCTTGGTTTTGTTCAGTCTTGAGTTGTCGTAACTTGCTAAACACCTCCGAAGGTTTCCAGTTTAGAAGCTTCCAAATATCTATCCTCAAGGGATTGTGATGGGGATATTTGTACAGCACCTAAGCTTAGCCTAGGTATTTCAGGCTTACTAGCTAGATCAATTGTGGCCAAACCTTATTATTGTCAGATTTTGTCCCACCCTCTTCCTCCTCCTCACTAATATCAATGCTAATCACAGTAACAATTTCTGCTATACTTCTTTTATCCATTCATTCTTTACTGTGCTAAAATTCAGTGTTAATTTTATGATTGAAATTGAATTAAAATGACACATTTAAACGAAGCTTTTTTTTTCGCAAATTCCATAAACAAATAATTTTTTATAGTTAAATAAAATTGGCCAAGCAATTTGAACGAAAAAGAAAAAAGGACTTGTCCGATAATTAATTCATTTGCTTCTTATTTAAAAATTCTGCGAATAGTATTAGTATAGGTAAATTAATAGTAGTGACTTGATTCGATATTATCCATAAATATGATAATGATCATTGCAGTACTGGAGATAGCAAAAATTATCAATTATAATCATACGCTTCTCTGTGCTATTATAAAACAAACATTTCTCGAGAAGGGGAACAATATCGGGCTTTTCCATTTCACCGTATAGCGCAAAACCTCGTCTTGTTGATAATATTTCATTCATTAGGGGAAATTAAAACGGGGAATGATAAGAAAAATAGTTTGGTTAAAGTTTTATTTCTTGTTATTTATCATTTAAAAGTTTATTATCAACAATAACATCTCCAAACAGATTACGTAATTCACGTTTCGTTCTCCACGTAGGATTTCATATAGCATTGAGTAGCATTTAGCCTTTCTTTGAATATTTATCAATTTGATTAGATATAAATTCAGAAATATAATTTAAGTAACTTAATGAGCTTATCAAGTATAATTAATTATTCAAATTATGGTATTTGGCTGATTCTCGATTTCAATGAATTTCAATTGACAATGAAATCATCAATACTAGGATTTTAATATTCCATATTTTGAATATTTTTTTCATGAAATCAGAGATTCAATAAGCTTATTAAATTATTAAATCCAATGTTATTCATTAGGGAACGAAATAATTTGGCTAAAGTAAATTGTTCAATTAAACATTTTTCTATATCTATTCTGTTTAAGGATACTTTTCTTTTCTCTCAAAATGATGAATACTATAAGCAAGTAAGCAAACAAACTACTAGAGGAGAAAGTGTTCAACTTGGTTAATATTGTTTATTTTTATTTCTTTTCTTTGTCTTCTCCTCACTTTTCAAAGTTTTAAACTATAGTAAAACCCTTCTTTTAGAATCAAATAATATAATAATAATAAAGTTATTGATAAATTTTATTGAGAGAAAGTTAAATTACTGCAAATTATCGAACTTCTTAGGTTATCATTATTTTTGTCCTATTCATTCCTTGCAACAACACTTTGAGCTTTTTCTCGATATTCAGATAATGAGGGATGATAATTCAATGATAGCTCCTTATTCATTTATGAATTGAGAAGTTTCGTGGATCAGATTTCATCCTCTTGTTCTTTTATATATATATATATATATATAAACAGATAGGAAGTGAAATTTATTGAAATAAAATATTTGACATTAGTTTAATTATTCCAATTTGATTCTTTGTGAACAATGTCAATTTGAATAGTATTCTCAGCTATGATACTAACAATATATTCAATTTGATTAATTAGTTAAAAGGTTTTGAGAATGTTATTCACAACTATTAGACATAAGCAACAAAAGCAACAATATAATTTTGAGAATAAGTGAGGCAAATGTTATGTAAAAATTTGATTAAGTTTATTGGGAATAAGTTAGAAAAACTAATTAGCAGCTAAAAGCTTAGATGTGAAGAATGTTGTTTTTCGTATTTGCTTCTAAATTAAGATATTTATTATCGTAATGTTAATAAAGGTAAAAATGGAATGTATCACTTATAGATAAGAATTATGCTATTCTCTCTTTGATATAAATTATGTAGTATTCATTAGTCGTTCAGTAATTTAGAAAGATTAAATGTTTAAATTTTGATAAGCAAAAAAGGGAGAAAGAATGCAATATGTATCTAATTGATATTATCATTTTCCGTTTTGCAAAATAATTCGATAAATTCTGAGGATGCATAATAGAGATAAGAAATAGAATAATTCAAATTTTGAATAACACTTCCTGAAAATAAAAGATCAGAGATAGAATCAATATTAGTTGTCATCGAAAATATAATACACTTTTGAAATAAATACGTTCTTTCTTGATGATGAAGTATTGGACGAGGTCAAAAATTTCGCTTGTGCCCTATAAATTTCCTCCTCTTTTACTTTCATTTAATTGAATGAAGAATTCCAACGGATCATTTCCGTTTTCCAAAAATTTAAAAAAAAAAAAAAGAAAAACAAAATGAAATTTTGTTTTCTCATCAATTTTACAGATAAATATTTCAATTTTTCTCTGAATATAAATACATATATATGAATATATTCATCGTTAGCTTTATCATATATTATTCAAACAAATAAAATAGTTATATGACATTTAATTTATTGTTTTAGCAGTATTTTTTCTTGGAAATTTTGAGAGAAATAGAAAAAAAAAAAAGTTAGGAAAAGTTAGAAAAGAAAGTTTTCATTTATATTGAGTTATTTTTTATTTCTTTATGTTTTCATTTTTTAAAAATAACTTTTTTTTTTCAGTTTTTT
Source organism: Onchocerca volvulus (assembly GCA_000499405.2). Lineage (NCBI taxonomy): Eukaryota > Metazoa > Nematoda > Chromadorea > Rhabditida > Onchocercidae > Onchocerca > Onchocerca volvulus. The sequence goes on along the minus strand of HG738139.1, from coordinate 3,220,558 downwards.
TTTGTGCATATTTTTTTCTTTTTGTCAATATTTGTGAATTTATCACTTCTTAAAATTATTTATTTTTATCTACTAATAATTTTAAAATAAATTCTATTCATCCTTCTTTTATAACTACTGATCACGTTGAATGGTATGGTTCATAAAGGATGTTCTGAAATAGCTGAGAACTGAAAAGGAAATTAGCAAAGATTTGAAAATTTCCTGAATAGTATGACATATAATCGATTTTCATTATAAATTTGTTATTCCAGCACTTAACTTTTTCTAAAGCCACTTAGTCTCTTATTTATTATTTCCAAGAGATTGTTATCAAATTTAGCTTTTTTTTTTTAAAGTAAATTTTGTGGTTAAATTAACTAATATGAAGTTTTCAAGATGGTCATGAATCTAAATAAAATGAGATTAAATCCGAATTAAATTTGAATTAAATTTTCGTTTAAAAAATTTTTCGAACTTTAATCTTATTGAAGTAACACTTGTTACCAGGTCACTATTATGTCTTTCTCATTTCACTGTTCCAACCTCAATCCTTCCTAATCGATCGGTTCAATCAGTTACAGTAATAAAACAGAATTCCCTTGCTCTATGTGAATGTATATCTGTTGCAATTACATTAAGATGTCAATTTGAGAGTTTCCTATCAGAACGATTAAAATTATTCTCAAAAATAAAAAATTTTAGGATCAGCTGCCGATGTTGTATCGTTACGGCAGTGTCAAAGGTCAGGGATTTTTTTTTTTTTTTAGATGAATGAATGGCTAAATTGGAATTGCGTTTTTCTCTGCTAATACTACAACATTAAATCTTCAATACTAACCAAATTTCCTTTTTCATTCCTCTACTATTTTTTTCGTGTCAAACTGTAAGTATAAATCCCGTCTTCTTTTTTATCCTCAACAAGGGTCATTATTGTTTTGTGCATTTAAAAATGTCACTTTTCTGCTGATGACCCCTTTCTCCCCATCCCTTCATTATTCTAAAATACCGACTATTAAAGCTGATAAATGTTTTAGCACTTCAAAACGAAATTATACTATTACCACAACGAAACTTCACAGAAGTTTCGTGCAGTTCTTATCCATTCATTTTTTCATTGAATAGTAACTTTTTTCATTTATGCAAACTAACCTATAAACAAGTTTTTCAACTTTTTTTCTCAATTGCAACAATGATTATTTTCATATTAGCAATTTTTTTTCATTTTCAATTTAAAATTGGAAATTTAACTTTTTAAACTTTGAATTTAAGTTATATTTAAATGTAAGTAGTTAATGTGAAATTGAAATTTCATGTCAGATTTGATGAAAATACTTTTTTTTTGTGAGTTATCAAATCCTAATAGCATTCTTTCCGTATCATGCATAATCATATCAGATATGGCAAATCTAAGAATATTAAGGTAATATTAACGAAAACTGTTCAGTAATTGATCTAAATCCTCAATAAATGACTTTTCTTATTGCTTCAATTACGGTGGAGCAGTACTTGAGGTCATTCAGCTCGTCGCTTTTGTTCGCATCCTCATCGTAAATCGCTGCCATACATACACATACCTAAATTACGAAAAGTTTAGAATTCTAGGGTTAACAATCTATTCTATTTATAACTGTTGAATTAGCAATTTGGTGAACTGTCCGTTCTATTTATAACTATCGAATACTTGGCGCTTAAATGGATGAACCATCTATGCATTATATTCGATAGTTAAAAAATTTCACATTATTAAAATATATAATTTTACATTAAAATTATATAATTCAGAGATTTAAAGAAATCAAAGTTTAAATAGCCAAAATTCATTTCCTCAGTGAAATTTTAATTATTTAGAAATTTATTTTGTTTATGTAATTCTATCGAAAATATATTTTTTAGACATGTTATTTACTACGTATATCGTTCTTCTTTTTTCTTTTAAATATTTTTGATAATGAAAAATTTTTAGGAATTATCCATGTTGGAGGGTCGGGACGAAGCTTTTCCTACCAGTTCGGATGTTTCTCCTGATGATTGTGTAAATTCAAAGAAGAATAATGGCAATAATTGTATCGATACTTCTGTTGCTGATTGCACGAATAATTTACCAACGTCAACAAAAAGTTGTTCTAACCTTTCAACTTCATTTCCTACAATGGTTATCGATGAGGAAAAAGAAATTGATGATGCAAATAACAATATGTTAAATCCAAATATTAGTGAGTATTCGATGGAAATGCTTGCTCTATTGACGTCTTCTACGATGGCCACTCTTGAAAATCATAATTCTGATAACGTGAAAAATGGTACAACGAAGAAACGAAAATCAAAAAAATTCAAGCCATCAAATGTTTGGAAACATTTCCTTCGATTATCCGACGGTAACGTACGTTGCGTTCATTGCGGAAAAATTTTGAAACGAAAAGATAGCTCAACGAAAACGATGTGGGGTCATTTACGAGCGATACATTTCAAGGGTGGTGATTGGACTGTCCTGCAACAACAGCAGACTACTCTTCGAGATCGCAATCGGATCGAGATGTTATGTCTGGATGAGTTGGATCCTAGTGGAATTATTACAACTCAAAATTGGCTTGAACAACGGGTCGGTATTCTAGGTGATAAATCGCAGGAATCTCAATCGATTAGCGAAAGGATGGTTGGACAGTTGGACGAATCATCGACAGATTCTTTACCTTGGGTTGGGAATATTTTTAATCCTTTCTAAAAATTTAAATAGAATTCTTTTTCTTTTTTTTTTCGTTTTTTCACTTTAACTTATTTTGATTTTAACAATTTTTGATGGAGGAAAAAAAAAACGACACAATTTTCAGACACCAACTCAACCGTACATCAAGCGTAATCGTTCATTACCATTCGTTTCAAATGGTTTTATAACAAATTTAAAAAATATTGATCACAAAACAATCAATGATTGTACTTACAATAGTAATGGTTTGAATGTGACTCTTTCAACATTTGTACAGTCAGATCGCAATATGGAAGAGGTATATGTTTTATTACTTTTTTCTTCCTATTATTTTCTTTCAATTTCGATACATATATGCGGATGATAGTGCTTTTCTTTTTCTTTTTCAAATTAAATTTTGTAATAAATTTTTAGAAAACCTGTCAGTTTCACTAAAATGATGTAGAATTTAAATATTATTATTTGAATTACTTACAGAAATCACTTAATTTTTTGTCATCTATTCCACATACACCTGAAGTAATCAATATAACTGCTGGTTATGCTGGGAATACCGATCATCACTGTTTAGCACTCAACGGAAAATTGGAAGAGGTAAAATTTTTATTATAAACAACTGTTTGAGTTTTGAATTTAAACAATTTTTTAATGACAAAAAAAAACGATGATTAGTGAAATGAATAATGATTTTGACACGATTTTTTGGCAAAAAGTTTGAGTAGTACTTCTTAAAACCTCATACGGAGGATAGCTGTATTTATGGTTGAAGTTAATTTATGACTTCAGTGGTCTTTGAGAGAGTGAATCTTCAATGAAAGATTATTTCGGTGATAAGAAAAAAAGTGATTTATGTTGTTGAGTTTCAGAATGGTAATGGTGGATATAGCAACGCTGATTCAAACTCCCTGCTTTCCTCTGTTCAGAATCATTTAAATGCTACTAATCAGTCGGTTTCTACTATCACTTCAGCGATACCACATATTTTAGATTCGTATGTTTTTTATTATTCTAGATATGATCACATTGTTCAACTTGATTTTATAAACTTCTTCAAAGGTTTCAAATTCTTCAATTTTGATTTTTTTAAACATATTCAATCTCGCTGATGGTCATTCTTTTCATGCACTTATTTTGAGCATAATCCTGAAATCCTATAATTTATAGTTTTTTTCTGCAGTTAATCAATATTGATGCTACGATCATGTTCAAAATAAATTCCAAGCAAATTTTAGTTAAACGACTCAACTTAATTAAATTTGTGCTAGCATTTCATCCATAAATATCTTTTCAAACAGGTTACAGTAAGCTGTAACATGAAAATTTTTAAACGAGTGATGTAGCAATAGTAAAGAGATAATTTTAGAATTTAAGTAGTGAAGAGAATGATGAAAGCAAGCATTTAAATATTACACTGTATTTACCTCCATTGCTGATGATTATTTTTAAATTTTTGATAGTTTTATTAATATTTGAAGTGAATCTATGAAATAAATTTAATGGCAAATTTTCTGTTTTTTTTTTTTTTTTTTGCATTAAACATTAATGTTTAGATATCTGACTGCAAAAGATTTCTTTCTATAAATTGATTTTTGATTTATTAACTTACGATAAATTTTCAGATTTTCAATATTTGATCCTGAATCGATGGCAATATTTATGCGAGCAGCTACTGATTTAAATTGTACATTATCATTTCATTGTCGTAATAATCAGCCGCAATTGTCTTTTGAATCAAATCGTACTGCCGCTAATAAATTAAAGTGATTTACTTTTTTTTTTTCTTATCACCATTATAGAGCAAATATCAGTTTAAGAGATCCGAAAATTTCATTCATTTTTGAGTAATGAATTGGCGGATAGAGTCAGTTGCAACGAGGATTTTTTTTTTTTTTTTAATGCAATTTTGTTATTCGTTAATGTTTCTAAATGCATTCGTTGATTAACTTATCGCATACTGATCATTATTGAAGTAATGATAATGATGATAAAGCTACAGGTGATAAAAAAAGAAATATTTTTCAGAGGTGCGGAAGTATGCATGACTGAAATGAACGATGAAGTGCATATTGTGATGCGAACTGATGGAGGAACAGAAATTGATAAGGAATCTTGGAAGAAAACGGATAAGGCACAATTCATGTGGGCGATTCGTGGGAAATGTCAGAAAGTTCTGACACAGTAAGCTTCTTATATTGTAAATATGTTCTGTTAGTACGGATCTCATAAGAATATTAATTGGGCTTCCAATGCTCTATTGATATTTTCATTGTTTCGAATCTATTCACTCATTGTTATTATTATCATTATTACTGTTATTATTATTGTTAACTAAAGTTATTATTGTAAAATTTTAAATATTGGAATTGCTGTATGAGCTTTGAAATTTCGACCATTATGTTTTTTCAGTTTAAGATTCTCTTTTTAATGATTCAAGAGGTATGGAATACAGTTTTGAAAAAGAGCCAAATTTCCTAGCATATATAGCTTCCTTGCAGATTCTGCAAATGATGGAGATGTTAGAATGTGAACATTTCCAAGATATAAAGTTAAAAATGTATCATTGGAAGGAGAGGAGTGAGGTTCGCATACGGCCAATTTGAATGAAATGTTTTTAGAATCCTGTACATTTGCAAAATTTCAAAAAATTTAAACAAAGCAAATATTGGTGATAGTTTATGACCCATCGGTAACGGTTAGAATCTAACAAAAGGGTTAGTTCGGCGGACAAACTCTTATCTGTTTTTATGTTTGTTTAACTTTAAGAGATTTTCCATATATTTATCCATAAAATATTCTTTTAACTTTATTACTTAGCTAAAAAAGCTATCATCTAAATTTCCTTGATTGCTATTTCAAAAGTCATTTATATTTAGAAATTAGTGTTAGCTTAAGCAAGCTGAGAAAATTTAGAGTAGAGAGCATTGTTAGTTAGAAAATCGTGAATAATTGAAGAATGTTCTATCGCTTATTTAGCTAAAATATTTGGAAATTACACATGTTAAGTGATAAGATCTAAAGTAATAAGACAGGATCCAAAGTAGTAAGACGATCTAAAATAATAAAACAAGTAGAAATTTAACGCCTATCACGTGTACTACGTAAAAGCGGATCATGTTTTTATATAAATATATATATTGGTAAGTATAAAATTATAGTAAAAAATAGAATATCCCTCCCTTCTTTCTAAGCAAATTTTCTTGTGTTAAAAAAAAAAAGTAGAATTTAAATATACTTTAACAATGTCTAACTTTGAGATTTTTATGAAGTTGTATTAGTATTTTCAGTTCAGAGCTTTAAAAATTCAGGGAATTAATTTTCAAAAAATAGAAAATTTGCTAGATAAAGATATTAGAACGGTAGTTTGAAAAAACATAATATCAGGAATGGGTTATGCAGTTTCTTAATTAAAATAAAATACGTTCAACATTTGCAAATTGTAAATATTTTTAATTATGATAATGCATGTTTTCGTGTAAATTATTTTAATAAAAACGATAGTGCTAGCCTATGATAATCTAAAATTTGTATCATATTTTAGACCGTTATCAAATATTTCGAGCGGGATTTTGATATGTTTCATTCTCGTTTTCATTTCATTCAATGTTTACTAATTTTTGGCAATATATTGCATGAATTTATCATCAGAGAGGGATGATTTGGCTTATCAGTGTTGCATCCTTTTGAGATTAATTTTGCTGAATAATCAGTGCTATTCATTAAGTCAAATTTATCAATTCGTAAATTACATAAAAGCAAAGCGAATTTCCCTTTCCAAGAAAGAAATAAATAATTTTGATTAAAAATTTTTTTGAGTATTCTTACTTTTTTTAATTGTTCTTTATTATTGTAATTATAATAATAATTATTATTATAATTATTATTAATACTATTATTATTATTATTATTTATTAACTTGGACGGAAAGAAACGGCTTTGAATAATAACGTATTCTCACAATTATTTCCATTTAAAAAACCAAAATATATTATAACAGGAATGAATGGATTCGAAGTATTCATCGGTGTTCTTTTTTATCTTAAAGCTTTCAATTCTTTGCTATTTTATTACATTCATATAACCCATTCATTTATTTCCATCAAATTCTATTCAATATCAAATTGTATTCAGAATTGAGTATTTTTTGATATTTTGATTTTTTTTTTTTTTTTTTTGTAAGCCATTTATGCGCATCATTCATTTGTAGATTCATATAACAGGTATTCTTATGCTTCCCTGGTCTCATGTGATATACGTTCAGCTTCTTACGTTGAATTACTAATTTTCACGTATTTTAAATATTTAATCAAATTTCAAATATTTCATCCTTTTTTTTCCAAGATAAATTGCCATCAATTTCATTTTCTTTTGATCATGTTATAGTTAAAATTATAGCTGAGAATAATTTTGGAATAAATATTTTAGAATTAAAAAATATAGGAAATGATTAAAGATATGATGAAATAAAGAAGGAATAGCTGTCAACCGTTATATCACATCAATCTCTGCCAATTTCCTATCTTTATCATTCCTTCTTAATTGTAACATGAGAGATTATATTACATGTATTGTTTCGAGGAAACATTCATCAAATATTTTAATCTTTAATATTAATTTATTTAGAATTTTCTTTCAAATTAACTTCTGTTTGCTTTTATATTGCTAATTATTTAGTTTCATTAAAATCATTAGCTTTTAAATTAACTATTTTTTCAATCGTTATCTAGTCATTTTCTTTTTAATAAACTCCAATTTGATGCGGGTTCATCAAATTATCCCTAAAAGTAGTCTCCACTTCAATATGTACTATTTTTTCATTTATAATTTTCTTATTTAGTTTTATCATTTTTCAATTAAATCTTTAGAAAATACCATTTCTATTTCTCCAACAATTTTCTTCTGAAAACTATTCTCAGGAAAAAAGTGATGTACGATTATTTCCTTATAAATGAAAAAAAAAAAAAGAAAAAAGAAAAAATTTATATATCGAGATTGTTTCCTCTTAATATCTGAATAAATAGTTCTAACATGTTAGTTTCTTTCCATATATTTTTCTTTTTTTTTTTTTGCAAATTAATTAGCTGAAAATTCTATCTGCTTTAACATAATTTGTGAATTAATTAAATTTAATTTCCAATACGGCAAAAGATTATTTCATTTAATTATGATGTGTGGTTCATTACGTTTTAAAACTTCTCACATTTTATTAATTGCAAAATATTTTGATCTTCATATCGCATATAATTTAAATGTATCATTTAGTTCTTTTTTTCTTCTTTTTCTTGTAAGACTAATAACAATTTCAAAGTAAACTGATAATAAACGGATATATTTTATTTAAAATTGTTATAGATGGTAATCTCAATTTGCTCATTATTTGTTCATATCGATAATTTTGATTGAACGCTTGTAATGGCTTTATAATTATCCTTTGAATATGCGCACAATGTATTCTGATTTTATAAATGCAGGATAAAAATGAATGGGATTGATATGATAATTGATAACTAACATATAAAGGTCAATACTATAGTCTTTACACAACAATATAACTAATATCCGATTTGACTGATACGTTGCCGGTTAAGTAGTGATATTCGTTGGTAATATTAAGAATGTTATCAGATCTTATCAAGAGCACTTATCAAAATAATCATTGCTCTTAGAAGAATTAATTGCATCCTTCAAGAAAGTTGTATCACATTTTCTTATTAATCCCGACTTCATATCCTATACTTTCCTTAATTCCTAAAATACAAATCTCCCCTGTCCCGGATTCTGAGGATAAGTTCTGAAATGATGTCTCATATTTTGTGCCCTTGATTTCGAAGATACGTTTAGTTTTTTACTTTTTTTATTATTATAATTTTTTTTTTTGCACGCTAATTTCAAATTTTTTTAAAATTATTATTGAAATATTATTGAAAATGTGAAATATGTATGAATAAGTGTTGCATAGTTCGCTTTCAAATTTTTCAATCGAACAAATTTTTTGAAATATATTTGTTCTCATTTTCGGAAAAAAAAAACAAATCAATAAATACATCAATGTAAAATATATATATCATACATTATAAAGAGGTGATGCTGCAGAAGTTTGTAATTCAATTTGTGAAATTTTATAACGTACACCTTTAAGCCATTGTTGTAGTGGTTCGGAATTCAATAATGGTTGATTCTCGCAGGAATCCAATTTTAATCGTAATTTATTGGGAATTTGTGCATGATAAGCGGTTAGAATTGGTTGCCACATCGCACCTAATTGGCCAAGTACCGCCGAACTACATTGTCGTAAGGCTTGCATTGTATTCAAAAAATGTAAATTGACCATATCTGCTAACTAAAATTACTTCTGTTTACGATGATGATGGATTACGATAATGAATAATTAAGAAGTCAAAGCTAAGAAAGTTGCGCATTTAGAAATAATTCATAATTGCGAATAAACTATTTAAATTAAAAAAAAAAAAAAATTCCACCATTTTAAGGGATATTATTATTGTCCTGATAGTATAAATCCATACAAACATCTTGTTAGTATTAATACTAAGAAATAATAGTTGTAATTAATTAGCAACAGATTACAGATTCGATCTTATGCCTATCATTCTGAAATTTTAAACTAAATTTTAAATGTACACATACCACTTTGGAATGTGATAAAAGTTGTAAAATAGCTGGTGTTACTCGAGCCCAAAAATCCAAAATATTCGCTAATGAGCAAAGTTGTGGCTCATCGGATGTTAGTGCAGATCGTTCACAATAAACAGTCCATAGTTGACATAAATGAAACGCATGAAAAAGTGCTGACATATGAACCACTGATTCCTAGAAAAATAATTTAGTCTCAACACTTTTTTCTTTTTTTTTCTCTTCCAAAATATAAATTATAATTTTTGTTGATACAATCCATATTAAAAAAAAAGTGTGAAAAAGTAAAAAATATAGTTACAAGATGAAAATTATTCATTCTTTTTGTTAAATTTAAAATAAATGAAAGTAAAAATTAACGAAAAAAAAAAAACCTTTGATTGATCAGCGAAACCAGCAAGTACAAAATGAATATAATCAGCCATATATTGTGAACAACTGATCGGTATCGGTAAACATGGTTGATTAGCTTGAAGTGCACCAAGTAGCAACCATGAAAGTAAACGTACGTTTGTTACAGCTTCTGCAAACGTACTTGGCGTAGATTGCGTCACGGATGGTGGTGACATTAACCACGGCAAGTAACGATTCTGCAATATATAATAGGCATTTTCTCTTTGAAACAAGACAGGTAAGCTTAATTAAATATGCGTTAATTTTTAACTATTATAATTATTATAAATTTATCGATTGTAAAAATTAAGTAATAAATTTGCTTTTTTTCTTGATGTATTTGGAAGAAAATATTGTTAGTAGTTATGAAAAAAGTTATTAACAATTAAATTATAATAAATATTAGTTTGATTGATACGATCAATCGATCAATTGATAATAACAATTAAGCATAATATCGATTTGTAATTAATAAAAGAATAAATGAATAAAATAGGAACTGTAAAAGTGATTAAGAAAAATTATAAAAGTGATATATTTATATGTGCAACAAGTAAATACAATGTTGGCAATGTTTAAGAAATTTATTTCAACAAAAAAAAATATATATATATATAAATTAAGCATTACTTTTTCCTATTATAATTTATTTAGTTTTTAATTTTCGTATTTTCGTATAAAATTTATTAATGATATTTGACTTGATTTTTTTGTTGCAATTGAATGATGACATAAATGACAATCGAATTTAGGAGAAAAAATCGATAGAACTTTCTGAATTCATTACATTTAACTGCCTATATGAGATGCTTTCACCTACCGTAGTCATCGTTGTAAGTGAAATATAAGTTTAATATAATTTTAGTTTGATGTAGTTTAATATAATATGAAAATCAATATATAAACATCTGCAAAAATTTCAATCTCAACTAAAAGCAACTTAAGTGACAACATTACCAATAATAAAATTAGTATTTTACATATAACTAAGATTATTTACTAATAATCAATTTTATCATAAATATGAAATTGATACTAACTGATAAGTAATTTTTTTTTAACTTTAATCTGTTAACATATCAATATTATATTAGTACAAAGTAGCAGAGTAAGAAAATTTCCAATTTTTAAACTTTTTGTAAGTGCGCGGATAAGAACTGAAATATATATATATATGTAAATATGTAAATTTGAACAAATCGTTTCCGAAAATAATTATTTGTAAAAAAATAAAGCAGAAGTGCTATTATTTCAAGTCATATTATTTACATATAATATTGAAATTTCCTTATCATAAATTAACTAAACATTTTCTCAAAGATTAAACATGATAAAATATTTTTGTGTCAAGAATTTGAAGATATCAAAGAAAAGTTCAATAGGTCAATCTTAGATTAATTTTAATGGTGCATTAATTGCTGTCATTATTCTCGTTTTTACATTTTTATCTTATCAAGGATACAATTTTATCATTTTTAAATGCTACTTGAAAGCAGAAATAAACAGAAAATTACAGTATAATCTCATTTTTCTTCAACTCTTCCGCAAAAATTTATCCGCATGTTATAAATTTATGCTACATTCATGTACGTAGTAACGTTTAAATTTACATAATAAAAATCAATTAATCCAAAAATTCATATTCAAACTTCATATAATGAAGTTAATTCCCTGTTTATATCAATCATGCTTTACTTGAATATTTGAATTCTATATCAGTTGTGACAAATATGTCACATCAAAAAGTTTTGGATATTAAAAGAAAAAAAGATTTATATGTATGAGAATTTAGTCCATAATACGAAAATGAAGGTCTGAAAACAAAAGTAAAAAACAAAATATTCTAAAAGGCTTAATTATAATTTAAAAGCGAATATTTGAGATAAAATGTCATATTTCCTTCCAGAAATTATCCTAAAAATAGACAAATATTGCTATATTTCTAAAATACTGCATTTTTTAGTTATGCAAAGCATTTCAGGGCTCAATTATATTTTCCTCCTAAAACTGTTCCTAAAATTAAAATTTATTGTTTTTGCAAGTTATTTAAAATGTAGAAATCTAGCAGATGTATTGTTATTGCTGTTGCTAAAAAGAGTACAAAAAATTGATCACAATAATATCAATGAAGAGAAAAAAAAAAAAAGAAAAAATTACAGATAAAAGAAAAGTTGATAAAAGGATGAATTCAAAGAATTGTAGCAGACTATTTAATTTAAGCATTGATTAAAAAAATTCATAATAATAATAATGAGTTTCAAACAATCCATTTCATGAAAGAATCTTTTTCTAAGGAGAAATGTATTAAGGAAGATAAAGGTAAATTAAAAGATAAATTAAAAATAAACAAAGATTATGAAGAATCTTGCAAATCCATTCTAATTATTTGTATTATTTTGATTTTGTAAAAATAACTGAGACCAAAATAACTAGTCTCTTATTCATATTAATTCTAATTAATTGTTAACTGATATTGACATGTTTTTGACAAAATAATGATAAAATTACCAAAGTTCGAGAATCACGTACACCTGATCGACTCATTTCAATGCCAACAATTTGTGCCACTGATGATTTGATTTCGCCACCGATACTATCGGAATTGGTTATTTTCTAGAAAATTATTCCTATTTAAAAAACTAATTAAAACCTAATTAAAACTAACTATTCGGATAAAGAAAAGTGTTAAAAAAATTAAATTAAAAAAAAAGATCTTACTTTTAAGCAAAATATTTAGAAATCCGAGACTTTTTTAAATGCTATATTTTTGAAATACTCATATATAAGTATACCTTGATTTCAGTCAGCACATGTAAATCGGATATAAAATCTATAAAATCAAAAATATGCGGTCGAACTGCATCGCAAGCTGCCGTATTATACTGAAAATTTACTTTTTAATTAATGACAGGTAGAAATTGCTTTAATTAAAATTAATCATTAAAAAAATTCAAAAAATTTTTTGTTTGCCAAAATGTGAATTTATCTTTTCTGAAAATCACAACGAAGAGAAATTTATAAATCGACAAATAGCAGCAAATAAAAAATGAACATATTGATTAATTAATTTAATTAATGCATTTTTATGTTTTTATTCAAGTAGAAGGGGGAAGAAATTTAGATAACCAAACAATCTATATCTTGTAATATCTTGTTAATCTATTAAATATTTTGTCTAAAATACTTGAAAATTTCTCAAAATTACATATAATCTTTAAAATTAAGCGAATTGAATATCACTTAAAATACTTAAATAATCAATAGAATTAATTTTTTTTTCATTATTATCATTTTTACCTGATCATCAGCAATTTCTTGCGAAACATCTTCTCCAGCATCTTGCAATATTAAATCGATAATTACCATATAATTATGCTCGTTCATATCACATTTAAATTTCAGTGCTTGTACAAGCTCCGAGACAATTGCTTTCGTCAAAAATTGCTTATCTCGATCCTGAATGAATAAATTAATTATCGATTTGTTTAATTTCTTTTTTTCTCAGAGAATTACACACATTATTAGAATCCAATTAATGATAGATTGTTACTGAACATAAAAACAAATCAATAATGAGAATAAACAGATGCATATAAAATATAAAAATTTTGAAAAATTGATTAAAAAATATTTTGAAAAAATTAATTTGAAAACAGGAATCAAATAAGTTTACCCTTAATAAGGCTCGATTACATGCAGTACAAACAGCCAGAAGATCTAATAGATCAGCCTTGCATTCATGTAATGCTTCGGTAAGCCACTTGGAAAATCCTTCTACCAGCGATGTTGAACTCTAAAATAATTAATTAAATAATTAATTGAATCATTTCCTTCATTTTCTCAATCTTTCATCTTTTAATTCAACTTCTGTAATTTTTAATTTCCTTAATTAATTCATTAAAAATGAATTACTGAAAGTAACTTGCGTTACTTCAGTCTCTTATCACTTAACTCAATTTCTATAATTCTAATTTCCTTAATTAATGCATTAAAAATACTGAATTATACCCTTGATTTTCATATCCTTGTTCTATAATTTAGTCCCCTTAATTTTTTCTCTAACTTTAATTTTTTTGAATTGATTCATTAAAAATAAACTTTTTCTAATTGCTAATATTATAATATTGAAAGAAATAACAAATTTGAACCTTAAATGTGGAAAAATTGTGTACTCGTAGAACAGCTACCATTATACCGATACAACTTTTTAATTCAGTACGAATCGGATTTCTGTCAGTCTGTGATTGGATCTACAATTTCAAATTTTAAAACAAATTTTTAAATCAATTTCGGTAGAAAAAAATTTGTGAAAATATCAATTAAAGAATTTCTTTCGAGAATTTATTAACAATATTAAGATGATCGATTACGTCTGTTATGAAAGTTTAAATCGAAAAGATTAAAATGCAATGGTCAAAATTTCGATTAATTTTTTTTTAATGTCAGAAGGATAGAATATTTCTATAAAAAATAATCAAATTATTTATCTTATTATCAATAAATAAAAAGGATAGTGATTACGTAGTACTGAAATACTAAAAATTTACATCCAAAGTCTAAGTAAGATGGGAAGAAACTTAATTATCATTAATTGTCTAAGATAAGAAATTTTTGGACAAAAAAAATAAAAATGCAAACTTTAGAAAAATATTGGCGGAAAAATGAATCAAGTAAGTTAGCAACAACACTCCAATTCGAGATATATGCATCAGGTGATACATGTTCGATATAGGTTGACAAATTAAATAAAATTCGAGATAATCGATTAGGCCAATCTTCCACGACATCCTAAAAATAAATAACTTTTAAACTTTGTTCCTTTTATTATAATTAGTATTATTTTCTAATATCATATTATATCATTCATATGATCTATTCGTTCTAAAAATCTTTCACTTTTTGATTCAAATTTTTAAAATTAATAAAGAATCATTATTAAAAATTAAAAAAAAAAAATCTGACTTCAAGCAAGTATTGAATAACAGAAACTGAATTCAATTCTGAAAAATCAGCTAAAGCAAATGATATTGTAGACCAGAATTGATTAACTCGTTCAATATTTGTATCAAATAGTTGTAAAAATATTCCGCTTGATGATAGCTGAAAATTTTCGTATATATCATCAAAACTGTTACATGTTTCTTATACAATATAGTCTAACTATTGATGAAAAATTCAGAGAGAAAGAAAAAAAAAACAGGAAACTTTTTAAAAAAGAAAGAAAATATAAAAATTTCTAAATACTATAAAATAAAAACTTGATGTAATAGAACACGGAGTAATTGCTTTGCAACACTACGACAATTTCCGGCAACAAACATCAATGTATCATGCCATGGATATAATGGTCTTTCGATCAATCTAAATATTAAAAATTCTTATTATTTTTTTATAAAAATTTTCCAAACTGTTCGAGTTTTTTTCTATTCGTTTTTTTACTCTAATCATTTATCAATCAACTTGATGATATACTGATAATATGAAAGATAGCTATTAGTACTGTTCCAATATTTTCCTATTCCTTCTTTTACTCTAATCATTTATCAATCAACCTGGTAACAGTATTGATAATACGAAAGAGTAATGGAGCTGCCATCGCAGGTTCTCGATGAACAAACGTTTCTAAAGCAATCATACACAATGATAAAGTTTCTTCGTCAAAATTTCCCAATAATTCATTACAATAACCACATCGATAAGTACGTCTATCCATAATTACATTGTTTGTTGCTGTAATTATAAATTAATTTCAATTATACTTATATCAGTTTTTTGTGATATAATTTTTTCGTAAAAATTAAACAATTTTTGGCGGTAAATTTCTAACATTTTTTTCATGATAAAAATTACTTATGTTAAATAAATCTTAAACTAATTAATATTAATCTAGAAATTATTATGAAAAGAAACCTTTCCGGAAACGATGCTTTGTTCGACCGATTTGCTTTTTATCATCATCAGTACCTTCTTCTTCAATTGCTTCTAATTTTCCTTCACTTAACTGAAAAACAAATATTTTTTTTTTTTTTTTTATAATTCATAATTAGCTTCAAATTGTTATTCCATTTTTCAATCTCATTCAAGTTTAATTGAAAGTTAAGTGAAATGAAACGGTAAAATTAATCATGAAAATAGTTAAATTTGAAGACATTTTGTACTTTAATTATCAAATATATGAATCCAGTAATAATTCATAAATATCATTTAATAGAAACAAAATTTGCAATAAATAATTTTAATCTCAAAATGATTAAAACACTATCCATAGTAAGAAAAAAAACCAATAAATATAATGAATCAAACACCTAATTCTCAAAAATTTTACGATTAAAATCAGTATTTTAATTTTTTTTGCAAAAGAACTCTTGAATTTTGCATCGTAAATAACCCAAGGTATTATCCATTTCCTTTCATTCGGAACATACTACTTAAATTGTTTTCATGTCGTTATGAATTTATCAATAACTTACATCAGCAGTAAGGACTTGTGAAGATAAAATAGGAAGTGTTTCCGGTCGATGTAACTTATCAATACCACTATCACTTTCCAAGTCTTCATCATCCGAACTTGATAATGGATCTACTTCGATCCTTACCGGTGGTGATTTCATATTACAAATATGAACCTTAAGATATTTTAGTAAAATTGAAATTATTGAAAATATCGAAAAAAAAAAATGACACCAACAAAAAATTTCCTTCTAAAATTAGGAAAAAAAAATCATCCGAGAATTTTAATTTTTATCAAAAAACAATAATTCAAAAGAAATAGCATTTTAAAAATATAGCATCTAAATAGATTACCTCAGCTTCAAGAGTACAAATAATTATTGAAATAAGCTTTAGCAAATATTCGCTAAAAGGTGGTGCATCGTATCGATACTATAAATATATCACATTATTTATATCATTTTCTGATATATCATATCAAAATAATCGCTCATTTTATCGAATCTCAGCAACAAATAAAATAATTTTGAATCAAGAGAAGATAAACTTTGAAAAAGTATAAAATGAATTAAATTAAATTGAAAGCTTAAAATAACAATAATAATCAATTAATTCAGAATTAAATAATGAACGAAGGCGAAAAAAGTAAAATTTTCTATTTGCCAGATTCAATATTCTCTGATTGATAAAACTTGAAGTTTTTTTTCTTAATTTTAAAATTTGCTTTTTTTTTCATTTTTTACGTGGATAACTTGAAAAAAAGAAATTACGTGAAAAAATTTCGCATTTTAGCATCTTTTCCAAAAAATTATAACGTGTTTAAGCAAATTATAGTTAATTTCGATAGTTGTTAAAATTTCAGCAACCTTATAAAGGATAAGAATAACTGAATTCAGCCAAAAATGCCGAGCGTTAATGTCCAACAACATCAGTGGATATTCGACAGGCTGTTGATCACTGGCCAATTTCTGAGGAGATGGCAAATGAAGTAGAAGTTGTACGCCAAGCATCATAATCTGTGACATATTTATTCAATTTTCTTTTTGAATAAACAATTTTTGTGAAAATTTAATTTTTTTTTTTTTAGATTAAGCCAAGACAATTAATGAGTTCCGAATAAAATAATCCTTGCACAACGATTGATAGAGATAAAAGATAACGCTGTCCCATAGTGACAGAATGATAATATGGCATTTATGCTATGTTCCAATCAAGTATTATTGGCTTCAACAAATATCATAATTTTTACACAAATATTAGAAAAAATATTTTATTGAATGTTTTTAGATCAAATAATACTTTTATAATTCATATTACTATTAAAAAAGACATTTTATTGAGTTAGCATTTGAATATTAAGTATTTGAATACTATTACTATCAAGTATTTGAATACTTGATATTATTCAGAAAAAAAGACAAAAAACGTTATTGTTTAGATTGACTAGTAATTTTACCTGGTTTGAGATTACCAAACTGGAATCCAAAATTTCCGGCAGACCACTTAAAAAGCTATTAGAGACTGCTGATTTGCTGAAATATTTATCATTTTTTTTTGGCATAAATATAAAAGTATTTCTCCCTTACTTGATTGTAATATTAATTGATGTACGGTAAAATCGAAATATTTATAATATTAAAAAAAAGAAATTATCGAAGGAATTTGTAGGGGAGAAATTTGTAATATTTCTCAAGCAAATGAATCATATATCTACAACTGGACACAAAAGCCTTTTTTCTCACATCTTCCAGTTCGCTGTTGGAGTTTATATGTATCGTGTGAAATGTTGCGATGTCGACTGCAAGGAACGTTACGAGAAATGAGATTTATGAGAATTGTCGACCTTGTCCTTAGTCCTAATATTCAATCTTTTATATGACTAATATA
Organism: Onchocerca volvulus; assembly: GCA_000499405.2. Taxonomy (NCBI): domain Eukaryota; kingdom Metazoa; phylum Nematoda; class Chromadorea; order Rhabditida; family Onchocercidae; genus Onchocerca; species Onchocerca volvulus. Next base: position 3,202,494 of record HG738139.1, on the reverse strand, counting down.
TCGTAATATTTCGTCACTAGCAATACCAAAGATGATTCATATAAAAAGAGAGCTTTCGGGGTGGTAAGATCAGTGTCGCTTAGCATCAGCAACAGCAGCGATTTCATTGCGAATAGTAGTGTCTACAACGCGAGCAATCTTTCAAACATTAATATCGTCAACCGCCGGTATAATCAACGGGAGCAGTTTCTTTAACAGCAGTTTTTTTTTTTTTTTTTGAACATCAGTATCAGCGACAAATCAGTTCCAATCCAATATCAAAACGATTTCAACGATAGCACAAGCGACAGTTCAGCAGGAAACCACTGTTAGTATCCGTATATTTTCATTTATTTTCCTTTACCGTGTATTTCCACTTATTTTCACGTTCATTTTCATTTATTATTGTTCATTTATTCTTTACTATTGTATAAATGCGATATTTTTTATGAATATCGTATTACCCAAGAAAGTTTATTGCTAAACCTAACAGAATCATAATAGCAAAAAGCAATTTCCAATCTAATCAATCTACAATCCAAATTACGAGTCGAACAGGAATTTTTCCCCACAATTGATTCAATTAACGAATTTATTTCAACTTATTTGTACTCATTTTTTGTATAACAAGCGAATGTTTTAGCCATAATTTGTGAACTTTTGGAGTAATTTAGAAAAATTAAATGTAAATATTGAACAAACCAAAAAGAAGTATTAAAATTACCGTAATATCTTTGGTGATACTGTAAAGCACTTCTCGGTACTACTGTAACCAATGAGAGCATTGAAATGCCGAAAAAGTAAACTTTGCTTCTTAGCAGTTGCTTTTTCATCACAACTTTTTTTGCTTTTACAAAGGAATGATACGAATAATGAAACTATCAGGTAGACGATATATCGTTCTGGATTATCGATATCAACCACTCGATTCATTAATAAGCACATATTACTCTCTTCATCCGTAAATTCTCGTAAACGTCCAAAAGTTCCTGAAATTAATATCACACTTATCAGAGAATAAAACTGTTTCATTATTCGTTGAAAATTAAACTGTTCAAATTTTTGACAGTTCATATTTTTAAATAACAATTTTCTTCAGTATGTCAGCTTTCTGACATCGATTCACAAGCTGTAGAAGAAAGTACTAAAATGGTTTGACAAGATTATAAAATATGACGAAATTATTAGTGTATGTTAAAATTTAAGAACATAATTGAAAACTAATCAAAATTTAATATATAATTTGTTTTAAATATTTAAAAAAAATATTTCTCAAGATAACCTACCGCTATTACTATATATTGAACTATGCATCGATTCTTTCGTCTCGACCGCTGAAAAGAAAAATATTGAAACAAATAATAATTGCTATCAGAACTATAGGGAAAAATGTATACAAAGGAATAATTAAATGGATAATTTCTAAATAGTTGAGGAAACATGCTAATGGAACGGAAAAATGCTAAATGAAAGTTTGATATTAAACAGTTATAAAAAGTTTAAATTCAAGATACGATTAATCGAAAAAATCAGTAAGACCTTCAAAGATTACCAAAAAATCAGTAAGACCTTCAAAGATCGATAATTTTCCCGCCAGTATTGGATGAATTCTGATTTTTTTCAACTAACTAAATTATTTTACACTTATGAAACTATACAATAAAAATAACGACACAATAATCGAATAACAACATTCCGATAGAATGAATTGTCGTGAATTATTATTTTTGGATAAAACGGGTAATAAACTATTAATTAATATAAATGATATTATGGTAATGAAATTGCAGTGGTTTTTTTCTTGTCTAATTTTTTTCCATTAAATTCTAATGAAAGATTGAAATTGGAGGATAAAATTGGTGCAATAGATGGGTACGGTGCATCATTCGCGGGTACAGTAGTAAATCAGGGATATGATGGTGATACCGTATTCATTGAGTACATACTATTCATGGATCGAGCCAAAGATGAGACGACATTTGTAAATGATTGCAAATGCTTGGTTATTTTCCAAGCAGTGAGAACTTTAATGATGGTAACCAAATGACGAATCTTCTTTTTACCACTGTTTACCGCATTTGTACGTCTTTTGACTTCACCGTATTTCATTTCAGCAACAATTTTCCCTTTAGCTTATTAATTACGATATTAGTTAGTTATTATTTATTTTTAATCCTGCCTCAAATATACGATAATCATTTATTCTCCATAAATACGGTAATTTGAATATGACATGACTTCTATAATATATTTCAAATATCACACTCCAATAGGAAATTAGCATAAATAGATAAGAATAATTATGATATTTTCGAAAAGTTTCCGGCCTATTCCAATATTGTAAAAAGTAAATAAGCCTATTTTAAAAGCTAAGCATAATTTCAAGCTTTCTGGAAAATATTTAGGATAGGCAAATCATTTGATGTGGAAGAATGATTAATATGAAGGAAAATCAATATTGAGTTCATTGTACATTAATGTACAATAAATATGTTATTACAGAAAAACTTTTGAAAGAATTTACTGTATTCTAACTTTGAATATACAGTATTTGATTGCTTTCATTTCTTTCAATCGATAAAAAATGGTATGGTATTTTCAGTGATCATGTGAAATACGGAGTTTAGAAGTTCAATTCCGATGATATTAAGTTCTATTCCTTTCCAAAATTTATTTAGTTTTTCCAAATGATTAAACAATTTTTTACGTAAAACTATTTGAATTTATTTCTGGGAATTAGCAATTAGTCATATTTGTTGTAAAATTATGCATACCACTGTAGACACATACCCTTGGGATACTGTAGTTGATTCACTATCTCATTTGAATTTTTACGACAGATGTCAAATGAATCAACAAGAAATTCCTCATCTCAATAAAAGTTTAATTAATTGATTGTAAATTACTTTTACGTCAAAATTTGCATAACATACATGACGGTCGAAATGTTGCCGTACTGAGTTGATGCCACATTGAATTATTCTGTAAGGTTCGAACGATCGATCGGGCATTGTTGCTATTCTCGATGATTTGACGGGCACGACTTAGTTTTCGTTGATACAATTCACTTAATGGATCCGAATGAGACAAATCTGAATTTCAATTTAATTTATATTTTTCCAATTCAAATTTTTATTACTCCAATTCAAAACATATTGAATATGTTTTTTGATTGAAAAATTAAACAAAAGATGCTAAAAGCGATAAAATTGTACAAAGAATTCAGCAGCCAAATATTAATTTTTCATCTTCTTTTTTAAAATAATTTAATTTAATGAATATTGAAAAAGTGACGAAATTTATAATAATAAATAATTCTACGAATAATTTAGTCACTATAAGAATTAAAATAATATGATCCCTATTTGAACTATTTTATCTGCAAGTATCGATGATGATTTGTGTACTATCGAAATTTATGGATAAAATAAAATTTGAAATACTTCAAATAAAATCCTTTTTAAGTGGGATTTAACTTTATGAAAGAATTTTCTCCATCATTTCCTTTCTTATTTATAGCTTCTTTCAACTTTACTGCATTGATATTAATGAGGCTAATAAATAAGCCACTTAGTATTAGAGAAAAAAGGATAAAAAGAGCAAATTTAGCTTGGTTATATGAAAAATACAAATAGCCTAGCTACATAAGAATGACAAATAATCTAGCTAAAAAAGAATAAACAATCCAATTATATATAAGAAGGAATGAATGAGAAATGAACCATGAACAAAATTAGATTCTCCATTCTTCAAAAGAAGTTGACTTTCAATCGCAAGTTCTTCAAATCGTTGAATAAAAAATTCCCATGTAAGAATTTCCTGATCCGGTAGGATTGATGTAAGTTGCTTAATTCGAGTGATAATTAATGCTCGATCCAAAATTGAACTATCAAATTGTGATTCCAAACAAAGACACATCACCTGTAATATGTTCAGTATATATTTATACTACAAATTTCAATTTTAAAATCAATTAGAATTTTTTTTTTAATTTTAAAATTTCAGAACGTTATCATTAAATTGCTTTCTATGATTGCTTAAAAAAAAATTTAAAGGAAATTCTCCAAAATTTATTTTCCAAATAAAATCTAAAGGAAAGTAAAGATTAGTAAAGAAAATATTTATTTACTATGACGAATAACAAAACTGATAATATTCATTCGTCAGTTATTATAACAAACAATTAATAATATGAATGTTGGAAAATCATGTTTCTTTTAGATGATAGCTAAAGTTATATCTAGTTAATTTTGCATCCACAACATTAAAATATTCATTAAGTATCGACCGAGTTTTTATTAACTAGATTAATTAATTAATTAAGTACAGAATTACTCATAAATTTTTTAACCTTTAAAGAAGCAGAAGGCATATGTTGAATGGATAGCAATGCTTGTTGAGCAACAGCAACATTTGGATCATCTACTGATGCAATCAGATGTGCAACACAGCAACTTAGGCTCGTTTGAATCACCTTATTTGAGTTTACTGGTGAAGCATTTGCTAAGTGGAGGAGTAAATTTGATCGTTCCACTATAATACATTTAACATCGCTTTTTTTTTAAATTCATCAATTCTATCAGCAATCATTGAGTTTATAAAATTTGAAAAAAAAAATCAATAACATCCAAAAAATGCATCAAATAAAGTTGACCTTTCTGTTTTTCTTTTTTTTTTTTTTTTTTTTTTTTTTTTTTTTTTTTTTTTTGTTTTAATTGCTCACATAATAAGAGAAAAATTATTAGAATTTTTGCTGCGTGATACTATTAAAGATGAAAGGAAAATGATTTGTCTAAACTAAACTATAATTTTTCATTCGTTCATTCGTTAATTCACAGCAAAATTTTAAAATTATGAGATTTTTTTTTGAAAATAGAAAAAAGAAATTTTTTTTGTTACTAATTTTACCAGCTAAAAATCGTTCTTCCCATCGTTGATCGGTAAATTGTGTATTAACAACTTTCCAGAACATTTCTTCACCACTTGGTAACGTTATACAATGCATAATTAATGGAATTACTAATTCAGCTAACTGAAATTTATTATTACATCAAAACATTTTACTTGAAAAATTGAAAAAAAGTATAAAAGAAATTTAAAAAAAAAAAATTTAATTCTTAAAATGAAATAATTTGCTTATTTTTTTTTCTTTTTGCATTCAAATTTAATAACCTTTTCATTTCGCATTTCTAAAATACTAAAAAATTCTTTCTTTCTTTAGTATATCGGATGGATAGGAATTAGGAAAGGAGCAGAAGTCCAATTAATTCATGCACCTGTGAACGATCTGAACGAAGCAAAGTCCATAATTTTGGTATGAGCAAATTTTCCTGTGCCCAAATTAAATATCCTCGATGTTCACGACGAGCATTTAACAACGATTCACAATGAAGACATAAAAATTTCACTGTTGTAAGCATGTAATAATGTGCATCTGCTTCCTGCTCCATTTCCAGATTCTGCAAGCAAGCGATTTAGTCGCAAAAAAAAACCGAATTTTCGCAAATATATTGAAATAATCAAGATATTGTATTGCAATAAAATTTTCCCATGAATACATTTATAAAATGTTGCGATGTATATCTAATTCTCATCTTTGTCTTCGATTCTTCAGCTTTCTCTTCGACGATTAAATAAAGGAAATTAATTCACGTATCTATTTTGGTTTCATATCTTTGTTGACATTTCTTAGCTTAATTTCAACAGGTGAGAAATCGTATACTCATATAAATTTCTGATTTTATAATCAACATCCATGTGTTTATGTCTAGAATATTGTAAATATTTCCACTAAAAAAAAAGGGATATTATTGGCTATTATAAGATATTCTCTGAACCAAATCAGTGTAATGCTTCAACCCGGTTGAACCAATTTATATCTTCATCCTTTTTTTCTATCTCTTCAGTTCTTCAAAAACTTCAACAATCTCAAAAGTTCAAATAAACTCCGGAATAAATTCTTCTACTATTCATAAAATAAATAATTAAGCTATCGACTGTATTTTCCATATTTATATATAAATTATATTATAAAATAGTTGCTATAATGAATTATGTCATAACAGAGCCTTATCATCAACCATTCGTCTACACAACCAATCAATCTCCAATTTCTTCAAAGAAGAAAAAACTTTCACTATAGATAGAATAAATAAGTATTTTAAATATCGCTAAAATGCAAAATTGCGAATTGCAAATTGAAAACATTACTAACACTCATTGTCGAACGTTATAGTAAGTAAGTCGATGATGAACTATATTTATGAAAAGAATAATTAAGTTTTTTTAAATGTGGGAACTGAATTGACGAAATTCGAACGAACAAAAAAAAAAAAAACTGAATGAATAAGATTTGAAGGAAGAAAATTGGATCAATGAGATTCATCTGTATTTATCGATTTCCTAAAAAGTATTTTTGATCCAAGCAATAAAACTTTAGCTTCCAATCGTTACCGTCAAAATGGAATGAATGAGGCAAAGTTGTGATGGCAAATCGGAGAGTGCGAAGCGGAAACGTCCCACTGAAGTATTCCAGAATTTTGTTGATTGCTTTTCGACGATATCTTCCATTGGTGATCCTTTAACATTTTCCACCAACGATGATGTTATCACATGAGTTTCACATCCTACATCTGTCTCCGTCAATGTTGTCGCATGTGCAACAGCTATTTCTACCTAGAAATCAATTGATAAATGATTATTTCTTGATTAATCTATTCATCTATATATGTATATATCTTAAGATATAATAGTAGTAAGAATTTTTACTTATTTTTTTTATTTATTATTTTATTTCTGATTAAAAAATAGATTTTGAACAAAATTTTAAAGTTTCTCAGCTGTTATTTTACATGAAATTTATGTCATTTGATTTTCTTTCTTTCTTTCTTTTTTTTTTTTTTTCTCAATCCAAGAAGAATAAAATCATCAAGTTGAATAAGTATGAAATAAAATGAATGAGTCTAGAAAAGTTATTTTATTTTTTGAATTTATTAGTTTTTTTTTTTTGTTAAGTTATTAGTATTTTTGAATTTATTAGTTTATTTTTGAATTAATTTATTAATTTATTAGTTATTAGTTACCCAATGATTTTATGCAATTTCACAAACCTCTTCACTAGGCAACAAGCCAACAAATTCAACGTTTGTTTCATGGATAGTAGCTGTCTGAAAATGAAGTTCAAAATTTTGTGGTGTTGCTGACTTTTGAAGAAGTGATGATGATAAAGTATCCGATACTGATGCCAATACTGATGAACCAGATTTACTATCCGATGATTCTTCGGATGAAATATCGGCAATTTGCGTTTTCCAATCAATTATAGGCTGAAAATGGATAATAAAAGTTTTGAAAATACTTTCAAGTAAAATTTCAAGATGGAATTAATTTGATTTGTACCTCATCAGCATGAACTACTATACGAAGTTCTTGTTTAGGTGATAATCGTTCCATCAGTCGAGCAACAGTTTGATAAACAAATACAGATTGTTGACAAGCCAAACAATCCAGAAATTCGTCCAATTCTGGATTTCTACAACTATGCTTACAATGCGCGAATGGTTTTTGCAATATTATGGCACATGTGGAAAAAATTTGTTCAGCTATCGTTTTCAATTCTTGTTGTGCTTGATCATTTAAAGATACCTGTAAATATTGGATATATTTATAGAATGGAATTAAATAATTCAAATTAATCATTTCATTTAATTCTAGTAGTAATAATTTGAATAAAAGAGAAGGTAAAGAAATGTATTAATATTAATAGTATTGGATAATTTTAAATGGGAAAATATATGCGCCAATTTTTAATTTATCATAATAACCGAATACTAACATTATATCTGATGATTAATGTAATGAAAAATGATTTTATCATATATTTGATTATTTGTATCATGTTAATGATATTCATTTTTCGAATTTTATCATATATTTGATTATTTTTATCATGATTAATGATATTCATTTTTCAGATTTTATATTATATATTTGATTATTTTTATCATGTTAATGATATTCATTTTTAATTAATCAAGTAAATGTATCGCTATTTATTTGATATTTCTGTCAAGAAATACCTGTTGAGATATAATATCAATCATGGAAACATGAAGAGATATATGTTCCTCTTCTAAACCATTTTCATTATTTCGTTTTAATTCCATTTGTGATATACGCGAAGCACATTTCGAAAATGCATCAAGTAAGATTGGAAGTGGTATTGTTATCTCCATTAATGATAAGATCTAGAATGAATCTTATCGATTTCAAATTATAATTTATGACTGCTTATTATTTGGGAATTGCTAGCAGATTTTTCGCCTTTTGTAGAAATTTTCAAAGTTTCATAATACGAAATTTTGAAATTTTGAACTTCGAAATTTAAATTTTAAGCATAAATTAAAATTTCTCTTCTGAAAATTTAAGTTTCCATATATTGCATAATAAAAATGAAAAATCTAACATAAACCCAATCGAGAGCATTTGAAATCTTCGTTTCATCGCCTGTTGTCAAATTGTCCGTGATAAACTGATACAGTTGTTCATTATTGAAAGGTAATGGACGAAGATCAGGTTCAAATATTTTGCTACAGAAATAGAGCATTTGAAAAATGCTTAGTAATCATTTCAAGTTTTATATAAAAAAAAACAAAAAAAAAAAAGGTTAAAAAATACGATTAATTAGATTAATTGGCGGGAGAATATGTGTTTCTATTTAACCAAAGATTTATACCTAAGTAATATTCTGAACTCAGAGAAATCATCGTCCTCTATCAAATCACAAATACTTTGCATCCATTCTGGTATTAATCGATTCCACATATTTAACGTAATAATATCATACGGCATTATTGCTAATAATTTATGAAGTCCATCACGCATTTGTTCTTTTTTTGTTGAAAGTTTATCCCAGACACCACCAACCTGAAAAAGAATTTCCAGGATAATTAAAATTATCGATTACAATTGCATTCTTTGATATTGGCTTAATTTAAACAATCCTATTATAGATAATTTCAATGTGATAGAGTAATTAAATAATTTTATTTTCCAAATCTTAAAGCTTTAAGTCTGTTGAATTTAAAAAATGTCAACAATTATATCCGTCAAAAAATCTATATGTATAATCTCAATTAATTCAACTTCTCTATGCTAAATTTAAATTTACAATTTTTGACAAAAAAAAATTACTAAGAAATATCTTTTGCATAAATAATGAGAAAAAAAAAAGTAAAAATGATTACCTTAGCATATTCCGGTGGATTTGGCATTAAAGTTTCAATAAAATTTTCATAATGATTCATAACTGCTAAATTGATCCAATCCAATACAAACTGCAACAAAATTTACAAAATAAAATTCATATTTCATTAATTTTTATCAAATATGTATTATGCATGCATTTTTTTTTTTTTTTTTGTTTAAGTTATCAAACATGAATTAAAAAAAAAAAAGAAAGAATATTTATGCGATGCATTTATTTGTTGTAATAAATAATAAATTTATATTTTTAGCAAAAAGGGAAAGATGAAAATTCCCTCATTTATTTATTTCAAATAATCAAGTCATTTCATTTTTTCCTCTGAAATTTTTCATTTTTTTTTTTTTTTAAAGTATATTTGTTTATTACTCTCCAAATTCGTTACTTCCTTTTCATTTAAATACGCTCAAATAATGCTAGTAATTTTTCAGTATTTTTTTCATTTTAGTATTGGTACATAATTATATTTTAGTACATAATTATATTCATTATTCATTCCTTTTCTCTTTCTCCTTCCATCATATCGAATTTTCATTCTTTGCAAATATGAAAAGCAGTTTTTCAAAAAAGTAATTAATACTGCATAACATGAAATAAAATTTTTAGTAAAAATATAAATCAATATAAAATATGTACACATTCATGCTTTTATAATATTTTTAAACTTGAATTTGAATTATTCACTTTTTTTTTAGATCCAATTCACATATCTGTTTCTTCTGATAAAAATTCACATCAATTATCAGTCTAATCATGGTAAGATCAATTTTATCATAGCGAGAATTTAGTACTGCATAATATTTGCATGTGATATTCTCATGGACTTATTTTGACCTCTACAAGTTTTTGATAATTTATGCAAATCAAACAAAAATTTGTTTGATCTATCGCAAGTATTTCGATCATTTCTATTTTCTATTATTCATTCTTCCTGTACAAGTAAAGAGATCCATATACTGTGCTGAATTAGATGTTAAATATTTCAAAATGATAAAAATCGATAGATCAATTCAAATATAAAGAATTAAAAATTAAAAATTATCAATTAAATTTACATCAGTCTTAAGTTGTTCCAATGCAGCACCAATAGAATCATTAGGTAATAAAGCGGTTGTCGCAAACCATTGTAGTAACACGGATATTACATAAGCGATCGCTTCCTAAAAAAAAAAAATCCTTATTTGTTTAATAATTTTTTTCCTTTGCTATTTAATTTCTTATTAACTTAATAAATAAATTTTACTTGACTATCATTTTAGTATTATTCAATTCGTATTATTTTAATAATTCAAATTTTATTGCTTATCTTTTGAGTTTTTGAATAGATTTTAACAACTACTGCTTCCAAAAATTTCAAAAACTTTTATGGAATTCTGAATGTTTGAATATAACTTAGATCGAAGTTTATTTGAACTTCTCAATAAATACGACATATTTTGTATATTTCATATATATAATTAGCTTATTTATCATTAACTCAATGAATTATCAACAAGAATCAGATATTCTGTGGGAACAAATTGGCCAGCAAGGAGAAGAGCTCGCATGAGCAATTGGAAAATGATGAAGTCGATGAGGTTACAGATTAATTTCGAGAAATTGCGGGATTCACTAAACACTACGCAAATTACGGTATTTAAGAGGAACAAACCGGTCTAGCTTCCGGAATAGGAGGACAAATTGTTGTAAGAAGCCAAATACCAAAATGGCTCAATGTTCGTCGTTCATCGGCCATTTTATCGATTTCACGGCCGAGAGTATGACCACTTTCCAGTTGTCGTAACCATTTCGGTCTTTTACCTTCAGTTGCTAATCCTTCAAAAAAAAAAGTAGGTTGTATTATTTTTTATTAATTTTTATGCTCAACTTAAATATTTCACTTGATTTTTATAAATTTAATTATTTTTTCTCAAATAATTTTTTTTTTTTTTGGATAAATTTGCTCATTGATTGGATTATTTATAAGGAACATTGGACATAATATTCTGAAATACGACAATTTTACCAAATCTTTTAGACAAAATAAATTTAAAAATAATTTAACAATGCAATTTCAATATAATTTAACTTTGTAAATTTAACGCCAATTCCGAGATCCTATAGAATTATTTCAAATTTCATTTAATTCACTACTTGAAGGTGTGTAAAATTCAGAAGAAAATTATCTGAAAAGAGAAAATCAAGCAAATCATTTCTTGTTAAAAATTATCGAAAAAGAAGAAAATTTAATAAGAAATTTTATTGGAAATGAATTGAAATTAAAATTTAAAATGAACCTTCCAAATTCGCAGAAGTTTCTTTCAAAAGTTTAACAATCGCTTCGACAACATCACGTTCAAGATCCGTTCCCCAAGCACATTCCATACCATAATGTTTGATATGTTCCGTATTATTAACACTATGTAACGCAACAAAGCATTCCTCAATTAATTTATAAAATATTAATTTCCAATTATCAGAGATTTAAAAACTTTAAACTTTCAATAATTTCTAATTAAATTTAAAATTGTTCACCAATTAAAATCTTCTTGTACCTATAGAATCTGAAGTTTAAAACTTTTAAATTTTACCAACTTAGGCAAAAAAAAATTTATGAGAGAAAAATTCTTTGTTATTTGAATTTTAGAAATTGTTTAGAAAGTGGATAATGAGTAATTTTAAGCTTCTATTCCCAGAAAAACATCTTTTCAAACTTTTTTAAAATTAATTCCATTCATTTGAATAATGATAAAAATAGAAAAAAATACTTGACAAAGTCGTAACGGAACATATTGATGTGATCGAATGCAATCTTCGGAAAAACATATTCCTATCGCAAAACGTTTTGATGATTCGCAACCCTGCGATAAGATTTGATAAAAGTTTTGTAGACATTAATTAAATTACTGGTTATTTTCATAAATTTTAAAAGGATTAATTAAAAAAAAGTAATAGGAAATGATACTAATTATGCAGTAAGATTTAATAAAAATTTTATAGGCTTCAAGAAATTATTGATTATTTCAATAAATTTCAAAAGAAAAAAAAATTAAATACAAAAAGATTTAAAAATTATAAAGCATAATAAATATTTTATGGAATTTCAAAAATTATAAGTTGTTTTGATAATTTCAAAAAGATTAGTCGGCAAAAAAATAATGAGAAAAAAACATACTAACTATGCAATAAGATTTGATGGAAATTTTATAGATTTCAAGAAATTGTTTTGATTATTTTAGCAAATTTCACAAAAATATACTTGCCAAAAATGATTAAAAAGATAATCATTATGTGGTAAAATTTGATAAAATTTATATAAATTTCAAGAAATTATTATTTCAATAAATTTCGAAAAAATGTATTGGCCAAAAATGATTAAGAAGATAAATAATTTTGCAGTAAAATTTGATAGAAATTTTATAGAATTCAAAAATTTTTTGATTATTTTAATAAATTTCAGAAAGAAAAAAAAACATATTAGCAAAAAATGATGGAAAGTTTAATACTAATTATGCGAAATTTGATAGAAATCTTGTAAATTTCAACATATTATTTCAACAACAAATTCAAGAAAAATGAAATAAAATAATAAGAACTGATAGGAAATATCAATAATATATTTAATTGTAAACAATTATTAGAAAAAATATTTATAAAATTATCATTTAGGATGATAAATGTGATAAGAAATGATAAAAATTTGCCTTGTTTTGACAAATAGCATTGCTCGATGCAGACATTGGCATACAAATTGGTATTGTTGTTATCTTATCATCAATTTCAACCATTTGAGCACATTTTTTGCATAATGATATCGGTGGAGCTGTTTCACCGTACTTCACCGAAATTGATGGATCAAAACAACATCGAACACTAGAATTTTAAATTTTATTAAAATTTTGATTTGAAAAATTCGATAATTTAAATCTTAAAATTAAAAATTTCATACTACCATTTTATTTCATTCATTGCGATAAATTTCATTTCTATCATTAACTGATTTTCAAAATAAACTTTCAAAATAACATTTTTTAAATAATCAAAATTTATTTTATAATATAATGAAATTAATTTCCAATTACGAATTGATAATAAGTAACTATCACGAAAATTCTTTAATCAAGTATTTAATAAATTAATAATGAATAGCAAAGCAGAAAAAGAGAAAAATTTACTTTAAAAATTAAGTCAAAAAATAAATTAAAACCATCCTACCTTGGCTCTTTTTCCACACAATTAATATTTTGACATGGTATACATGTCCAAGCTGTAAAATAATTCCATTTCGATTCATTTAAATTCATTTAGAATTTATTTAAATTTCGAGAACAATCAATCATATGAGTGAAAAAATTTATCGAATAAGAAAAAATTTTTTAAACTATTTGTAATTCATTAGAAAAAAAAAATTGTTTCGAATAAAATTAAGTAAAATTACTTTAAGTAAAATTACTTTTACTTACTTTTACTCTTACTTTAGACATTAAAAAATTCCAAAAATACCTTGAATATGATATTGAATTGATTTACGATGTAATATTTGTCGATTAATGATTGGCCAATAATGGAATAATAAATTTGCAGCAGCAATACGAGCTTCACTTGTACCTTTCGACAATACCAACATGATATCCTTCAAGAATTGATACTTAATTTTATCCATCATTTCATTTATATTATTCAAGTAATTAAGTTTTCTTTAAATAAAATCAAATAAAACAATTTCTACTTCACACTTGTTGGATTTTAAAAAATTTCAAAACTTCCATTCTTCTATGTTATTAATTTAAATAATAAACAAGTTAAATAATTAATTAAATTATTTATTTTTTTTTTTTTTTTTTTGCAATTTCTCATATGCTGCGATGAATTTATTGCGCATTTTTCTTTTTTCTTTTTTTTTTCTTTTTAATTTGTTCTGTTCGAATAATTTTATCAATTATATATTTTCCTCCGGGAATTTCACTTTTAAATACTTTTATTTATTTTTCTTCAAATAAAAACTTGAATTCTTTCCAGGTTACTAATGCGTATGATGGGAGTAATTAAATTTTTGGGAAAAATGTGCGTAATATTGAAAGAAAAAGTAAATATTTGCATAATGTAGCTAGAAAACTTAAGAAAAATTAATAGAATTAAAAGTAAAAAAAAAAAGATTTTCACCCTATAAACATTCTCCTTTTGTGCCAAAAGATTTTCGACAAAAAGTGTATGAAGACCTGAAAAAAAAAATTAAAATGAAGATTAGAATTTAACGAATTTCAAAATTTAAAAAAATTTCAAAAATGAAAATCAAAATTGATTCTCTTTTCTTCAGATACTTGTTTATTCTTTACAAAATTAAAAAAATTACTTATTTTGAAAATTCAAAAGAAACGACAAAACAAACTTCGTTCTAATCTTTTTGAACTTTTATGTTATTAGCAAATGAGAGGAAAGATAAGACTAAAATTAATTCTTACTTTGGGTACTTTTTTTAATTTTCAATAAATAATTAATTTAATATTGATGAAGCCTCCATCCATAATTTAAATTAAAAAAAAAACGAAGTTAGGATTTCATGCTAATCTCAATGAAAATTTCGAATTTTCAATTAATAACAAATTTACGGAAAGATTACAAATGTTTCGAATATTATGCCATTTATTTTCTTTCGTGAAATATAATTCATTTGACTTTTTTTCTTTCAAATTTTTATATTCACTTTTTTTTTTCGATAACCTTCCTTCATTTTTTCATTTTTTTATCCGATCTTCGTTATTTTATCTTTAAAAAAGTTCGAAAAAAATTTCAATACTCCAGAATTGCTTACATTTTATTTGAACAAAAAATCAATAAATTAAGTACTATGATGTTGCTTCCCTATCTTTTTTTTTTTTTTTTTTTAAGAAAATTAAAAATTGAATTCGAATAGATTTTAATTTTAAGCATAAGCATAAAATTAACAAATAATATATTTTTATAATGGATATACTGTAATTTTTGACTTGATGCAGCAATTTTTATTAATGGAAAATTATTTCTAATTCGATGATTCTTTTCATTGAAATATAGTTTGCAAGAGCATTTCGGCATTGTAATTTATTTACAACTTTTTTTTCACAGATTTGCGAAAAAAAAAAAAAAACGAAAATTTTGCCGCAAGACATTCTTTTTTCTCATTTATTTCATTAAAATCATGAAATAGACGAAAAATTTTTGTCACTTCTTAACTTCATGATTAAAATTCAATCAAATTTAAATCGTAACATCATCTCAACTACTAATATTGAAAAAAAAATTTTTTGAAAATAGAAAAGATGAAAATATAAAAATACGAACATTTTCTATTTCAATAATTTGCTTTTCATATTTTTTTATTTTCTTCATAATTTTTCATCAATATTTTAATACGAAAAATGTAATCAGTTAATGGATATTCTATTTTCAGTTGCAGAAATAAAACCATTTATTACTGTGTATTTTAAAAACTTAATTGAAATTCTCATTCAACTTTACTAAATGAAAACTTTAAAAAAACGAAAAATTGAAATGATCAATTAAGTGTATTGCATGGAAAAATTTTTCTTTTTTTGAAATTGTTAATTAAATGTTGTTTATCTTTTTTTCGTAATTGTCTGAAACTATTTACATTCTTGGAATTTATTTACATTTGCTCCTTCCAAACGGTGAAATTAAGTTTAGAAAAAGAGAAAAAAAAAGGAAAGGAGCTATGGAGGAATGAAATTTAAATTCAAATTTAAAGTTCCCTTTTTTGGGACTTTAAAATATGAACTATTTCACGATTCTAATTATATCATTTAATAATTAGTGGTTTATGAATTCTGATTCGTAGGATATAAATAAATAAACTGTTAATAATTATGCAGAATAGGACTTTGCATTACTTCTTTTTTATAATTAACAAAATTATCGAATCAAATCGATCTTAATAAAAAAGATGTCGATACTACTTATCTGATAATTTCAGATTTTAAAATAAAATTTATCACTTTCTTGCTCTTATCAACTTAATAAAAAATTGATAATCAATTTGATTATCATTTCTGTTATAAATAATAATGAGAATAATACATGAATGTAAAAATTTACTTCCAAAAAAAAAAGGAAAATGATAAATTCAACAATAATAATAGATGTGTGTAAAATATTTTCACAGCTTCAGTTATCAAATTTATCATAATTATCAGTTGCTTAACATAAAAAAAATAATAAATGAAAATGATGAATAAAAATTCTTACTGAGATCGGTCGAATGTTGAAGTACCATCATGAGAACAGCTGGTACCGGAAGGCATTCTTGTTTCGGTACCAAAATAAACGGTATCAGACAGGTACTGATTAGATGGACAAGTTTTTTTTCAAGTTCAACCGGTAAAATACCAAGTTGCGAAACTAACAAAAATGGTAATTGTTCCAAAATATCACGTTGTAGGAAGAAATAAAGTGCTTTAATTGTATCAAGTATAGCATCAGCAATAGCTAAAAAATTCCTCATCTTATCAAATAATTTATCACAAAAAAATTTCATGATAATAATAAAATTTATGAATTTATTTCCTTTTTTTTTTCATTCTTCTTTTTCAATTTGGCGGGAAAAAAAAGAATTTTTTTTCATTTTTTTCAAATTATTTGGCGGGAAAAAAAAAGAATTTTTCCCCAGATTTTAGTATCATTTATTTTATAATAAATCATTAGAAGAATTAACCGAGATGTGAAGTTGGAATTTGCTGAAAAACATCCAGTAAATTGATTATTCCATAATAAAGTCCGGAATAATTCAAATTTGGATATAACGCAACACGATTCAATGTTGGACAATAACGCTTAAAAGCATTTGTTGGTACTGCTGGCATTTCTTTAAGAAATCTGCAAAATTATATTTTCTATTTTCAATGCTTTTATTATTTCCACAAAATTCAATTACTAAACGAAAAGTTTGGAAAATTTTCAACATATAACGTAATTTTTATTTAACAACTTATCCTCATCTAATGTTTTTCCAGATGATCTTTTAAATTTGATAGAAGTTAAAAATTTTAAGCAAAAATTCTATTTTGAAATGTTATATATATATTTATGTATGTTGTAAATTGTCATTTTTTAGAATGCCATAGAATTATTTCCTAATTTATTCGTCCTTTTTCTTTCTCTTCTTTTTTTTTTTTCTCCCTAAAAAAATATTTTAAATCCAATTTTAAGTTCATTCGAAGATACTTCAATTGTTCGAAATTTTTTGCATGCATTTTTTTTTTTTTTTTAAGAGATACTTAAAAATGGCCAATGATGAAAAGATAAAAGAATCTTATTATTAGAGGAACTTATCTGTTTCCTACTAAACTTCTTGGAAATAATGATAAATGCAATTAGCTGGACAAAAAAAAAAAAAAAAACAGAAGAAAAAAATTCTAAAATTAAAATAAATTTTAAAAATAATCCTCTAAATCAGCACATGTCAAAAACAAACGATTCAGTGCAATAATTCAAAAATTTAAGCAAAACTTCACTTTGCTTTCCCCTTCAAAACTAAAATCCTTTATTTTTAGAGAAAAAGTTTTGTTTTATGTAAGTTTGAATGAGCAATATTACAAGTTTTCGTTTATTCAGACATAGATATGGAGAGAAGAGGATTTAAAAAAAAAAAAAAAAAAAGATTTTAACTATTTGAAAATTTGAAAATTATTAAGCGCTTACTAAAAAATCGAGCGCTTGAAATATATTCAAGTATAATTGATTTTTTATTTGAATCGAAGAACACTTTCATCTTCAATTTTACTGATATTACTCATTTTTTTAATTGCTACTTGCATTTTATTAAATTAATTAATCGCTTTAATTTATATTAATTACAATTAACATTTCGGTTTTTTCAGTTCTTATATTTGTTATTTTTTTAATTATATAGTAATAATTATCTTTATTTTCATTTTACTTCTTTTATTTTAATCTTTACCGAATCATATATTGTTACATAATTCTTTAGTAGTATTTAGCAATTCTTATCAGAAAAATTTACCAAAAAGTTAAAATTTAGAATTTTAAAAATTTACTTTTAATAATTGTTTTCAGCAAAGAATGTATTTATAAACCAAATATAAAATAAAAAAAGTATATATAGTTTTTGCAAAAATATGACAAACAATTGGTTTGTAATGTGATAAAAGTTTATAAAAAATTAAATTTTATAGAAAAAAATTCATAAAAAATGAAAAATTGCCTATTTTTTCCTGCCTTTTTTTTCTTTTTTTTTTTTAGAATTTGAAGGATTAAATAAAATTTTGAAATTTTAACATATGCGCAAAAGACACATGCAAGCAATTCAATCGTTTTGAAAAATTTCTAAGCAAAAAATATTTTCTGAAATTGAGAATTTTTCAAAAGAAAAGCTTATCTCTTACTTTTTTTAGAAAATGTTTCATAAATTGAAAAAAAAAAAAGGGAAAAAAGAATAATAAATGAACGAAAAAGAGCAAAATATTTGAAAGGAAGAAAAATGTTTGCTATCATAAACTTTTTGTCTAGATAATTTTTCAAAACTGAAATTTCGAATATTCAAAATTTTTAAATATTTTCATGATGATTTGTCTTTTTGATTTTCGATCAAAATAAAGCTATTTAAAAATATTTAAATTATGTATTCTTTCCCTTTTTTTTTTCATTGGAAAATCTTGAATATATTCATTTTCTTTGAAGCTTAATTTATTCGCAAATTTATAATTTTTTTTTTCTCTCAACCAATATTACCTTTTGACAAAATTAATTTGTCAATATTCATTAAGACATCAATTTATTGCTCATCAAAAAGTAAATTGAAGCATATTTTTGTCTGAGAAATAAAAAAAACAATTTCTTTTCAGAAATCAAATTGACAAAGTATTTGCGATTTTCGCATTTTTTTTTTTTTTTTTTGTTTATATTGTTGTATTATATTTGCGATAAGTTCTATGAAAATAAATGGCCATATTATATGTCATTTTAGTTCTCAATTTTTACTTCATAATTTATCATCAATGATTTATTACTTTACCCTGTTTATTTTGCATTTATTTTAGACTATGGAAATTTAAGGCAATCAGAAATGAAAATTAGACAAAAAGCAATAATGATTTATTGTTTTGTTTGCTTGAATTTTTGAAAAAAATATATCAAAATTATTTCAGACACAGAAAAATGTCTTCAAAAAAAAGAAAGAAAGAAATAAATAAGTTAGTTTTTTTATTTATAAAAAATTTGTTGCAATTGTTTATTTGGTTTGGACGAAAATCTATTTAAGTTTTGATCAGAGTAAATTAAAATTTATTAATTTTGTATTAATTAAAAAATACAAGATGTTTAGTACCACGTTTACTGATACTGATAAGTGAGACTCTAGGAGAAATCAAAACTAGATAATATTAGAAATAAAATTTGATAAACATTATCTCTGTTTTTTGAAATTGTTTACTTCATAATGCAGATCAGTTTTACTTGTAATATGAGATTTAGTAGTTACTGAATAAGCTACTACGAGATATAGGAATCAAATTCCATTTTACTCATTTTTCATTTATAAATTAAGTTTTAGAGGTGAGATTTCAATTTTTAGAGATAGAATTTTAAAATTTGAAAATGAAATTTTAGAGGAAAAAGGTTCAGTATTAAACATTGAAATGTAAAAAGTTCAGCATAGTTAAATTTATTTCTTTCTCTTTTTCTAATCATTTATTCCAACTTTTATTCTTTTTATACAATTTTTTTTCTTTTTTCTTTTTTTTTTTGAAATGAAATGAAAAAATAGAAAAAAAAAATTCATCACGATTTGAAGCTAAAATAAGCGTTATAAAACAAATAGAACCATTAAAAATCCGTTAATTGTAACTGAAATAATCAAATCGTTAAATTTAGCATCAGTAATTGAAGAAATTGAAGAATTTGTTTACCAGAAATATGAAAATAGAATTGCCTCGAAATTAATTTAAAACTAAAAATGAAATGATTACGATAATATTAGAAGAAATTATTAAAAAATACCAATTAGAGTAATTAAAAAGATTAGGGAAATTGAAGCAAAAGAACTGAATTGTAAATTATAACAAAATGGAAAAGAAAAACTGAGCGTAGGATATTCTATAATTAAGCATAAAATATTTAATAATGATGCTAATAATAATAATAGTAGTAGTAATAATAATAATAATAATAATAATAATAATAATAATAATAATAATAATAATAATAATAATAATAATAATAATAATAATAATAATAATAATAATAGTAATAAAATAATGGAAAATAGATAATAATTATAATAACAACAATAACAATATGCCAAATATATAGATAAAAGAAAAATTCTAATTAATTATTAGCCATTAAAAAGTAAGAGATTTTGAGAAATTATAGTAGGAAACAATGTCGAAAGGAAATATTAATTTACCTAGACTTATAATTAATTAGCTAGAACTAATACCTGAATAGAAATCAAACTCATTATAAAATGTTGTGAAAGATAAGTTGGTATTTGAAATTTGTGAAAAATTTTTGCAAATTATCAACCAACCCGATCAAAGTTTGATGAAAATATCGCAATGTTGTTAAAATTTCGGCAGCACTGGGTGGTTGTTGATTGCATGCTATTCGACTGTGAAATTCGCTTAAAGTTCGAATTTTTGCCGAAACTGAAATTTCATTTTTATTTTTTTTCATTTAATTAACAGTTATTGTAATTCCAATTAAATTAACATTAATGTTTAATTATTTATTCAAAATTACTTTACTCAGATTTATGATAAAAATTCATTTATTCGAGAAATGAGATAGGATGGAAGGTAGGAGGAAAAAAAAATTAAGGAGAGGATAAATAAATGAATTTTTTTTTTTTTTAAGAGGAATGAAATGATTAGATTCTGAAATGATTCAAATCCACGTAAAAGATATCTTCAAAAGTTTACTGTTTGTGCTCAACTTTCTCATATTACTCATCATCATTTAAATTTTTTGACAAATTCTTTTTTGCTAAAAATTCCTCGATAAATCTAAAATTTCTTGATAAATTTTTTCTGAATATGATGAAATTTAGAAATTATTGATTATTTATTAATGATATATAGTATTTGTATATTTAAACTATCAAATTTAAAAGATTTAATGAAAAATAGGTATATTTAAATGGTAAGTATATGTATTTATATGTAATTTAAAATGATGTAAAAAGTATCATTTATATCAATCAGTAATATCTTTATTTCAATCAGAATTTTTAAAAGATATGTCGGTATGTGTGTACATATATACTTTACAAAATTTTAATAGATTTTAAACATTTGAAAAATGTAATAATTTAAATCGGTACAAAAATATTATTTATCTTATTTAATAAAATTTTTATTCCAATTAAAATTTTTTAATTCACTAATTAATTTCTTTATTATTATAAAATGACTAAATTATATTTTTAAAGTTTCCAGATATCAATCAATTCTTCCATATAAAATAATTAAATTATTGTATATACGTATATAATGTATAAGCATACAAAAATACAAAAAATTATCGTGAAATATTAAAAAAATAAAATATTTTTAATAAAAATGTTTTAAAAATATTTTGAATAAAATTCTATTTCAAAAATTTGATAAATTAAATTTATGAAATGTTAAAAATTTTTGATCTACAATTTTTCTACACATCAAAATTATTTCCCATGCAACTAAATTTTACAGTGTATGGGGGAATTTTATCAATTTATCAATTTATCATATTTATTTATCTCTTAATTTGTTTGTGAATAAAGGAATATTACAGTATTCGTAGGAAATAAATCATTGATAACTAACGAACAGGTGTAATATTTCAGCAAATAAGCCATGATGAAGATGTAATGGATGTAGCAAAATGATGTTTGAAGTGATCCGTTAAAAGTTTCAGTTAGACTGGATCAGGAAACCGGATCAGGTTTTATTTCAAAATTTAATCTGGTTCATTTGTAAAGAATCAACAGGAAAGAGCTTTTTGAAAAGCAAACTAGGCGGAGTCTTTCATCTTCAAAATTCTCGACCACGCCTTTCATTTACGTTTGACAATAGGACAATAATTGTGACTACTTTCTGTTTTATGTCATTTTCTATCTATAACTAAATGGGAGAGATTTCCCGCAAAATTCACGAAATTTAATAGTTTGAATTTACTTATATTTAAATTTGTATATATCTTACATATGTACCTAATATATTTAAATAAATGAAATTATCTGATAAAAAAAAGCAGTATTTCGATATATTATTGTTTTTTTGTTATTTATTTATCGTTCAATCTAAAATCTTTCTTTTCGAATTCTTTTTTTTTTTTTTTTAGCAGTCTTACGTTTCATTTTTCCTAATTTCATCCCTTGATCTTTCTGATGTTAACCGCTTTTTTTTTAAGTGAGTAATTATAAAATTGCATTAATTTATTTACAGATTTGCTCCTCAACATTCTTGCAAATGAACTCTAATATTTCTTGCCATTTTTTTCTACAACAATAACAATAGATAGTAACAACGACAATAACAATAACACAACAACAACAACAATAATAAATATTATTTTTAAGTATAAATGAAAAAATCTCTCTTTTTTGATACTTAATAAAATGAGATATTTACATACTTTTCTCATTTGTTTTTCCATTTTCTTGTTAATTTTCATTTTAACAAGAAGAAATGGAAAACGAAATGAAAATAGGAAAGAAACAAAATGAAATTAAGAATAAAACAAACATGTTGCCGATCGTGTCATCATAATGTTGATTGATTGATCGATTGATTGAAGATCATTGTATGAAATTAGAATATCTGGTACAAGTTACAAATCAATTATTAAAATCATCATCATCATCATCATCATCAAATAGCAACTTCTGAATCATTGGTCATCGTTGTTTAGAATATCGAGCGAAAAATAAGTTAATACACGCATCGCATGCAGCTATTAAATTGATTGAGCGCAAAGCTTGCATTGCATACTTCGTGCTGTTGCGCGTTATGGATTGGGCTTAAAATCCTGCGTTTCATATCGACATCACGCATACTGCAGCACATTGTCGACAGCTTTTTTATTTAGCCTTGTAGTCAATAAGAATTTCTTTTCAAATCGATGACCTTTTGACCCTATAGTTGCATTGAAAATGCAAATCAAAATACAAATGATAACATATAAATGAATGAAAGTTGAAAAAATATTTCTAATTTACAATAATAAATAATTTAATACAGGTGAAGTGAAGAATCTGCTAATAATTTTTGCTTATGCATTTCAATACATTTTAATGTAATAAACATTTAATTTCCTTTATCATTATTATTTAAGATTCGATTAATATAATTTCTAGTTTTCGTATCACCACTTTTTTCCACCTCTCGTTGTAAACGTTGAATATCCAACTGTGGCATCCAGATAAGTAATGCTTGTGCAATTGATTCTAGATAATCGCTTAGCTTATCATTTAATAGATATTCATTAGCTGGAAAATTAGTTAATTGTCGAAAAAAATAGTAACGTACACGACCATCTGGAAATAAATGATAAAAAGAATCAGAAAGAGATATTGCTGGCAAATAACGAAGCATATGATATTGTCCGTTACGAATAGCTAATAGAACAGCAAGTTGTGTATAATTTAATGATGAAACGAATGTTTCAAAACGAACTGCTTCTAAATCATCTCCAGCTAACTCTTTTTGATAATTGATATTATTTAAGGAATTATTTTGTACGCCAACCCATGCACATATTGCACCTGGCCAACCATGATAAGCTGCAACCACAATACTTTTATATTGAATTATTTTAAAAATAGAAGAATGAAACATCAGTAGTGCTGTATGTCTTATCAAATCATTGTATGAATGTTGCATAAGTTGCTTCTCTGATTCATCCATTCGTTGCCAAAGAGCCTGTAATCAAAGATATATTGATATTTGTCAATTAATTAATAGAAATTACCTGAATTTACTGCATTTTAGCATTTTTATATTTGGGAACTTAATTTGATTTTTTTTTTTAATATTAATCCATTGCTGTTAAATATATTTGCATAAAAAGTGAAATGAAAAATTAATTTTATGAAATCATTTACTAAGAGTAATTAAACAATTTTATACTTTAAGCAGTCACTAATTTATCGTCTATGAATTTAGCAGTATTTAAATTTTTCAAACAGAAAGAGTCGTAATTCCGAACATTTCCAGTAAGCTAAATAACAAATCTAGTAATATATCACCAATTTTCCTTTCCGTTCCAAAAAAATTACTAACTAATCTTAGCTCAATTTCAACTTTTAAAAAATGCTTGAATTTTTTGGAATGTTTCCATTCTTTTAAAAATTTAAAAGAGAGAACTGTAGCCAAGAACAGATTAACATTCCATAAAAAATAGAAAGATTTTATATGAGATCAACATTTTAGTGTGAGAAAAAAAAAAGGTACAATTTCGTGACTTACACTAATTTCAAAATTTAAAAAGCCTTAAATTTTATAGTAACTTGCTATCATCTTACTTAGAAACTTGATGCCATAAGAAATATTCATCTCAACACTAATCCAAAAATACACATTCAAATGTTAAATTTAAATTGTGAAAGTTTACGGAAATAAACAGATTCACACGGTATTATTAGAAAATTTATTTTAATTGACCATTTCAATTTCCAATTTTATGTCTATAGTATTAAAGTGAGAATAGTACGATTAATTAAAATATGATATAAAATTGGAAGCGATACAAACTAATTAGAAAAAAACAAAAAAGAGCGGAAAAAAAAAGAAACGAAGAAAATTGCTAATGTCCACAATATATGTTCTGTTCAAGCTAATTAGATTCAAATGAATGCATTTTTGTTTTTTTTTTCTTCTTACAAAAAAACTGAGAACTGCAAAAATATGTCTGGAAGGTTGTTATCTCAAATACTACCACAAATTAACAATCGATCTATAATATATCTTTAATTTTTTCAATGCTTCGAAAAAGTACAATTATTCATAAATTTCGAAGAGTTGACCTTCGGTAATCCTTCCAATATGTTTGAATTTTCCAAAGATTTATCCTTCCAACTAATTGCTACTCATACATATATTCATATAGCAACTAATTAAATAGGATTTTCAAAAAAAAAAAATTGATTCAAATTTATAACTGTTTCTAAATTTAATGATTTAAAGTACTTTACTTCAATCACAACCTACTGCACATCTCTTTTGAATCTAATTTTACAAAACATAGCTAATTAATGGCAAAGTGAGATATAGATAGATAGATACAAGAAGAAACAGAAAGAGAGAAAGAGGGAGAGAGAGAGGGAGAGAGAGAGAGAGAGAATTAAAATGTTCAAAATTTCATGAAAGAGGGACTGAAAGTCTCCACCAACTAATCTTCAATTATCATTATTAATGAAATTAAAATATTTCCTCAAATAAGAATCATAAACTTACAATGTCCATCATCCTATTAATTATAGTAACTTTCACAATTTCACTTTATATCCGCTCATATCGTTATTTCCCAAATATTATATTCATTACATTTGTCAAATTAGTATAAAAAATTATCTGTTAACTACAATTTTCCTTTATTTAAATAAAGAAAAATGAGTTTGTAAACTAATAATTTACAGTGTATTAATTCTGATAGCATAATCAACAAATTAACTATGTCATCATTATGTACTTCAGAAATAAAGACAATCGAATATAATTTTAATTTTAAAATCCTTAATATGATCACTTACTTTGGTAGCAATTCCATGAATTGCCGCAAATATGAAGAACTCATCTGCTGGCATTTCTCGAAAGCATTTTGCATATGTCCTAGGCCAATCCAAATAACCATCTTTTCCAACACAGATCCAAGAAATCTTGAACGTAACATGTCCTTCATGCATTCGTCGGACAATATCCATATCATATTGCAAAATTTCAATTTTTTGAGCAATAAATTGTGGCAAATTCTTGGTCTCTTCTTGCTGTAATGCAAAATATCGCACACATAAACCAAAAAGCGATGATACGGTAAGTTTATCATAATCATGAGGATGGCAGACTTCTTTCGATTTTGCAACTTCAATATTTTCATTCCATCTTCCGAATTGATTGTAATTCGCAGCAGCCATTATCCTCTCTGATAATAGATGATTTATTGGACAACTGAAATTTCACATTATGCAATGAATGGAAAAATTAGAAAAGGCAAAAAAAAATTTTCATCACAAAGACAAAAATGTGGAAAAGATAGATCATGCTTTAGAAATTGAATATCTTAGAAAATTATGGATAATTTAAGATAATTTTTTAGCAATCTATGTTCCTCTCTATAGGTATTTGTTTAAGAATTACAAAATTAAGAGATAACAAAACATTAAATTATCAATTTTAAGTAAGTGATAGCACCATTTATTTGATTCAAAAAGGAAATATTTGAAAGCCATCGACAAAAAAAAGGAAAAAAAAAACTAACGGTACAAATACCACTGGAATAAAAAATCACAATTTTTTTTCTTTTTTTTGAAAAAAAATAAACAAATAAACAAATTGAAGAATTTATTATTTTTCTAGGTAAGCCATATATGAAAGGAGCATAAGATGCAGAAAGAGAAATGACGCAAAGAAATATTTCATATCTTAGTTTTCAAAATTTTGATGATCAAGATTGAAACGCTATCCAAATGACAAGAATCATACAGAAAATTCATATATTGCATAATTAAATTAATTAATAATAACCAAGATATCTAATAATATTTAATATTTAAACGATGCTTGCATTGTAATCTTTATTTTAACATGAGAAATATTCAGCAAACATATCGTCATTTGTTTACATGAAATTCACATTAAGATGCATAAATCAAGATTTCCACGGAAATGCATATGTAAAGCCATGTAGTATCATTCACATTCTTTATCTCTCTGATCTTCCTAGAGAATGAATAATATTTAAAAATGATAATAAGAAATAAAAACCATAAACAAACAAGACGTCATCCTCTTTTTTTACTTGCAATATGAATAAATGGTAATCTTAGCCTCCAGAATAATCCATTCAAGACTTTGATGACATTAATACGAAATCTGTTGTCTCAGAATTATAGTATTTATAAATTCACCAGTAATTAATTTTCAGCACTCGGTGATTTTAATTAGTAAAAAATTCATTTAAAAAGTGATATACTTAGCGAAAACTCAGAATTCTACTAATTCCAAATAGCAATTTGAATAAGAGTTTATTAATAACAAACCAACATAACTAACAGGTGAAGATACTGACAACAACAATCACTGATAATACTTGATTAATTTAATCGTACTATTTTATTATCAATAGGTAATCCTAACGAACATAACTTAGCATTAAAAATAGTTTCGGGATTTTCATCATTTTCATTAGATTGTCCACTTGCCAAGTAACTTTGGATAACTTTGGCTTTCAATCGCTTTATTTTCATTTGTCCATTTTCTGTTTCTTTTAAAGCTCGCTTAATTGCGCGTTTCCATTTGAACTTCTTTTCATTATCCGTTGTCAATGTTTGCTGTAATTATCATTTTTAATCTTTCAGTCTTGCATGTTATCCATTCTAAATTAAATAGAAAACTTGGATAAATTATGATAAAAAAGTAATAAAATTTCCGACACAACTAGGCAAATATGCTTTATGAGAAATAAACGATTCGAAGTGCTGCATACCTGTTCTGCGCTATTGTTACCATTCTCATACATGCCATTTTCCCTCAATTCCTTTTTTCCAGTTTCGATTTCTTCCACTTTTTCACCATTAATTTTCGAAGCTTCCTGCTTACAATTCAATTCTTTTTCGTTATCCACACTACTGCAATCTCCACCATTTTTTTTCGGTTCCATTTTTTCAGCCGCTTGCTGCATCTTTTCGGCTTCTTCACTTATACAATTCCATGCCTGCATTCTTATTTTATAAAAAACCTAACTGGTTAAAATAATTTCTAGAAAAATGAAAAAATTGAGAAATCACGGAAAATTCATCAATTTCCCTTTTGGAAATTGCCGCTTCAATCTTTCAAATACTTCACCTTAACACATAGATCTCGGTTCCTAACTTTAATGGAATTCTGCAAAAAATTGATGAACTTGGTTTCTTTTCTCGGTATATTACTGAACCCACGAATCTGCTGTAGAAGATCTTTCAGTTCTTTATTAGTCACATTTTCTATTGCCCGTTCCACTTGTTCAATCCACCGATTTTGCTTTGCTTCACCCTACAACTTAATAAAAGTAGAATAAATCTATATTTCGAATTCTCTTAAGAATATTCTAAAAGAGTTCAGAGCATCATTAAAATATTCTATTGACATATGTTAATATTGAAAAACTTACTTTGTTTTCTTTTTCAACATAATTCTTTCCCCCGTATTTCTTATTCTCTGTTACACATTTGATGTGATTCGTATAGGTTCCTAGAGAAAAAGCTTTTCCACAATCCAAACACGAATAAGTTGCATCTCTGAAATGTTTATCTAAAAAAAAAAAAATCCCACAAAAAATTCTACAGCCCAAATATAACTACTACAAAATTAATTATGGATGGATGCTTTATCGGATACCACTTTAGTAGCTATGAAAGAAATACGATTTTTTCAAGATAGGAGATTGTTATGTGATCATAGTGTCCTTGAGAGCCCCTACTGGTCATCATGTCCTTGAGATTCCTTATTATTATGAGAAGATAAATCTCCCGATTCTCACAGTCCGCCCCAATCTAAATGATATTATCTCAAGGACATATACATTCTCAAGGAATATTTATTGGTTATTAGTAATTAAAGTACAATAACTACACTTTTTATAGACTATCTAAGTTTGAGAATAATAGAAATATTTCATAAGTTTCGAGCATCTGATGACAAAGTTACACTTCGAAATGTCATACGCCTGATAATATTATCATATTGACTGCTATATTATACACCATCCCATTAATATGGCACTAAATGTTTCCCAAAAAAATGTCTATGCTTGTCACGGATCACTACATCCAAAAAAAAATCTTAATGTAATTAGCAATTCGAAAAATGCACATAGACAAGCAATTATTCATTATATTAAATGTTCATTAAGAAGTTGAATGTACCTGCATCTAAATCTATGTTTGTCAACTTGATTTTTCTTCAAAGCTTCACTACATCTGTCACAACTGAAAAACACCATAATGATAATACTACCTGAAAAAGGAAAACAAATTATTATCATGTTGAGAATCATTAAGTTATTTTTCATTAGAGAGTAAAACATATCCATACCCAAAAAATACAATTAATTGAATTGAAAATTCGAAAAAGTTACGATATGCTTCGAGTCGAAACATTAAACGAATATTTTGGATGGAAACTACTTAAAAAAAAAGAGCGATTAATAACATTTATTTAAATAAATAATATTCAGAATAATGGACCATATAAGCAACTCCGTATGACCAATATCACAGAAAGAATTAATAAAATCTATAAAAAATGTGAACATAATAGTAAAAAAAAAGAAAGTCTTATAATAGATCAAAATTTTCTACAGCTTTATAAAATTTCAACGAGGAAAGGATATTTGGATTACAAAACTTTTTCAAGGATTTGTGAAGAAAAGTATCAAGCAGAACGTTTTTTAGCATTAAATTCTGACAGCAAAGGTTGATAATGAAAGTTTGCACCAGCTGAAGTCAAAATAAAATGCTTCCCGTGAAGATCAAAAATTAAGGTGAAGTGAAATAGTATATTGGACAACACAGCAACATATTCAGAAATAGCAAACAGTGTATATATTCCAGGTTCACAATAATAGTTATGACGACCGAAAAAATATGCGGCGAGCAGAAGGGATAACAATGATGTGGAACACATGAGGATTTTATACTGGAATGATTTCTCTCCCTTAAAAAAAAAAAAATAATAGGAATAGATCAAACCATTAATGGAAAATTCTATTTTATAAGCAGATGATTTGACAGTGTTCTATACTAAATAAATGAAAAGAATTCCGCTATACTAATTTGTTCAAGGGATTACTATGGAATCAAGCTTTTCACCGTGTTATCTTTCATTTTCACTGTTTCAACAAGACTAATGCAGAATTTATCGGAAAAAAAAAAAAAAAACCAAAAACTGACCACTGACGATGTACGACGTCTACCAGAATATTGATACAGAGTAGTTGCAATCAACATATGTATTATTGAACAGACAGCAAATCCCAAAAACGATATTTTATGTACAGCTGAAATAACGGATTTGATTCATATTTACTTGAAATGACTACTCTTTATTAATGAATAATTGAAACTGCATGTAATAAATGCGAATTCAATAAAATATACCATAATTTTCGACGGATGAAATGGTAGTTAATAAAAGAAGAAATAGAATTTCAGCAATATTTATAAAGCATGCTATATGACAAGTTAAGTCGAACCATATACGATCATTAAACGGTCGCAGCGGAGACGTTAACAAGAAATTCCTGTTGAAAAAAGAAAAAAATGTAAATCGGATAATGTAAATAATTAGTAAAAGGAATGTAATGGAAGAAAAAATAAGGAAACTTACTTAAATGCCAAAGCCATTACAATACGAGGTGCAGAATGCAAAGCAATTAAAAGTCGCCAAATATAACGTTCTGGTGAGAAAGATGCGACGGCAGCCGATATGGATGGTAAATAATTTTTAACATTGCAATGAGTTTCAGTAGATTCATCAAAATGTAATGCTAATGCTAGTGATATGCAAAGAAATAAGGCAGAAACAGGTAACGCTGATGTAATAAGTATGAACCGTCGGAATGAAATGTATAGCAATTCCTCCTCACCCACTAATGCCATCTGGAATCCATCACTATAAGTTGAAAATTTCAATATTTTTTGAAACATTATTGATTACCAATATAAACAATTTATATAAAAGCTAAAAATAAATTTCAGTACATTCATCTCTTCTAATATTCAATGTCACTTGAAATTTCTCCATATCAAATATGTTTCTGGCGATGAAACAAATAAATCTTTGCATTTTCACATTGAAGAATTATTTTATTTGCGAAATATACAACCATAACAACGCAATATTACGAAAAGTAATGAATAAATAATCATTATTAAATGACCATATCTAACCTCCGTTAAAATATTCTTTTCAAAAAAAAAAAAAGAAAAGAAAGCAACGATTTGTCTTTTCAACTTCAGCAATGTCGAATTTCAATTCTTCAAAATCCATTAAAATATAAACTCTTCAAAACTGCTACATATATTTACATTTAAAAGCGATATCATAATATGACAACCATCTGCGGCAATCTTGCATATTATATTTCAAAGCTAAGTCCCAGTTAAATTTATTAACATTTAACTCCTCAATTTTTTTCTCTTGAAGTTTCTTCTCCTCCAATATTTTTTCGCTGACAAATTCTACAGGAAAACGAAATCGTTCGCAGAGATACATCAAATACGCTCTCGCCTAAAATACAATATTAATTCATATAAAACTGATTTGGCAAGAATAAGTTTAATAAGTTTATAACTTGCTCATGAGGCTTGATGAGTATGTACTATCAATTTATAACATTTAGGCTAATATGTTTTTTGCTAATATCTTTACATTTTCAAAAAAATTATTATCAATTTAGAATAAAATTTTAGCATTGAGTCTCATTCCGCATTTTGCAGATTCCAAAATAACTGAAATTTTCCTTTCGATAAAAAATGCCTCACAAATCTCACAAGCTAGCACATCATTCAGAGACATTATAGTCTGAAAGATAAACTATAAAAATAGCACATTCTAAAAGAAGTTGACGCTGATCTTTCACCTTTAATTGCTAATTCAACTTTAATATTACTTTCTAACGTGAAGTGAAAAGAATTACAACGATAGCAAGGGAAAAAGATCATTTTTCTAGTACTTATTTAGAGCAATTACAAATTTATTCTGAACATACCTCCAACTCCATAATGTAACCACCGACCTCCAAAATAATTCTCTTCGCTCGAACAGGTGTAACATAATGATGTATATTCCCTTTACCACTACCTGGTTTCGCTCCAGTCGCTTTTTTCGTACGTGGAAGCCACGGTGCCGGGACCCTCCATATTGCGAATTGATTTTTTAAAAGATTTCTATTCAAACGATCCTATAAATAAAATTTAAACAGCTTGGTAAGTCTCAAATCTTTAAACTTAAATTACACACATTGCTTTTCATAAATAGCACCATTAGGCAAAGCATCAAGTTAATAACAAAATTTCTTTCCCTCAAGTAACTGAAAACGAAGATCTTACATACAAATAAATGGTAAAATTAACGCAATCATTAAATAATAATAAAAATATATATATATAAGACCTTACACGAATAAAATTGAAATCATATGCGCTGATAAAACCGCCAGTAACAGCAGCAAGACCGTATTGTTTATGAATTAAATCAGTGTGTATTTCCTCAACACCACGAATACTGATGAGCTGTTTCGATGTTTTAAATTTTTGTTCTCCTAGGGCAGAATCATAGGTGGGTTCTTCGGGCATTGCTGGCAATTTGTATTCGCCATTTGGTGGAAATACAACATCTAAAATAACAACGTCTACTTCCGCTTCAGTAGCGTCTCAATCTCATTAATAATAATGGTAAATACTTCGATTGTCCATCAATCATTCTAAGCGCTGCGACCAAACTATTTATTCTTTACTTTACTTGAGCAGCCTGAGATTATTGTAAGTGCTAACTCAACTATTATATTACTTTCTAACGTGAAGTGAAAGTGAATCACAGCGATAGCAAGGGAAAAAAGATCACTTCTTGATTATTTACTTAATGCAACTATGAATTTATTTTGACACACCTCCAGCTCCATAATGTAACCACCCGCTTCCAAAATAATTCTCTTTGCTCGAACAGATGTAACATTAGCCACGTAGTAATCCAAACATTCTCTTATTAAATTTCAATTAATTAAACTTACTTTCAAATGTTTCTGGTTCTGGCCTCGGCAACCATTTCTTGTTGTTACGCAGAAAACGTATTGAATTTTGCCAGACTGATTTTTCAATCCGTTGGAATAACATTTTCAACTGAATTACAACATTGCTAGTTATCAAATACCGCACCTAAAATTTGCCCTTTTCAGTTATATTTTACGATTCAGTGATGCCATCGCTTGATACACGTATCTAATCATTTAATTATTGTATTTTGTCATGCAATCAGAGTCAAAATACAAATTTTTGCACTTCTATTTCCAGATATTTATATAAAAGAGATAAAATGATAAAAGATAAGGGAAAATATGCGAGAACTGAGAATAATCATAAAAACAAATATATTTAAAGACAATAATCTTTGAATATGAAATTTGCGGATAGATTTAAATACTAGATTAATGCAAAATTAGTCATGATTCTGACTTAAAAAATTATAAACCATAATATCCAAGCCTAATAAAAAAGGCATTTTTGAAAATCAATACATTCTTCTCAACGAAAAATAAATTGAGTATAGAAATCTTTGTTTTATGAATGAATGTTTCATGATTCTTGTGAATGAATGTTTCATGATTATTTATATATTATGCTAAAGTTTTCTTGACCTTAATTTTCTTCAAATATCTAATAACTATACAATGACCAATATTGAGTTCTCATATAATTATGAGAGCCAGCTTCGACAACTGATTTCTGTTAGCTGTAGCTATCAATTTTCGATGAATTTGCAAATCGTCACAACTTAAAAAAAAGTTAACTTTTTCCAGTTATTCAGTTTATTTTTTGCTATCATTGCATAGTAACGTAAAAAATCAACTGACTCTCTTACTTCTGCTACTGCATCAGGTAAAATCTTTCCTGTTTCCACAATCAGAATGTAAATCAGCAAAATTTGCAAAATTTCTTAAACCACTAAATAATAAATAGCGTTACTGATGTTACCATTTATCATCGACAGAATTTATTAATCAAAATTGGGACAAAAAAATTAGATTATAAAAAAACTTCGACGATTCATCGTTGAATTGATCCAAAGAAACGAAAAAGAAACTAAATCTTAAATTCTTAATAAGGAAAAAGGATCAGTCGAAACAAAAATTAAAATGAATCGCATACCATGTAAGGGGAGAAACTACGGCTTCAGCCGCATTAAACAATCCGAACAAAATGAAAAAAAAAAAAAATACAAAATGAAAGAAAATTTCAAAAATAAAAAAACTCGAAGACTCTGTGCATTTTGTAACAAGGATCGTTGGGATAATAAATGTCATATTTATGTCACATTCAAACACCGAACGAACATTTGAGAAAAATTAATGCATGCTGTTAAATGTCTTCGAACAAGACATGCAACAAATAATTGCAAAAAAAATTTTTTTGTGCAAAGGCCCTCACAATACTCCACTATGTCATATCAAATACAAGAATGCAACACAAATCATAGGTCCTGGACTACAGTAAAAAATTCAATAATCGAAACGGGAATGCAAAAACACAAACGAATCTTACTTTCATGCAAAGAAATCAACGTAGTCAATCCAAATTTCTTAGAAACTCAACAAAAAAGCTTTGGTACCATTCGACATCAATTCGCAATTGTCTTTTATTTTTAACTGAGTTAATGAATCCATTGAACCTTCGAAGAAAAGAAGAACAAGAATTAAGAATCGGTTCATTTGGTAATAAGACAGCAAAGACAAATGTCTTATTTCCAGAACAGAAATTTGAGTAAAAATTGGTAAAAAGCAAATCATATTATTTGAAGTAAATATGATAGACGAATAAATTATAAGTAATTAAATTATACAATAACGATTTGTTACTCGTGATAAATCAAACCTAATTAAATACTCTAAAAACTATTGGAATCAGCCTAATATACTTGTCGGAGCTGATTACTTCTTCAAATTTATTCAGTTAGAAAAGGTTCAAAATCTAGAATCAAAGATAATTTATTTCAATTTATTTCCAATCTAACATGATTTCAATAATTCAAAACAATTAGAATAAATAATTAGAAAGCGAATATAAAGCGAAAAATGAGTACTACAATCGATATATAACACAATAACTTATTAAAATTTGTTTAAAAATATATTCCAATGTCAAATAACAAATGAAAAAATTACTTATGAATTCTACAGCACAACACTGTATACGTATCTTACACAGATCTTAAATGGAGATATACGTAGATTCTAAGCTCACACGTGGATTCCACGTACGCGTGGACGAATCTAAGGAAAGTGCAAGTGAACCACCTGTACAACATTGTATCAACTGGTTGTCTGATGAAATATATGAGTCAAGTGTCTAGAGAGAACGGAGACAAGGGAGAAAGAGAGAAAAAAATTAAAAAGATTGAGAAGGAATAAGGTGTATAGAGATCGTTTCGGGACTATATTACCTGTTGCAGCTTGATAAGTAATACAGTACCGAAAACATGGATTGGTTATTTCCTAGTTTGGTTATTTCCTAGTTTTATTTGTGATTCTGTTTTTCATTTCCCGACCAGATTACTCGAGACATGAAGTTGGGGAGGGGACACATTGGAGGAAGTTATTCTCGAGAGTACTGCTTCGTCTATCCAACTTTTAAACTAGTTCATCACAACAATATTGCAGATTTCATAAAATAGGCAAAGGAAATTCACGCAACTTGAAACAGTTATGATCAAACGTACGTGTTTTACGTTGTTGAATACCACACGTATATTTAAAGTAGAAGCTCGAACAATTTCACGATCCCATAAAAGGTTGTATTTTGATTTATTTTTTGCTAGAAAATGGTACACGTTATAGTTTTTCATATGATGAAGTTGAATTATCAGCGAACAAATTATTTCGTTTAATCTATCTTTAAGTTTGTCGTCGGATAATAGAAGATATCTTTTCTCTTCCGCTGTATATTATCCTTTGATATGAATAGAAACAAACAACATTGATAGAATAGTTTAATCTCAAAGATATAGAATATCGTGAAATATGGAAAATTTTATATGTATCCGAATATAGTAAAGAATCGATGAATATTTATACATTTTTGCATTATTTTTTCTACTTTATACAGTATTCTAATTTATGAAAGATTTTTTTTTCTTTAGTTCTTATATATATTGTTACAAAAAAATGATAGAATAAAGTTAAATTTTTTGAGACTTATTTTCGTTTAGGCTGTTGCTTAGGGATAATTTTCCGACGTCAACAACACGTTTTTCATTTAGTGCAGCTGTGCAAAAAGAAGGATCTAATGAAGCATCAAGTTTCTCCTTAAAGCATGAAAATGCAAGATTAACAAGTATGCTTTACTGCTTAATCAGCTAAAAATTTGTCAGCTAAAAAAATACAGTATTAATTAAAAAATAATTTTGCTGAAGTCTTGAGATTACTTTGTACAAAATTCATTTGTAATAAGCAGTGACTAAAGATAAGAGAAAAAAAAGAAATGGATATGATCGACTCTTCATTAAATTCTCATCCTTCTAGAAGGAAGTGAAAATGAGTAGTTTATGTATTTTTCTTTATCTTATTTTCAAAAGAATTTCACATTTTGAATAGGAACATTTCAAATAAAAAACTATAACGCATGGAAAAAGTTACAATTTAGGTGCTGAATTTCTTACGAAAATAAAGGAATCAGTCGGAGCCGCGGAGACTGAAGATGATTTTGTGATACCTCGACCTGCATTTGATGCTCTCGCAGCAGAATATGATGTATTGTTAGAAGAAGTAGCTACATTCAAGGTAAATTTGTGAGATTCTTCATTGAAAACATCGTTGGTTTTAGGTTTATGTCGAGTAAAAGCATGTTTAGATGATCTGTCAGTCTCATGCGTTTGCTGTTAGAATATTTACCGTAAAAGTCTGACTTGGCCATATTTCTGGGAATAGATCACAACTGCTCTCAGACATTGATTTGGCAGTATTTCTTTGTTAGAACTTTCTTATTTATGATATTTCACATTTTTATTTAACAAATAAATTTTTAATCATAGTGCATTTTGTTAGAATTAGCTTGCATGTCTTTGTTAGAATAGAGAATGAAGTCTTTTTTTCTTGAAAAATTTGTTGAGAATACATTATAATTTTATTTCCTGAAATTTATTGAGATATAATATAGTGAAATTTTAAGGACAAATATACTCGAGCGTTAGCTGAAGTCGAAAATGTTCGTCGTCGCGGACAAAGGCAAACAGAAGAAGCAAAAGTATTTGCCATCCAAGGATTCTGCAAAGATTTGCTTGAAGTTCGTTTTTTTTTTTTTTTTTTCTTTTATTAATCTCAACAAATGAAAATTTTTTTGTTAGCTAAAAAATCATTTTTTTTTTTTCAGGTAGCAGATATTCTTGATCTCGCAGTGGGCGCAGTAAAAAAGGAAGATTTGGATAACAATGCGTCATTGAAAAATTTATTCGAAGGATTAGAGATGACGCGAACAGTGTTGCAGAAAACATTCGTTAAACATGGATTAAAACAAATTTCTCCGGAGGGTGAAAAATTCGATCCAGTATTGCATGAAGCTGTTTTTCAAATACCGAAAGATCAAGTAAATCATTTTTCTTCCCAAAAAAGTTCACTCGATAATGCATTTGGGGAATTTGTTCTCTGCTGCTAATCACTAAAATTTTTCACTAATTGGCTCTACGTTCAGATTCCATACTATTTTTTTTTTTTTCAAAAGAATTACAAAACTGTTGTCATTTTATATCATTTTTTGCCCTTTGAAGGCCATTTGCTAAAAAAATATTTTATTTCTGACTCAGAAAATTGTTTTCCAGATTTTAATAGAGAAACTAATAACTATATTTTAGGCGAAATTCGAGTCTGGACGCGTAGCACAAGTGATAAAAATAGGTTACGCTTTGCAGAATCGACCTATTCGTGCTGCAAAAGTAGGTGTTGTACAGTAATTGTGATTGGAATTCTTTTTGTAATTGATTCACTCACTACTATTGTATTTGTATTCGTTAAAGCGTCAAGTTTTATCAAAAATATACGGTGAAAGAAACAAATGCTCCTCTTTTAGAAAGTCGAGCGAAAAAAGTTACTTTATGATATTTCCATTCTTGTTACTACATTTTACCTGTGTTTTTTCGGTCTTTTGCCTTCATATTGCACAAGAATATTTTTATTTCATAATAGTATTGTTCTTTTCCAATTGAATCATTTAAATGCTATATTTTAAATATGCAAAAGTAATAAATGATTTATTTTATCGGAAGTTTTAAATTTTTGGCTGCCGCCGTATGTGAATATTATTAAGCAATACATTTGCATTATTTTTTTGAACATATAACTTTCAAAATGCAGACGAATATATTTTGATTGTTTTTTAAAATCCAAATTTAAGAAATATCGCCTTTCGAAAAAATCTTGGAAATTGTTTCATTTTTCTATATGCACTCATTTTTAAGATTAAGTTTTATCTGCTTTTATCCGGATCTCTATAGTGTGTTATATTCAGATTTGGATTTTAAATATCAGTTGAAAAACATGTTATTCTTGGAGAACAAAAAAAGGGTTAGAAATTCTTAGTATAACAAGTTCTGGGGATTTTATTCTGCCAGATACTTGACTCTCTATTTTTCATAGATATGATCTACATTCAATCAATGCTTTCGTAGAGTTATGGAAGAAGTAATGAGAAATATTGTTAAAGGGTGGAATCGATATTGTCGTATTAAAGGGATTAAGAAAGTCTAAATCATACCAAAGAGGTTTATGAGAGTTTGAAGTGTATCAAAGAAATTTAAGTAAGTCTAAATCGTGTTAAAGATATTTGAGAAAGTTTGAATTGTGTACCAAAGAGATTTGAAAAAGTTTCGAAGGTTTTGTCGTACATTTAGTAAAATTTATAAATTTATCTAATCTATAAATAATTTAATTGTTTTATCAGTTTCTAGTTTAATGGTGTTTTCTGTAGCTTAGAAGTAGTTTTGCACCTTACAAAATTGATTCAATCCAAAAGATAGGAGGATAGGTTTTCACGCAATAGTAAGTTCCGGAGAGCATGGAGGGGTGAACATCCGAAGATTTGTTAGTTCCACAGATTTTTTTCTTGCGGATAATTATCATTAAAAATGTGTACTTGAAGCTTTTCATTGTGCATCGTAAATTTAATGAAAAAAAAGATGAGAAAACTAACCTGTAGGCTGCATGAATTTTAATTCTATGATAATGGATTGCGAAGTATTGCGTTCGTTGTGATTCCTGTAAAATATTTGCATATGGGACCTGATTGATGAATTCTTAAAATTCCCGAAATGTATTTTTCATCGAGAATGGTGCATGCTAAACACTATTTAATGAACTATTTTTTCTGATTGCGAGAGTATCAAATTTTTTTGTCAAGAGATCATTCAGATTATGACTAAAGAAGAAGAGCAACGTGGTGATGGTGATGGGACGCAATATCAATTGCATTATCGGGGATTAACCATTGATGCCGATAGATGGGTGGAAGAAAGTTCGAAATGTCAGTATTTGCCTGAAGATGAGATGATTCTACTCTGTGATATGTAAATTTTTTTTCAGCATTTTCAGAACTAAATTTAGCAAGTTTTGATTTCGAAAATTTGAATTGCTAGTTGAAAAAAGATATCGTGATTTGACCCCTTACTGGAAGTAATGGACTGTTACAAATTTAAAGTTTGATGTAATGTAGTCCGCATAGCTGTTGTTTAAATGTGCTATATCGATTCATTTATTAGTTATGTTTAAATTTCACATTTTAATGGTTGATTATTTTTTACAAATACATCAATTCTATATTTAGGTTGGTTACTCGTCTGTCGCATGAATCGAATGTTGTTGAAATAACTTCACCAGTGACTGTTTGCGGTGATATACATGGACAGTTTTATGACTTGTTGAAATTGTTTGAAACAGGTGGCCGTGTGCCATCCACAAGATATGTTTTCATGGGGGATTATGTTGATAGGTTTGCTTCAAGAACTTTTTTACGAATTTAAAATTACTTTTGATACATACAGGACTTAGGCTTTTTTTAAAAAATATATATCGCCATTTTCAATTAACAGCTATTCAACAAAACAGTAATTGTTTGAAGAAATCTGTTTTTCAGAGGATACTATAGCTTGGAAACTCTAACATATTTGTTCACATTAATGTTGAGGTATCCAGAATCAATCACACTTTTGCGAGGAAATCATGAATCTCGGCGTATTTCGGCTGTTTATGGATTTTATGATGAATGTATACAGAAATATGGGCATGCCATGATTTGGCGCTGTTGTTGTAAGGTTAGAATTATAAAAATCGAAATTTAATGGATGACTTGAGTGTTAATAGCTGACATAAAGCACACAATTTTGCTATCATTAGGATTTTTAGGTATTTGATATGTTGCCTGTTGGTGCTCTAATTGATGACCATATTTTGTGCATTCATGGTGGATTGTCACCAGAAATCAAAACACTTGAAAAGATGTTTACTTTAGACAGGTATTTAAGATGTTATATTTTATAAAGCAAGTACAAAAAATGCTTCATACCTAATATTTTAAACTTATTTTATCTCTAATGGAAATGTAGCGTCAATTATATGCATTTTGATAAAAGATCGAAAAGAAATCAAAAGGGTTGAAGATCCGTTTATCAGGTACTGATCATTTCAGAGCTGTTGAAATTCCAAGCAAAGGTGCTTTATGCGATTTAGTATGGTCTGATCCGGAGCCAACGGAAGAGGGATGGGAGCTAAGTCCAAGAGGTGCAGGATGGGTTAGTTATTTTATCATTTTTCACGAAGTTTTTACAAAAATAATGAAACATTCATTTCACTGAAATTCTAACAAAATTTGATACATTAGTTTCTTAATTATTCGATAATGATTATTTGCAGCTTTTTGGTCAGGAAGTAACGAGACGTTTTATGCATACCAATGACCTCACATTAATATGCCGATCTCATCAATTGGTGCTAGAAGGTTTTAAATATATTTGGGATGACATGCTATGCACCGTGTGGTCTGGTAATATGTTGATTTTTTTTTTTTTTTTTCTCTTTTCCTAATATTTCCTGTTCATTTTTGGCAATTTCAGTTGTCAGTAAATCCAGACATAAATTCTGGTTTTCATTTTTAAATGATTGTTTCCTATCGGAATCGTCATTTGATCACATAAAGTACGCTGATGATTATCCAAATACGTGTAAAAATAGAGATAAATGAAAAAAGTGGAAATATAAAGGAGATTCAGTTATCGCATCATCAGGAGGGCTGCATTAAATGAAATAACATTAGATACTCCAATTTTTTTAAAAATATTAAAAAATGAAAGATGACTATTTGGAATTGAATTGTATAATAATACTTTCATTGTATAATGAAAAATTCCATTATTGTGAACTTTTTAGCACCAAATTATTGTTATCGTTGTGGGAATGAAGCAGCGATTCTGCAAATAAGTTCAAACGAACGTCAAGTAAAATATTTTGACGAAGCCAGTGATAATGAACGTGAAAAACCGGATCGTATTGTTGCACCGTACTTTTTATAAGCATTTTATTTAGCAGATTTTTTCATATAATAATATCAGATGTCACCTCTTTTGCTTTTTTCTTGTGATCTCCCATTCTACTGTTTCATCATATTACTTCAAGAAGATAATGATATTATTATCATGCTTCCTATTTTGAAATATTTTTCACCGTCTTTATTTTATTTTTTCTTTTCTTTTATAAGCATAAAAAGACTAATTACCATAAAGTAGTGTCTTCTCCAATTCTAAATTTACGCTAAATAATTCTAATACTGTTATTAATTATGTTAGACACCGCGAGTTATGATATTTGCTTCATATGTTTCTTATGGAAATTGAATTGAAGATCTTAAATGATAGGCACAAAAAAGACTATTCGATCGACATATAAGAAAATGCTTGCATGCTGGAAGAAGCAAGTTCAAAGCATAAAGGAATTGACC
This sequence comes from Onchocerca volvulus, assembly GCA_000499405.2. Taxonomy (NCBI): domain Eukaryota; kingdom Metazoa; phylum Nematoda; class Chromadorea; order Rhabditida; family Onchocercidae; genus Onchocerca; species Onchocerca volvulus. Next base: position 3,160,336 of record HG738139.1, on the reverse strand, counting down.
TGGATAGATGACCTAGATGACTTTTGATCAGTGTAAGATCCTATTAGCTCGAACGATAGTAGCAGTCTCTTGATTAGCAAACTAAAATTAATAAGTAGTTTTTTTTATTTTTGTCTTATTTTTCTATAAGACTTCTCTTTATGTAATATTTGTTTTATTTTTCTTCTTTTCTATAAGTCTTCTGATATTTCCTAATTTCATATGAAGAAAATTGTTTTTTTTCAAAGGATAATTTTTCCTTTTTTAAGTTTAATGTAAATGAGATATTAATAGTATTACTTATAGAAATGTATAAGTTATCAGTCTGTTAGTCACACCGTATATAAAAAGATTCCATGAATTGTTGTTTGAAATGATAACAATTTGTACTTCAATTTTTTTATTCAAAAATAAAATAAACATTTATAGATGATTTTCCAAATACTGCAGAATATACCATATATACGATAATGAACTTCTAATTTGTTGGGCGATAAATACTCTTTCCGAAGAAATTTTTATTGAGTTACTATTGCTAATAAAATTAGTAATTATCATTTAATTTTCTTAAGAATTTAGAATCTAAATAAAGATTAGTACCTTAGTAGATTCAAAAAATATTGCTGAATAATTTGCTCAACAACCGATAATTTAATCATTTAACTCTATTAGCATCAAAAACAGTCAAATTATATAATTAATAGACTGTACAGATGATCGAATGATGTACTGTTTTATAACTTGAAAAAAAAAAAAAAGAAAGAACTTTAGCAGATCTTAAATTTCTTGAGTAGAAATGCTAATGTGAAAACTAAATTGCACACGGAATTTTCAAAAAAGAAGAAAAAAAAAGCAAGGCATCAATATTTTGCATTTTACAAACTTCAGCTAGTCTAAGTTGAATTTAAAAAATAAATTTTTTCCTCCCGGTATTTTTTTTTTTTTTAGTAATTTTAAATTATTTTGATAATTTTTTTTCGATTATAAGCTATTCGAATTCAATGAATGAAATATGTAAAATTGAAATTTGTGAAAGTTCATTAAATTCTAAAAAAAAATTTGCAAAGTTTTCTGACCTTTTTTTTTTTTTTTTTTTTTTCATTCTTTAAATTCTCCTCCTAACATCAAACATTTAGGTCAAATACACAGTCAATTTTTCATTTCTTTTATTTTTTCCTTTTTTCATAGGCAAAAATGGATGATTTGAAATTGTTCATTGCTAATTTTTAATCGATTAAAATAAAAAATAATATAGTTTTTGCGAAAAAAAAAAAAAAAGCAAATGAACATTAAGTATGAGAAAAAAAATATTATTACAACTGGAGAATGCGCGGTTTTTTCCTTGTTGTTTAGTTTACACTCTTAAAATTTCTTAAAACTTAAAATTTTCTTCTTTTTTTTTTCCAATATTTTTTTCTTCCATCTATTTTTGATTGAAATTTTCGAAATTATATTTATTTCAATTATGGTGTGAAATTTTGAAAGATTAAATTTAATCTATTTCATATTTCCCATCTATTTATGAATTTTGATATGTTTATAGATCAAATTTTCATACAACAATAAGTAAAGAACAATTTTATTTTAGTTTTTTTTTAATTTTAATTAATAAGAAATAAAAGTTTTGATTAATTAGAGAAGCAATATTTTTATAATGTTATTTGTTTACTTAATAATGTTTACTCAAAAATATTATAGAATATACAAGAAATTAATTTTGTAGAAGAGAAATGATAATACCATATTTAAAGCCAATATTTTCAATATTTTCATCCTTAATTATGAATAGAAAGTAATTATCGATTAAATAGTATTTTATTACTTCCGATTAACTAATATTTCATTTCCTATTATATTCTTAGTTCCAATTTAGGACATATATGGGTCGCAAGTGATTTATATTTGTGACAATGAATAAGATCGGTTAACGGGATGAGTTATGTCGAGAGTCGAGAAGACTTGCTCTGAATCAAAAAGATCTGAACTTTGTTCTCTTCTATAATTACGAGTAATCATCTAATACTATCTTATTATATATTTTTGAAAATTCAATAAAATAATTAAAAAAAAAAACAAACAAATATTACAACTAATTATTCGTACCTAAATTTTTAAAAAAAAAGAAGAAAGTATTAATTAAATTATTTTATAATTTCTTAATTCCAAATCAAAATTTATAGAAATGAATAGCTATATTCACATGCGTTTAAAAAATTCATAATTTTTAAGTCAAAATTAAATTATTGGCGGAAAAAAAAGTAAGATTTTGCAAAAATTTTGCTCAATTACATACAAAAATTTTGTCATTAAAATTGTTCTAAACAGTATTACTTTTCATTTTCGCATCAAATTATTACTGATTTAAAAAAAATCCTTCATTTAAAGAATTAATTTTTTGACTTTTTTTTTTTTAAACTTTAGCACAAAACTGAATTCATTTTGGGCAACGAATGAAAAATTAAAAACAAGTTTCCCTTTCGTGTATCGTTGTGATTAACTTTAATTACAATTTATTGTAGCAAAAAATTCAACTTTGCTGAATGAAAAATGAAATTGAAATGATTTTAAAGCATGTTCGAATACTTTTTTCCGTTCATTTCTTCCACCATGAATTATCACTTCATTTATCAATCCTTTTTACCCAACTTTACCTTTTACCTAATTTTTCATCACCAACATCCTATTTTCACTTATTTATTTATTTATTTATTTGTTTATTTATTCATTTATTCACTTATTTATTTATTTATTTATTTATTTCTTTATTTATTTATTCATTTATTCATTTATTTATTTATTTATTTATTTATTTATTTATTTATTTATTTATTTATTTATTTATTTATTTATTTATTTATTTATTTATTCATCTATTTTTTCAAACAAGAAAACGAATGAAATAAGAAGAGCATAATGATAATTAAAAATATTTTAATTACTTACTAATTTTTCTTTCAACATCGTTCTTACGGACAATTTTTCTGAACTTTTTTTTACTATTTTCATTTATTATTTCATACTCATTTTCTATATGATTACTTTTTTTTATTTATTCGTTTATTTTACTTTTTTTTTTTTATTTCACCATTAATATTTGGTTTAAAATGTAATTTTCGATAATTTAATTCCCATTTTACATAATATTCAATTATTTTAATTTATTTATTTTTCTAAAAAATGATTGAATAAACTAATCAAAACTGGTTTTAAGCAAAGAATTGTTCAAACTAAATGATTTTGAAATGATTCATCTTTTTTGTCAATCTTAAAGATAAGTAAGTATTTCATACAAAATAAGAGAGGAAATGAAGCTGAAACGAAAAAAAAGTTAGCTTTTCTAAAAGTTATTTCGATCATGTTATCTTAAAACGCATGATAAGTTCATTAATTAGTCGAAAACTGATAAGCTTGCTGATTTATCAAAAGGCATAATTAAACTTTCTTTTTGTCTTTTTTTTCAACTTGACTGGAAATGAAAAAGAAAATAAATGGAAATTTTCATTTCTCGATTTTTCTCTGAAAATTTTGAGAAGCTGGAATTTTAATTTATTTAAAAAAAGAGGAAAAAAAAACTAATTGGAAAAACTTTTGCAAAAATTGCTGAGCAAAATAAACTTAATAAATAATACCTATTGAATGGAAGAGGAACATAAGTTTATTTTTTAACAATAATTTTCAGAGCAAACTTCTTTAATTCCAATTTAATTAATTGATTTTATGATTAACTGATGAAATTACTTAAATAAAATATAATAATAAGAAGAAATATTTGAAATTTTCTTTATCATAAATTAATAAATCAAAAATATGCGTAGTAAATTGAATTAAATTTTTTAACTCAAGCAATAAACTGGATTGGATTTTTTTTTTAGGCGAATAAAATTTTAAAGTAAAAAAAATTTTATCCAGGTTAAGTTTTGTTATTCATTACTTGAAAACAAGCAATTTTATTTTCTAAATTTGCTAAAAATGTTTCAAATTTTTTCAAGAAATTGAAATATTGAAATTGAAGAAATTTCTTTCAACAATAGTAATAATTTCGTTTAAAAGTAATTTTTTCTTTTTTTTTTAAATGTAAAATTTCACAATTCCATCTATGAATTATTTCGAACTAAATTGCAATATATCATTTTTATTATATCGGAAGAACAATTAAATCTTTGAGAAGAATTTTCATCTCATTCAAGTGATGAACTATAAAATTTTTAATTTTAAGTTATTATAGAATCGAATTTTTCTTTGCATTTCTTCTTTTTTTTTTTCTTTTCTTACCTAAAATCATCCAGAATTCTTACCTATGACCACTTGTTAATTTTATTTCATCCAATTTTATACCATTTCTAAGTTGCAACTTTTATTTCTGTTCTTCTACAAGAAAAATTAGTAAAATAATATTAATTATCTTGTAAATTTTCATAATGTATCTTCTCATTTCATTTTCAATTCATGTTATTTTATTTAATTTCATTCCATTTTATTCCATTTCGTTCCATTTCATTTCATTTCATTCCATTTATTCATGTATCAAATCTTCACATAAACAGTACAACGATAGAATGTGTAGTAAAATTTGTAAAATTAGAAATCAAAAAAAATGACATGTGTAAAAGTTGAGCATTAAAGAAGGTAGAATTATTTACAGTTCATCAAAATATTATTGCTTACATTATAATGAATCATTCTTGTAATTATACTTATTATTATAATATTAGAAATCAGAAATTAATCACAAATCACCATGTAGTTTGAATTTTTTTTTTTCATAATCAAAAGTTTTAATTTTTGATTTTCATTCGCAAAAAAGGTTTAATTTTCATCCATAAATTACGAAAAAATGATGAAATTTATGAATAATTTCACTGTGTTAGACTTTTTTCATGGAATATCTTTAAATCTTGAACTTTTTTTTTCTAAATATAAATTTAAACTTTTTTTGCTTAAAATTCTTATTCAACAATTTCTTCATTTCTCTTTATCTTTCTCTTTAAAAAAAAAAAAATAAGGTAATTGTTAGAAAAATTAATTCTACTTAACAAAATATTAATTTTTTTATAATTGATTTTCTATAGAAAGGAAGAGAGAGAGAAAGAGAGAGAGAGAGAGAGAGGGAGGGAGAGAGAGAGTGAAGAATTACCTCTCGCCACTTTTTTCGGGAGTGTAATTTCATCAATCAAAAAATCAGTTGTAAAAAGTATTTATATGCAATTTAATGGGATCAAACATTGGTTCATTTAACTTTCAAAGAAATTTCCAAATATTACTATTAATTTCTATTAATTACATCAACAGTTAATTAAAAATTTAGTTAAATTTTTAGATAGATCGAGCTATTTGCAATTTCAGTTAAATTTTAGGTAGGTCGAGTTATTTGGTATTTCAGTTAAATATTAGGCAGGTCGAGTTATTTGTAATTTCAGTTAAATATTAGGCAGGTTGAGTTATTTGTAATTTCAGTTAAATTTTAGGTAGGTCGAGTTATTTGGTATTTCAGTTAAATATTAGGCAGGTCGAGTTATTTGTAATTTCAGTTAAATATTAGGCAGGTCGAGTTATTTGTAATTTTAAATACATTGAATTTAAAAAGTTGTTTTTCGTAAAATATGTTTGAATGTATTGAATGTTCATTCTAAATACATGTATTTAGTTTTTTTTTTTTTCTTCTTCAATATCAATATTCTTATTTAATTTCATTTAAAAATATATATGTATTTAGGAAGTTTTATTTACAATAATCCTCTAAAATAATGGATGTTATCAAATTATGTTAATATATTTCAGATATCAAACAAGTGTGAAATTTAAATTTAAGTAACGAAATTTCAATCGGCCACAAAAAGTCTAATGTTTATCGTATTTTGAATTTTATTTAATTGCAAATAATCGTATTATTTGAAATAATTATTGCAAAATATCGAAATATTATTTCCTTTTTTTTCATTTAATTTTATTTCAATTTAAAAGCAATTTTTGTTTTTTTAAATTTATTCCGGTATCTATTTAGATGAATTTTGGACCATTTATTTCATCGATCTTCTACAACTATTCTCAGTTTTAAATTTTCGATTAAAAATTTTGAAATTTAAAATAAACATATAATTTTATATGCATGAATCGCGATTTTCTAGACTATGAACAATTCCACCCTCTTTATTGTTTAGAAGAGAAAAACAGAGTTTACATATACATTGTAAATTCAATTATATTCCAATTTAAATTATTTCGAAACAGTAATGATTTAAAAAAAGAAAAGAATTCATTTATTGATTTTGAATTTGTAATAATATTGAATAAAAACAAAAAATAGGGAAAAAATAATAAAAAATTATCTTTACTGTTCGGTTAGGTATTACACAATTATAGTTTGCTTCATTTGAAGTGTCATTTGGGTAAAAAGAAGTACTCAGGTACTTAATATAAATAAAACTTTAACCTTGTCCATCGATGAAAGGAAAAGGAGGCAAGTTGACAGACAACGATGATTGATGTCAACTTTCATTTACTCCATTTTGTCTCCAACAATCATAAAACTACTCAATTCATTATCTTTCAAAAATTTGTTTCAATTCTCATAATTGCGTAATAATTACCAATTAATTCCAATGATTGCGTAATAATTAAGTTTACAATATATATCTTATTATTTAAATGAAATTAATAATTTAATAAATTTTGAAATTGAAGCTATAAATTCTTATTAGAATATGCATTTTGCAATTACAGAACAAATGAGTTACAGTATGCAAAAGTACATCATATATAGTAAATTTACAATTAACATAACAAGTTTTTTTTTTTTTTTGAAATAATTAACTCACAAATTTGCTTTAACTTATTAATATATTATTGAATTGATTTTAGAATAATTTAAGTAAGATATAACTTAATCATACAAGTTAGATTTTACTTAAAATCAGGGTTCAATGGACAGAGTTTTCTTAATTGGAAATGAAATCAAAATAAAAAAGTAATACATTTATAAAAAAAAGTTGCCAATATCATTAACAGCTTGGATGATATAATTATTGTTAAGGCCAGGGAATATGTTCATTTAAAATAGAGCCAAAAAATAGAACTAACATTGTGATGTTATCATAATGATAAATTTTCTTCAAAGATAAAATTTTACGATTTCATTCATTAAATACATCGAATAAAAACTATAGTGACAAGGAAAGTTAAGTTGAATTTTCGACGTTAAATTTCAAATCTGCATATTTAATTTATTAATTTCGATTGCATTTTCAATTTTTGGTTTTTGGTATATTTCCAGTTTTCATTCATCATCACACCATTACTAGTATATATGATGATAAGTTCTTCTCAACTAATCAATTTAATTTACTCGCAAATGATCAAAGATGAAAAAAAAGAAAATAAAAAGGAAATATTTCTGCACATTACTTAAATAAACATATAAATTACTGTATCGAAAATTACTGATCGTTATGCTGTGCCAATCAAATTATTTTCGAGAATTGAAAACACAAAAACTTGAAATTAAAAAAAAAAATTTAGTTTTTCTACTTTTCATTTCTTCTTTTTCTTTCTATTTTAATTTCGTTTATATTCTGATTTCGATCAATACTTTCATTTCTTGTTGTTTCTTTTAAGATATCTTTTTAATCTATTAATTAAGACGAATAACAGCTAATAATACAACTTTTATTCCATAATAAATATTCATCCATTTAATTATCTTAAACCTTTTTCTTTAGTAAAAGAAAACTTAAACTTTCTTTTTTAAAAAAATTCATTTCTTATTTTAAAATACAAAAATTCAATATTAGTAAAAATTACATGAATGCAAAAATTATTGAAATAATATTTTTTTCGTAATTACCAGTTTTTTTTTCTCTTTTAAATGATGAAGACAACAATTTTAATGTCAACAAAACTTTTTCTTTCAAAAAGAATCTTTAAAAAAAAAAAAATAACTACTAAAATTACAAGAGAATCAAAAAAAAAAATTTCTAAAAAATAGAAACTTTTTTTGAGTAGCATTCTTTCAAAGTTTTTTGTTTTTTTCTTGGCTATTTCGGAAAAAGAAGTACTTCAAAGTTTTCGTAAATTTTTCTTGCAAAGAATTAGACAAATAATATTTTAATCCGAAAATATTTCAGGAAAATAAATATGAAAGAAAGATGCGAAACTTTTTTTTTCTAATAATTAGTATTGAAAATTTCAAGCATTTTTCAATGAAAAACTTTTAATTTTTGCGAAAAAAAAAATTAACTTTCAAGTTATGAAAGAAGTAATACCAGACGAGCTTTTTCTTCCCAAATTTTTTTTTGGTTCTCCAAATTTTAAGCCAAAAAGTTTTGCCAAGTTGCTTTTTTTTTTTTATAGATGAAATTTTGATTTTAGGCAATTAATAGATGCAAATTACCTCGCAACTGCGATATTTTTTACAAGTTTATCGGTAATAAATAATTTTCTTATCATCAAATTTATTTGAATGTTAGGCGAAAGAAATTTTGTTTTTTTGTTTTTCTGCAACAAAAAAAAAAAAGTTTGTACTTTAAATATAGAAAGGTCATTTGATTTATTTTATTAATTTTAATTAAAAATTTTGCCCTTATTTTGATTTTCTATACATCTAAACAAAATTTTTTGGAATTATTCAGGTTAAGAATCACAAAAAAAAATTATTTTAACAACTATTATTTTCGATATTTCAGTAAAAACGATTATCATCAAAATAATTTTGTTAAAAATTATGCCAAATTAGAAATCAATTTAATATAAAAATGTAATTTTTAGATTTGATGAAAAATGATTTCACTTAATCGTTGGTTGATAATTTTGTTACTGAAACTGATAATTATTATCATATTTATGATATCATTGGCTCAATCACAAGGAATAATGTTACCTATTGATTGTCGTCAAGCACCACCTGGTTTGGTTTGCTTTATTTTACTTATTGCATCTAATTTCTAAAATATTTTTCTCTAATTTTAAATATGCAAATTTTTTGCCTCACCTTAATTTCTTAATACTACAAATCTAACTCATTTATTATATTTATTATAAATATTAATTCAATTATTAATTATAAATATATGTATTAGCAATTTCAGATGGATTGGTAAATATTTTTCACGTTGATTGACGTAAATTGCGTGTTTTAACTTAGTTAGCTACTAAATTAAATGAAAAAGAAAAACTAATGGTTGATATCATTAGGAATTTTTCGAAAAGGTAATGTAATTAATTAGATATAATTATGATATTATTAAAAGCAACTTATCAATGAAAGAGCATTTCGAATAATTCTAGCAAAATATCCTCAATTAAATCATCATATTATCACAGAAAATGGATAATTATCAGAAAATTATCAGGCTTTGTGGAAATTTGTTATCAATTTCGTCAATTCGATATGGCGGTAAGAGCAAACTTACCATTTATCGCTTCTCAACCTCAATTAAAGTTACATGCAGCGACAATATTGCGCAATCATCAATTTTCTCCCGCGGTACCGCGACAATTCTCATCTGCTCCGTCAGTTTACGATTGTTTGGATTTGCAATGCTTATGCCCATATTTTGAGGTTAATGTTTTATCGCAAATTTTATTTTTCAGAAATTCGCATAATTTGAGAAATTTAGAAAAAAAAGACAGTTCGTTTTTTTTTTTGTAAATAGAAGCAATTTTTTGTTATAAATTGATTAAATTTTATTTCTATTTTTTTGAGGAAATGAAATTTTAATCAAATTCACTTCAAATTTCCTCAGAATATCTTGAAATTAAGTTTGCAAGTTTAAAGGTCAAAAAATGACCATTCGTTGCTTCTTTTACAGGGCAATATGGTACCGGACGGAAGATGTTTGTTACGGAACGGTCAAATATTGCAACGAGCTGTCCGGAAGGAAATTCGTATGTTAAATGTGGATGAACGAGAACGATTTTTCAATGCAATTCAACAACTTAAAACTTCCGGAGAATATGATCGCTTGGCTAATCTACATCGATCAGTGCGTATGCCTGAAGGATTCTTTAATTTCTTGGCCAAAATTCAGATTCTCATCTAATTTCAAAGCTTTCCTTCTGATTTCAAAGGAATGCTTTATGATGCGACAAAATGTGAATGAATCAGGAAGCGGGAATTTATCAGAATCTTCAAATTCTAAAACATAAAATTGCTCGTCAAAAAATTCCAAACTTCGCTACTTTTATGTATAAAAAAAAAAAAAAAGTGACACCTGGACATACATCTGTGATATAAGAGTAATCTAATTTCATATTTTTATTTTAGAAGTGAAAGGAAAGTTTATCGATTACTTATTTGAAATATTCAATTTTTAAAATCTAATCAATATGTAAAGAAATTATTAAAATAATAAGATAATACAAGGTATGTCTTCGATAATATAAATTTATATGCAAATTGGAAATGATTAAATATGATTATTAATTACAATTATTAATTAATAAATACAAGTAATAAGCGATACTTAGGAAGCAACAGCAAGTGGAGCACATTCAGGGCCGTCATTTTTGCTATGGCATCGAGAATTTATAAAAAGGTTTGAAACATAGTTTTGAAAAAAAATAATAAAATGAAAATTTTTCAATTTAAAAAAAAAATCTTTTTCCAAGTATTGCTGTTTGAGTTTATCGATGTAAAGAAATGAATGGATCTTTTTCAGAAATATTCAAATTGTAACATGAATATTTCAAAATAGAAATTATTGATCGATTTTGAGAGTTTCACGAAATTTTCAGCAAAAGCAAAAACCATTAGAAAAACTTTTATAATTTGTCTTAAAAGTGAAATAAACAATTTATCCTCAAATATTTTGCTTTCAAAAATCGATTAATAAGTGAATGAATTTAATATCAAAAACAATTTTTTCCTTTTTTTTTTTTGTGAGATTTGAAAAGATATTTACAATATTCGATTTCTGGTCACAAGGAAATTCTCTATTGAAATAGAATTGCTTTTTAAAATGAATTATTAAATTTTTTCACATTTTTATCCTTAAAATTAATATAATATGAATGAAAAAGAATATCATTTTTTTTTTTTTTTTTGCAAAAAATGAAATTTCTAACGACAGCAATCAGATTTCAAATTTACTCATACAACAGAAATTAGCTATACAAATAAGTAATTCATAGTTATTTTTGCATATTTCTTTTAATAAAAATGAAAAACGAAATACTACAAAATTCAACTGGAAAGTAATTTAAATTTTTCAAATTGTATTTTTCATTTTTTTCAAGTTTATTTAAAATTAAGTTATGAAACTCTTGTTTTTTCAATTTTAAGAATTTTTAAATAAAATTACAATCAATAAATTTAGTCTTTTTTCCTTTTTTTTTGCAGAATGGAAATTGCTTTACGCCTAATTGATCCATCAATTGCTTTGCCATACTGGGATTCAACCCTGGATCAACATTTATCAGATCCTCGAGATTCGATCATGTGGAGTCCGATCTTGATGGGAGAGAGCAATTCGACTGGTCAAGTAATTAATGGACCATTTGCCGAATTTACCACACTCGAAGGTCATCCAACGTTAACCAGGTTCAAAAATTAACCTTATCCGGTGGTCATTTTGTCAGGTATCCTTCTAAACTTGTCGAATCAAACTAAATTATTCCATTTAGGAATCTTGGACATGAAGGACACCTGTTTACAGATCAAAATATTGCTAAGGTTTATGAACAAGATAAAATCGAAGGAATACTAGCCTATACGGCACCAACAAGAGGTAAGTTTATAATCAGATAAACATGAATGGAAAAATTATGAATATTTAATTACTGATAATGATAACAAAATGATTATTAATAAAATGATAATACAAATAAAGAGGAAGAGAGAGAAAGAAAGAGAGAAGAAAAGAGCGATGTTAAGAAGAGAAGACCAGAAAAAGAAGGGAATTTATAAAGATTTCTTATCAATTTTTTTTAACTTTAGCCAATAAAATTTCAACTTTTCCTTATTTTCGATACCGATTTTTGTGAAATTCTTGAAAAATCTCTAAAAATGAAATCTTCTATATCTATAAATTTAAAAATTTTCTAAGCATAAAAAATTTTGCTAATAGAATCGTCAAGAAATTTTTTCTAAATTTTTGAAAAGTTTAATAAAAGTTTGAAAAATTTCACAAAAATAAATATCAAAATATTTTAGCAAATTTTTGGATAAAAATGTGGAAAGTCATCGGAATGCGGATAGAATTTTTCGAATATTTCTCATATTCATTTATTTCATTCCAACAGTTTTCGATAATAAAAATTTCAATAATACAAAAATACGCATTTTTCCAGCTTGTCCATATCCTCCAAATTTCTCAGCCCTAGAATATTATCATGCTAGTGTTCATATCTGGATAGGTGGCGATATGAAGCCCCCGTTGACCTCTGCTAATGACCCCGTCTTCTACTTTCATCATTCCTTCGTTGATTACATTTTCGAAAATTGGCGACAAATACGACAAAATCGAACACAACGAGAACGAGTATGTACTTCGTGAAATTCTAAAAATTAAGTATTTATTTGTTTGTTTTTGATTAACAACCATTTCTCATTTCGAGTAAGACAATTATCGAGATTTTTCTTCGAAATGGATGTTAATAGAAATGAAAAACAAAAATTTAGAAAATTTTTTAAGTAATTTCAAACTATAAAACAATTTAGCTGTAGTAATTTATAAAAAAGGTTATAAAGCAAAGGGAAGAAATGAAGAGAGAAAAAAAAGAATGACAAATTTGAATTTTAATATTTAAAAAAAAAATGATTTTTAAATAATTTCTGATAATCAGTTAATATTAAGTATACAGTTCAATCTATCGCAATATTTGTTGTTGATTGTTATTAAGATAATTCATGGAATTTTTTCAAATTTTTTCAAAATGTTCATTCATTTAATTCTTTCTAAAAAAAACTTCTCGCTTTTTTCTTCTTTTTCTAAATAAATTTTGTCTTTCCTTTTTTTCTGTTTTGCTTTTTTAAGTTTAATTTTTATCTGAAAGTTGAAAAAGATATAAAATAAAACAGTAGCATTGATAATTATTGATTAATTCAGGATTATCCAGAAGAAATTATATCTTGCACAACTCCACTTCATTTTGCTGATGCAAATATGCGTCCATTTAATTTAGCAAACAGAGAAGGTAAGCAAATTTGTTAATTTTTTTTCTTTCTTCTTCTAAACTTCTTGCAAAAAATAACATGAAAAAAAAAGAGAGACAGAACGAATCACAAGTTTAAAATCTAAAATTAATCAAAAATTTAATCATATAAAATTTAGGTTTATCAAATGCATATACGGATTATATGTATACTTATGCACCACGACCAACTTGTAGCCGTGAAAAACCAACTTGCGATTCACAATTCTTATTTTGCGATTTACTAAATGATCCGCCACATTGTGTCGCAAAAATTAAACTTGGAAAACAATGCGAACAATTTGCTACTGATGATGCATGCTATATGGGAATTTGCATAGAAGGTTATTGTAAATCGAAGATTGCCAATTCGGTGAGTAAAATTTGCGACGAGATTTTTGGAATAGATAATCTTATAATTTAACTCGATTTATATGCATATAAATATGTAATGAATCCAGATTTCATCAGCATCAACATCTCGATCTCACCTTCATCCTACATTTCTACACATCACGCAATCATCTTTTTTAAATCATACAAGTTTACGTATAACGCAACAAGATAGAAATATATCAATTTCAAGACATCACGCAAATGACAGCCGAATTCATAACTTTATTAACAAAACAAAAGTATGATTTAAATCTATTTTTCTATTTCTAATTATTTCAATTGTTTAAATCATTTTTGCATTGTATAAAAAAAAAAGAAATAATACTAAAAAGGAATTTAAATTGATTAAACATTAATAGGCAGTAGGAGCAACGACAACAACAACGACGTCGTCGATAACAACGACGACAACAACGATGACAACGACGACGACATGTTTGAACGATGATCCGTGCTGTAGTTTATGGGCTAAAAGTGGTGAATGTTCGAATAAAGTTGAATATATGAGCATGTATTGTCGTAAAAGTTGTGGCTATTGTAAAAGTATTGATAATACAGAAAAAGGTAACAAATATTTTTGTTTTTTGGCAAAAAAAAAAGGAAAGAATTTCTCCAAATTTATCAACATTTTGGTTGAAATAATTGAACGGATTCATTTTAAACTTATTTCAAATTTAAAAAAAAAAAAAAAAGCGAAAATTTGCATTAATTTCAGATAAATTTTCAAAAAAGCGAGCTGAAATAAAACAATATGAAGGGATTATAAATTTGAATTTTTGAGTATAAATTTTTGTAAATTTTAAATTAATTTTTTTGGATTATAAATTATAAGTTCTTTAATTTTGGCTTAATTACAAATTAAGATTATAAATTTTAAGTTTTTATTAAATTTTTAACTTTGGCTTAAAAATTTTTTAAATTTTTAACTTTAAATTATAAATTATAAATTTTTGTCGTTGATTTAAAATTTTAACTTTGAATTGGATTGGAAATTTTTAACTTTAACTTAATCTAATTTGTACTAAATAAATATTATTTAACATTAGCTATATATTTTTGATTTTTTCAGTTGCATTTTTCAGGTTGCTCCGATCGGCATCTGTCATGTTCCAATATGCGATCACAAGGTGAATGTGGTCGAAGGAGAAAATGGATGGCGGAAAATTGTCAAGCTAGTTGTGGATGGTGTAATATATCAACTTATGATCTATGTATCAGAGCAGCAATAATTTAGTCATAAAAGAAAAAATTAATTAGAAATATTTAATTAATAAATTTTTTATCGAAATTTTTGCTCAGAAAATGTTATACTGACAGGTTTATTTGCTCTCTTTTCTTATTATATATAATAATCTTTTATTTGAAATAATTCGTTTAAATCAGAGAAAATATTGCAGAAGAAGCGGAAATTTTACAATGCTTTTCAATTAACTAGTACGAATTTTTCGAAAAATTTTTGAATTATTCTCAAAAATGAAAAATCTAAAAAAAAAGAAGAATGTAAAAGTAAGGCAAGATTAAATTCAAATTTTAATTGATTTTTATTTTTTTTTTTAAATGTATAATTAAGAAAAGTTAAATTTTTTTTTTTTATCTTAATGAATTATTGAATTTTTCGCTACTCTAATAAGTTGAAGTTATATTAAGTTGATTTTCATCTTTTTTGCTATTATTTGCATTTTGTACATCAGTTTTCTTGTTCTTTCTCTTCATAAATTCATTCATTAATAAAAGATTTTTAGATTCTTTATGATCTTCCGTTTCCTTTGTAAACATTTCTTATTTATGCCTTGTTCTGTTTTTTTTTCTGTTTGCATTTCATTGCCAAATTTATTATCCAACATTATATTTCATGAGATTTTATAATTCAGCCAAAATTTAATGATGAAAAAATTAGAAAATTAACATTGCGATGATATTATTTAAAGCATTTTTCAAGCTAACTATTAAAAATTTGAAAAAAAACAAAACATGAATAAATCATCTCATCATCGATGCTCTATCGGGAAAATAATTTTTTGTGAAAAAGACGTTTCTTGTTTGAAGAAAGAATTTATTCACAGACGGAATAGTTACGAAGAAACAATTACCCAAGTAAGTTTATCACTCGATATTCTTTCCTTTGTCACTCGTAGAAGTGAGCACTGTTTCTTGATTGTCGTGTCATTCGAATCGACTGTTGCTGTGGTCGTTGTTGAAAACTGTTGTAGAAACCATCCCTCTAGAAGAACTGCTGTCGAAATACTCGTTAAAACTGATGCTTGATTGAAAATGGTAGAAAAACTGATTCTACTCCAAAATCCAAACCCTTTAAATCCTCTCTCGATCTCCAATGTATCGCTTCATGATTGGTCGACCTCGCTTTATTTGTCAGTTAACCGTTTTGACGGTAAACATGTTTATCGTTTTGGCGGAAAACATGCTTATATCCGTGCCTCTCATTCTGAGGTAAACATGTTCATCGGCCTGTTGATCCATTTAAAATACACGCTTCTTGACCTTTATTTACATTAATTATATCTTTCGGATTTTCCGACATGCAGCATGCATGAACAAAGATGCAGCTGCACGTAAAATTCCATCATCATCGTTCAATATCCCACGAAATCACTTCACAGTATCTCACCGTATCGGGACTACAACTCCACCGCAAAACTGGATAAGCTCAGAAAGGTCAAACTAATGTCATCCAAGTATGCGCAACAGACCATCCAGCACTCCTATCACTTTGAAAGAAGGAACGCAATATCATTCATGAATGCCATGTGAAGTTTTTTTTTGCATTTCAGACCATTTGGACGCAAACCTGTTCCAAACTTATTTTATTTTCAAAACAACCATCCACGACTATATTATATTGTGTATTGTTATAAAACGTATATGCACACAAAAAACAAATTTATTGCGAAAGGTTTCCAAAAAATAACATAAATAACAAGTACAATATTATCTAGTTTTTCCAGAAGCTTTTTCTTTCGGGTCTTGCATTACCAATGTTTGATGGCACTTGCCACAGTAATATCGATTTTGGTGACTCGCCATGAAAACACCTCCACCGCATGATGGCGATGCGCATTCTTTCCGTAAACGGGTGATTTTACCATTTTCATCGACCTGCAAATAAAAATTTTGTGGATAGATGCAGAAAAAAAAACTCACATTCCACATTTTTTAAATAATAATATGCATATATGTTTAATGATGATAAATAGATCAACCATTTAAGTTTTAAAATTGATGTATGCAAGTGCATGCCCTCCATTTTCATGAATATTCCGAAAAAACTCAGAACTACTTACCTTGTAATACTTCAGGACAGCAAGCTTGACCTTCTTCCTCTTATGCTTGTTTTTCTTTGGCGTAGTATAAACCTTCTTCTTCCTTTTCTTGCCACCACCCCGCAATCTATTATTTTACATAATTTTAGAAGAGATATTGTTTCTTCACCATTTCAAAAGAAATATACGCAGTTCAGAGAGCTATATTTCGTTCATTAAATCAGTGCACCAAAGCAAAGTTAACATCATAACCGCGAAGGTAATAAATTGATTTTATTCAAATACAGAAAAGAACTTACCTCAATACAAGATGAAGCGTGGACTCCTTCTGGATATTATAGTCTGACAGCGTTCGACCATCCTCCAACTGTTTACCTATTGGTTAGAAAAAATCAAAATATGAATATAGCTGGGTCCGTCCTCATGTATTATATTAAAGTATAATACACTCGGGAATCAGCAATTTCAAATTTAAACAAATTAACAAAAATAATAGGAAATATGCAAAGAACTTGGGGTTTACGATCTTTTCAACTTCGAGGAATACTTCGATTCAGAGGTGCATATTTGAATTCATGATACTCTCAGAGGCCAGGACACCTTTTATCACCAATATATCATCATAACCGAAGTATAGCCATGTTACGTCAAGTCACGCAACACCCACAACAGATTTATAAATTAAATTTAATGATAGAAAAAAAAAATGTACAAATTACCTGCAAAAATAAGTCGTTGCTGGTCAGGTGGGATGCCCTCCTTATCCTGAATTTTAGCCTTCACATTCTCAATAGTATCAGACGATTCTACCTCAAGGGTAATCGTCTTGCCAGTCAATGTTTTCACGAATATTTGCATTTTGCTGCACCCTTCAAACATATTCATTAATTAGAATTGGAAAGTAAAATTTAGGACAAGAATTCAAAGCGAAAATGTTGCAAAACTTTAACAAATTAAGAAAAAAAAAGCATCACAAGCTCTTCCTGTTGATTACTAAATTCTTGTCCTGAATTTCATTTTTCCAATTCGAATTCAAAATTTTACTTTCTTAATTCGAATTCAAAATTTGTGGGACTAGATTAATTGTTCATATTAATGATAAGGGAGCGTATAGGTACATAAGGAAACATACACGCCGAAAAGTCCCAAACCAACCAACCACCCAACGACAGCCACCTCACACACCACACCAACCCAGACTACAACGGTCCGAACTCTTAATGTACCCTAAAATTGAACACAAATAATGCAGCCTCTGATCGCATCACAAAATGAAACATTATATCTCATCTCCCTTATTTGACCCGTCTTCATGCAACGTCACTGTATGTTTCGGCATGTTCTATTCTAATCTAACACATTGAAGTATTTGTTACGGGAAATCAGAGTAATATTTGACTTAATTTAAAGAAATTTAGAAAAAAAAAGAGGAAATTTTCAGATAGTTTATATAAATACATATGAATGCCACTGAATATATATCGAATATTAATTGATGGAATATTGGTGATCGTTGGAAGTATTCTTTTGACATACTATCGAGGTACCAGCAACAATGAAAATGTTTTCGGAGCAAAGGAAACGATTGTTGGAGTAGCAACGCTTAGCAAAAATCAACAGGATGAATTGTATGCAATCGCCCGGAAACTTATGGAACCTGGAAAAGGTATTCTAGCCGCTGATGAAAGCATTGGTGAGATATTGGCATCTTATCAAAATTTAAATTAATTTTGGAATACTTCAGTACTTTTCATTACCATCAACATAGCATTAGCTATTATATGATGAAAATTATGAAAAAAGTAATGTAAAATAACCATTTAATTTGCTAGGCATCGTTTCATATATCCATATGTTACATATGAAATTATTCATTTTCACATGATTAGTATAATGAAGTGAAGATCTCGGGAAAATTATCAGAATTTCATCTAGTTTTTTATAAATTTCAGACACGATAGGTAAACGATTCGCCGTGATTGGAATAGAAAATAACGCAAAGAACCGGAAGAATTATCGGCATTTATTGTTTACAACAACAAATATTTCACAATATATCTCTGGAATTATATTACATGAAGAAACATTTAATCAGGTAAATTACCAATTTATTATAATATAGTAAGCATGGAAATAGTTGATGGATTATTTTTGAAGTAGCAAGAAGTTTACAACTCGAGTCTCATTTCTGCAAACTTATAGTTGCGCAAGTAGTATACATTCAGCAGTCATTAAAATAATTCATATATTGTCAAGTTGAAAATGAAAATCTTTTTTTGAAAACTTGCAGAAAATTACTACGGAAAAGAGAATAATCTCTTTACTCTCTTCTTGATGTCTTCCAATTTAGAAAGATGATGCCGGTAAAAGTTTTGTGGATATCATCAGAGAAGCCGGCATATTGCCGGGAATTAAACTTGACAAAGGTCTTAAACAGTTTGATAGAAGTTCAGAATATATCACAAGCGGTGAGTAAATATCTCTTTGCAATTATAATTTTTGATTCTCTTTTCTGAAAGGATATATAGTTTCCTAATTTTTAAATGAATAGAACCCAGATTAAATCTGGGAATTATTCTCATGAATTATTTTATAGGTCTGGATGATTTGAAAGAAAGAGCTAAATATTTCAAAAAAGGCGGGTGTCAGTTTGCGAAATGGCGTTGCGTATATGTGATTTCCAAAACTACACCATCAAGAAAAATTATGAAGGAAAATGCCAAGATTTTAGCACAGTATGCAGTTTCAAGTCAGCAGGCAGGATTAGTACCAATAATTGAGCCGGAGGTTCTATTATTAATTTTGAAAGTCTTCCTCTGATTTTTATAAATCGAACTACTTTATTAATTTAAATAGTCAGTTCCTAAAAATATAATACTTCTTTACATATTTGACCAGCAAAGATTTAAATTTTTAGGTTCTTTGCAATGGTGAACATGATTTGGAAAGGACTAAAAAAGTTACGGAACAAGTCCTAGCAGAAGTTTATAAATCACTTCATGATTATAATGTTTACCTCGAAGGTACCCTTCTAAAACCGAATATGGTTGTGACAGGATCAAAATCCACAGAAAAGGTTTTTTATTTAACTTTAGTGAGTGGTTTTTATTAGATGAATAAGTCATGAAAAGCGTCTAATAAGGTAAATTTTAGGAAATTTCAAATTAATTTGCAACAGTTGCAATATAAAATATTCATTCTCGGAACTGCAATTATGAATTCAAGGTTGGACATGACAAAATCGCTAACAAAACATTGACAGCGCTATTGAGAACAGTTCCTGCAGCAGTGCCCGGCATTGTTTTTTTGTCCGGTGGTCAGTCGGAGAGTGACGCTACTAGAAATTTGAATGAAATTAATAAAATAAAAATCAACAAACCATGGAAACTTTCTTTCAGGTTTGCGTCGTTTGTATTTCCAAACATGTTCTATTAGGAATCTGCTTACCGAAAATTCAAATTCCATTTGTGGAATTTCTGAGATCATTATAGTTAGTGATAGAATATATTTTGCAGTTACGGTCGAGCTCTACAAACTTCAGCTCTAAAAGCTTGGATGATACATGGTCCGAAAGAAGCACAAGCAATATTTCGGCAAAGAGCAAAGCTTAATGCTTTGGCTGCCGAAGGAAACTATATTGATGATCTTGAGTAAAACTTGTAATATATATATATATATATATTCTTCCTTTCTAATTTCTGTTCTAATGTTGATTCGAAATGAAATTGAAAATTTGAAATTCCAGTTTATTATACAAATGAACTAAGCATATACAAATGAACTAAACATATTAACATATTCATTTCTCTTCTTACATTTACTAAATTCAAAAGTGCCAGCGCCCTTGTTTTGGTTTATATCCGAGCTTATTGGCTACCCCTTCATAAACAGGTGATTCGGCATATGCACAATATTGAGGTGGATCCGTATATCGTCGTTTTTTCACCTGCAACTCATCAAACAAAAGATAGATTTGAGTAGAAGAAATTCATTTCCAATTAAAACCAACAATATGATATTATAAATAGTTTAGTGATAAAGTTCCATGAAATTATGAATTTCAAGAACAACTAAATTCATTTAACGATTCCTTTAACAACGGCGCGGCTGCCAATAGTGGTTTCATAGAAATATTTCTAAAATATTCAGATCTTTACGAGATTTAGAAAAATGTAACAAAAAGCGTCTTTAAATTTAAGAATTTATAGCGTCACTTCTTGCTGAAGAAACTATACCTTGACATGTTGACCGTCGCAAAGCGGACGGTTTTTTGTTGCTTTACATCCGCAAATATTATATTCTCCATCTTTTTCAACCTCGAAATGTACAGGTCTTAATGTTGTGACACCTTCTGCATTATGACTACCATCGCACCATGGCTAAAACATCATAATTATCTCAAATTTCAATTGAGTAGAAAAAAGCAATAAATAGTAATTTGATCGATTTATTGAAATCAGCAAGAAAACCCATAAATTCATAATTCACAGTTTTATAGAAAGTAAAAATCAAGCAAAATGCACACTAAATTATCTACAAAAAACTAATGTTTACTTGGTTTCCGGACAAGCCACATGAACACCAGGAATATTGCTCGCCTTTATGTAGCTTCAATCTTATTGGTTTGTCGTCCAAACATATACCTATTTCAGGATACAAAACGGCCGAAGGATTTAATAATTTCACGCCACTTCTTGCACGCCATAGAATTTTAACCTGAGCATGAGTTACAACAAATTTCATTTTGAAATGAATGAGAATATATATTGCTATTTTTTTTGCTAATAAAAATTATTAAATGATTCGCAATAACTTTGATTGAATTTGCGTAATCTTTGAATCACATCGAGTTCTCTGCGCTATAATATATACCATAAAATTATTTAATTAGAATTCAATTGTTATTAAATGAACAAAAGTATGAAAGGGATAGCTATGAATTACAAGTTAGTTACTGACAACCATTAAATGATTATATTTTGATTAATAGTTATTGTAATCATAATTCAAACTATATTTTTTGAGGCTTACTATAATGCTTTCAGTGATTGTAAAATAATTGCTTCTTATCAGTAATAACATTTGATTTTTATTAAAAATCTCTTTAATCACTTATTTATCATACTTATAGAGAAATTAGTAAACATGGTAAAGTTTTATTAAAGAAGGTATGGGACATAATAATCAAGAGTTGAGTGAATCATATTTTACTAATTGAAATATTAAGTAACTTACAGTATGGATATCTTGAATGTTCGTCATCTTATCCAATATATTTTTGAACATTATCCAGCTGAAAAGCTATTCAAAATAGTTTAGAAATTTGATGAAAATCGAAAATATGACAATATTCTTAGTAAGTTAGGAGGTTGTTAATTTATAGATATTATAATATTATTCCTTATGTCAAGCTAGTTGATCTTGATCATTCCCTTCGAAAATTGATCATCTCGTGCAAATGTAACAAAACAAGCCCTTGTTACAGGCCTTAATAACTACTTCAAGCCCAGGACCAGTTATGAGCTTTTATACAAATTATAATGCAGCACCATAAAAATTAGCATCATATTGCAATGAAATGGTTCAACTTTGCCGAAAATTAATCTCGATTTGTGACGCAAATAAATTACAATTAGTAAATAATAAGCATAATTCTAGAAATCAAATTAATTCTGAAAATAAAAATCAATTTTTCGATTATAATCGAAATATTCATAACGAAAAGATTTGAGAAGAGTTTTGGATGAATTTAAAAATGAATTCGAAAGTTTGATTTAGATTTGGTTGCCAAATTTGTTAGTAAATAGAACTATTATACATCAACAATGACAACAATGAGAAAGCAAATGCATGCAAAACAAGCAGCATGCCATAAGAATTGTGCAACAATGCGCTTTAGGGCTGCTATATACAATGCGCAAATTTTGCGGCTAATTCAATTTTGAAATTTTGTACTTGTTGGACGGATTGGACATGTTTCCGGCTTTGTTGGATGTTTTTTCGGGTTTTTGGAGAAGTTCTATTTCGAGAACATTTCCGGATCCGTTAATGCGACTTTTTTTTGGGATCTCAAACATTTTGTGCACTTCTATCTCAAGTATTTCCGCAGTGGCAAGAAAGATAGGAGTGATAAGAGTGATAATAATTTCTGATCTTTGCATTATTTAATTTCTTTTCTTTTGATGTTCAAATTTTTCCAACAGAATATATTGACAGGAAGTAATAAGCACAAGAAAGATTAATCAATGCATGTTCTTTTTAAAGTTTCATATGAGTGCAATTATTTGTAGCTTTCCATATTACGAAATATGTTTCGGTAAAGTTTAATACATCAATTAATTTGCAAGTAATGATAAAATTGAATGGGATTAATTTAAATTATAATTATTTTGAATAAAAAGAACTGCAATAATAAGCTTACATAATAATCTAACTTATCCGAGAATTTAATGATTTAAAAATGTTGCAATTATACAAGTTAAATCTCTTCCGCTATAATCGAATTTATAAATTGAGATTTAAATGGTACTTTTATAAATTGAGATTTAAATGGTACTATATATAGCTAATTCATTATGTTTCTATCATATACATCAAAGTTCAGTACTTATTCGGGAAATTTAGTGATAAATTAACGTTTTTTTCTTTTTTCCAAAATAATTAACAGTGATTTGTTATTGTTTGTTAATAGGAAGTGGAATTATTGGACCAGGGTGAAAATATCGATGGAAGATATCAAGAAAGTGATGGCGCATGTTTGTGAAGGTTTATCATTCACTTGCTTTTGATAATTTTTTTCCTTATCTTACTTATATGTCCCATATACTATTCCTTTTTTATCATGATGCGAAAATGTCAACAAATATGATAGTGTAAGCAAAAAAGAAACTTTCGTGAAAGATTTAGGACCGAAAGCCTTGAGTAATCGCTTTAATTTGATTGATTTGAAACAGTGATAATCTAATCAAGAAGTCATTTAGTGGGAAATATTTATTACCGACATAATTAATCTCTTGGAAGTTATGTCTTCTTGTCCGTCCGGAAGATGATTGTAGAAAGTGATCAGACAGTGTTGCTAGTTTTAATAATATTTTAATTAATATGCGATTTTTAGCAAAAGTAAGTAATGAACATCATGAAGGCAGTGCTATTGGAAACAACCCATCAAGACCAATAGACCATAATGTTTTTTCTTGGACTTTGCCACAGAATGAATTTACATCGACCACCCCTTGTCACAATTTTACAAATCTTAGAGAAAATACTGTTTACAAATCACAGCTGGATTCATTTCGCTACTTTTCACGAAGCCAAACAATTGTAAATGACAGATGTGACAAAGAGGTGAAAAATTTATTTATTGCTTTATTGAACTAGCTTTTCTTTAACAAAAATTAGCTTCTAGGAAATTTCAAGTATATAGGATATATAGTAAGTAATGACGAGTTTTTTTTTCTTCAAGTTTTTTATATAATTAAAAAAAACTTGATATTTCTGTACCTGCCAATCTTATATTTCAGTACGACAGATATACTTATTATTACTTGCCATTTTTATCAATTATTTTAGTCAATTTCTATGGGCCGTTATTGGTTTTTATTTTTTTTTTTTTTTTTTTAGTTGAGATAGGTGTAAAAAAAACACGACAAGACAACTCACTAACCCCAAAAAAAAAGGAAGATTAATACCTGATTTTCATTTATCATTACAAAAGAAAAGGCATTTTGATTTTTATTGAAATTCATATTTTATCACAGGATACCTCCTTTTTTGTTCCGCACAGTTCTTCGGACAAACGAATAATCCAACAAAAATCACCCTCAGGTATAAATTTCACTGCTTTCTCCTAGTTTTTTTTTTTTTTTGAAGTTGCTAATAACATATGAGTTAGTCAGTTCGATACATCCTTAAAACGCAAGAACAACTGAAGAAATCGCCTAAGTTCGATTATTTGAAAAGCTTTATTATTCTAGTTCTTCCTTATGATAGTATTTGTTTTATTAATTTGTATGTTTGTCGGCAATAATACTCCAAGTTTAAGTTGATAATATCTGCAAATCTCGCACCAGAGTTTTGTTACACTTTTCACCCGGTACTGATGCCTCAAGCACGACAATGAAGAAAAAACTCGAACTGCTGAAAAAAAGACATGAACTACAAAAAACAAGGATTAAAAGTAAGTTACAGTCTTTTTCTAAGGTAAATTCCACTAACTTTATTCAGTAATTTTTGGTATTTTGTCTCCGATTAAAGCTCATGGCATATAAATTTTTCAGAATCGAGTTCATCTTATGATCACATCAATCTGCATGAAACGGAAGGAAAATTTCTAACCTCAGTTTTTGAGACACCAAATTCCACCAATAATCATGAAGAAAATGAGAATACTGACGTTTCTCTTCGATTTCCGCTGAATACCACAATCAATTCTATTTCGGATTCCAGCAAAGCAACAAACGCCACCTATGTTGTCCAGCCATTAATACATACAGGTGTAATACTTTAAATTCAATTACTTAATTTTATATCATCTTTGCATTTAACTGATCTTACAATTTTCTCCACTTACCTTTGTTCGAATTTCTTGTCACATTGAAGACCCTTTTATCATGCGAACTTATATCCCAAAAAAAGATGGCCATTCTAATTATGCTTTAGTCACGATTAAGCAAGCTTAATTTAAAAATTAAATAAAAGCCATATTTTTTTTTGCATCTTTACTTACTCAACAAATATGTAAAAAAGATCTGATTTTTTTATTCCCTTTTTTTTTTTTTTCAACTGTATTATTCAGTTGCATCTTTTTATTTTTTTCCGTCCCCGAAAATTTGGAGCTTTCAATAATTGATTATTTGATTTTTTTTCAAATTAATATTTCTTTTACAGTCGAGCGTAATTTCGTTGACCGACAAGCGAAAACAGAAATGGATAAAAAATCAACCCATCTAGCAGCATTAACATCATGGCTGAATTTCCTACTTGATGAAAAAAATGAGGTCGATAATAGCAGTGAAAGTCTAGTAAAAAGCAAGAAAGGTAACTGCATAATTCATTTTTATCTTTTTTGAACTTTCATTGCAGTTTTCTAATTCTTTTCGTTTATTGAATTCTAGATGCTGAACAGTATCTGAAGAAACTACTGACATCAGGGAATGAGATTCCGACAATGAAAAATAATGAACCGCAAACTAATATCGGCTACAAGTATTTTATGGCTACAAATGAACTCAGTGAAATGCGAGCTAGGTAACGTTAAATTAATTATCAGTCAATTGAAAAATTATAAAGTTGATTCCAAGTCATTTTTTCTCAGTCAAAATTTTTTCAGATTTCGTTTATTATATAAAAGCTCACCGATCCCGAATGAAATTGTTAATATCGTAAAAGATGGTAAGATTGCAATTAGAATGGATAGACGAGTTTACGCTAATATCGGCAAGTTTTCTTCCTGAAATAATTTGAATATGGTAATATTAAGATATCATTTCATATAGAGATTTCTATAAACTATCAAAAAATTGTAATTGAAGAAATTTCAGGGCTACAGACAGAATT
Organism: Onchocerca volvulus; assembly: GCA_000499405.2. NCBI lineage: Eukaryota > Metazoa > Nematoda > Chromadorea > Rhabditida > Onchocercidae > Onchocerca > Onchocerca volvulus. Next base: position 3,134,003 of record HG738139.1, on the reverse strand, counting down.
GCTCAGCCTTCTTCTGAGTTTTCATCCGTTCTATCTTCAGTTGGGCTTGGAAACTATCTTATCTATCAATATAGGAATAAGAACCGACTGCAAAAGTCAACTCAGGAACATTGCTTCTGTAATTACGCAAAACATATTTAAAAATTCCAAAATCATAAATAATCGGAAATACATGCAAGGAAAAACAAAGTAAGTTTCTCAAAGCCCAAATATGAGGGAATTTTTATTGGAGAGCAAATTCTACTCCATTTTTTCAGAATGCTCATCAACGACCAAGGTGCAGAAGCTCTTCTACAGCATTTTTTAATAAAAATATGCCAGTTTTTGTTCATTGTTGACAAAGCATGGCGAGATAATATAATATCGAGAAAAAACCGCTGTCTTTTTGTTAAGTGGTCAGTTTATAAGGTGGGGATTCTTCTTTTTAGGATTTTGTAGTTTTTTAACTCATAAACAGATTTATGCATCGCTATATAAATTATTCCCGTGGTTGTTCAAGATATTTATATTCCAGAGTATCAATGATGTGGTGGTAATGTTAAGTAGAGAACTGATGACTGGTACTAGCAATTTGCCGAAAACCCTCACTCGTTTGGGTCTTTTTCTGGATCGTAAACAAGGGTTTTTTGAACAGTTCCAATATCATGTAACTGACCTACTGAAGGATCTTAGCGATGGATTGATTCTTGGGTAATAATTTTCTAATATGTTTCTGCGTAGTGTTTAATGTGAAGGAATTATATCATTATATGTTTTTTTAATGTGAAGGAATTATCAAAATTTCATTTAAAGAAAATAAATTTCAGACGGGTAGTGGAAATTTTAGCTAATCTGGAATATAATACAGTAATACACTGTTTGCGTGATCCTGGAGGAGATCGGCTTCGTAAAGTGAGCAATGTCAAAACAGTGATTGATTTTGCTAAGCGAAAAGGAATTCTTTATGAAGGTGAAGTAGAAATTTCAGAGATAGTGAATATTTTTTTCTTTTAATCAATTAAAGTTTGAATAAGATGAACAAAATTTAATATACTTTCTGAAAATTATTCGTGGATAATAATTGAATTTATTAAAGACTTATATGTGAATATCGATGGTATCGTGCAAGGAAATATAGATGAAATTATATCACTTCTCTGGCGATTTGTTGGCAAAGAATTGGTACAATTTAGCATTTCCAATTTCTATTTGAATTGATTTTGCCTCATGATTTCTGTTTTCCATTATAAATTTCATGTACTTTCCGGTTTGTTTGTAGGGTAATGTTATTGAATCAGATAATTGCGATGCTGAGATCGACTCGATTTCTCATCAACTTCAGAGCTTGTTCGGTATATCATATGAGGTGGGAATAAATTTATGAATGTTCGGTGTATAGTGAAACAAATAGTTTCACACTTGATAGATTTTTCTACTTTTTAGATACGAAATCCTCTAGAACTTGCGGACGGGGAATTGTTTTCCTTATTATGGAAGCAATATTATTCATATGGTACACCGTTTGAGCTCTTCGACGGCACGACAGTTTTAGAGCAAATTGCAAATGCTGTAAGCCTACTATTAATTCATTGATCATCGTAACACTTGAATGAATAGCTGAACATTGATTAAGACCATTAATTATGTGACTGAAATTAGTTCATCGGTATGGATATATGATATTGCAGGCTGAGTATCATTTTGGGATTCCATCGTTGATGCTGATAAAATGGAAAAACACACCTGAAGAAAAAACACTCTGTCTCTTCACCAAAATTTTCTTATCACGCATATATGAATATCATAAGCTTACTTGTGCTGCAGTTACAATACAACGTGCCTTCCGACGATATCGCACCACCTCAAAGGTGAATTCTGATATTTTTCATAAAATGATGCTTCTTGGAAGAAATGAAGAAAGAAATTTGCCATAGATTTCTTTTTTGATATTTTCCATCATTTATATCTTTTTTTTTCCTTTTTTTTTGCGAAAAAGCATCTTTTGTATGCATAAGAATTCTGTAAATAATAGAAACAAAAATGAACCAAATGATTATGCAAAGTTATTCAGTTTCATTTTTGTGAGGAGAAAATTTATATAATATAGAAGGAAGGCGAAGTGAATTTCATCGTTGCTTATATGCCCAAATTTCATGTAGACTATCTTTCAGTTTTATGAACCGGATCAGTTTGCGAGATCATCTCAGTTAATAGCAGAAGAAGATTCGAAGCGAATGAAGGCTGCAATCACAATACAGGTAATTATATTATTAGAGTCTTTCGGAATTAGCGCAAAATTTTATCATTGAAATCATTATTTCAGCAGTAAGTACACACACGGTTATTAATGCACTTATATTTCAACAAGAAATGCAACATAAAACAGTTTGCTGAAGCGAAAAAAAAAAAAAAGAAGAGAACCGTCATCACATTGCAGTTATTTATTTATTTTTTTTTCGATGTTTTATTTGCCATCTTTTCCAGCGATATCTTCGTGGATGGCTTGCACGGATATTTTACCAAAAGATAAAGTGTGATAAGACTTTGCGAGAACGAGAAGCTAAAGTAGTTATCATACAGGTATACTTCGTATATCAGTTACAGTAGTTGTATAAAGATACATTTTTTTTTAAAGCGTTTCTGAAATTAATACTGTACATGCCTTGCAGAATATGTTCAGGATTTTGTCCAAAAGTCTCATCAAATGTCTCAGAGCAATTACACAAGCTTTTCAACTTATATTGTTAGGAAAAATATAATAATTTGTAAGCATTTTATACTCTAATTTTTATATTCCCAGTTATCTTTTCAGAAATTTATTCGTGGTTGGCTTGCACGAACATTTTATCATAGATTGTTACATGAATGTAACATAAGAAAACGAGAAAATGCAGCACTTATTATACAAGTGAATTTCTAATGATACATTGTTTGTTGAATGTTCATTGTCAAACTAGAGATACTGATTGCAAAAATTTTTAGAAACACGTTCGTTTTTGGTTGGCACAAAAATCCAAAATACGGAACAGCAGGATTTTGCAGAAGCGCGGGAATGCAGCACGCATTTTACAGGTAAATCTCAAATTTAAAAAATTTTTATTTTTTGTGTTTATTGACGTAAATATCCAATATGAATAAGGAAGGATGGGATTAGGAACTTATGTGATACTAAATAAGAAGAAAGCTTAAGATATTTTGATTTATAAAACTCATCAAAATGAATACTTGCCTTTTTTTTTTTTTTCCTTTTTTGTTGCTACCAGTTTCGAAGATTTAATTTCTAGAGGTGCATACGTGGTTGGTTAGCACGATTACATTACCGGAATTTGCTGCACGAATTATCTTTACACATACACGAAAATGCTGCAATCACGTTGCAGGTAATATTGCGCTTACATCTTTGACTCTGAACTTTTCTTATCGATACTCGGATGGGAATGAAATTCAAATTTATTATTTTTTTCATTATCATTATTTTCTTTTGAAATGATTTTAGCGATATGCACGTGGCTGGTTAATCCGTAAAAATTATCGTGAAATGCGACATAAAGCCCCACGTAAACAAAAATATGTAGCAGTCATTTTGCAGATATATTAATATTGTTCCTTTTTAATTTCAGTAGTTTTTTTTAAACTGAAAATTTACTGCCTTTCAAATATCATGAGTTTGAGTCTGAGAAAAAGTCCTGGTAAATACAAAAATTTAAACTATTATATTAATATCGCTTCTAGCGATTTTTCTGTAGATGGATAGCACAGAGAAACTATTGCCTAAATGCCTGATGCATCGGAAGGAAGTTAGTTTTTCATGAAAAAATGCAACACTTATTGTACAGATGGGTATTTCTTGGATGTAATAAGTTGGGTTCAGGCATTCATTTTCTACCAGGTGTGGAAGTTTTTTAATTTTCTGCAATGACTGATACACAATTTCTCCATGATTTTGACGGTTTCTTCTCGATATTTCCCGAAATTCTAATTTTTATAATCATATTTTTGTTTAGTTTAAGCGAAAAATCTATCGAAAAACGCGAAAAGAAAGGGGGGAAATTGAATTAGTTGAAATATTGTATGTTTATGGAAATATCAAAAAATATTAGTTAAGAAATTGCAGGATTCCACTTTTGTCATGGAACGTTCAAATGATAAATTTGGGGACAAAATTTATGGACGCGAGGGTATCAATAGTGCGGAATGTCTATGGATGTTACGTGAACTAAAAAAACAACATGATCGTTTGCGGAACAAACGTCAGAAATTTTTACGAGCTGTTGAGGTAAACTTACAAAATGCGTCAAATTATAACTATCGACAATTTTTTCTAATTTTGTCAACTATTTATGAAGCGATTAAGTATTACAGGACAAAATGAAATTTGCATTGCTGCTTAATATAGAGAAAGGTCGACGCATAAAAGCTGCCATAGTAATACAGGTATTTTTTTTTTCTTTTTCTAAGGGAGTGATGTGGTAGGAAATTGAAATTATAAACAAAGTAAGATTCAGATGTGCTCAATTTTTTAACTGCATAAATTTGAAGGCATGGTGGCGCGGGTATCTTGTTCGCAAGCATTGTATAGCAATTCGCAATAAAGTAGCTGCGAATCATGCCGCTCATGACGAAGCGATGTCTGATGAGGGAGGAACTGAACGAATGCAGCCAATTATAAAACGTGTCATGAATGCAATGAAGAATTTGAACTCAGAACGCCTTTACATTCGCTACAAAGCTACTGAAGTGTTGCGTCAGTTTCTTTTTTTTTTTTTTTTTTGTTTATAGTGATAAACTGATGCCGCAGTTAGTTATAAGTATGACTTTATTTGGCAAAACATTTAATGCAAACTGATTTGCTCATCGTTATTTTCACGAAATATTTTAGAAAAATTTGTTGGTTTATCGGAAACGTGCGCCCAGTATGTGTTCAACAACGGTGGCCTGGAGTGTATTTTAGATGCTTTGGATGGTTGTAATCGCGGCGTTGGATCAACCGAAGTGGTGATTCCTCTTTGCTCCATCTTGTGGAGTCTGTTAAAGGTTTCTCAGTTTCATCTAAATTTTTTTTCTCAATTTCATTGATTTATATTCAAATCTTCGTTTAAATTTCAAGAATAAGTAGTGTTTTATGCTGCAATATTTTGCTAAAAAGAAAAACGTAGTTTCAGTTTAAAACCATTCGGAATAAGCTCGACGAGTATTGTCAACAAGATATTGTGAGACAGTGTTATCATTTCATGTTAGCATTTCATAGAGCTCCAAATGTGGTGACCGATTTAAGTGCAGTTATTATGGCTCTGAGTGGAAAGAGTAAGCAGGTGAGCAATTCAGAAATTTCTACTATTTTGCTAAAATTGCAAAGCGAGTTTGTTCGTGGTAAGTTTCATACTCCCGCACATTATCGTTCTTATGAGCTGTGTTCATTGAGCTGCTGATTCCGCTGCGAGATAATTTAGAAAGGTTCTTATAATTTCGCTTCATTTTCTACAAAATAATCGCTAATTATTTTCAGTATGAGAAGGCGCCCTATTTTATTGCAGAATTGACGAAGAAATTTGCTAGATTATCAGCAAATGACAAGAGAGTGATTGCACTCCAAAAACTTCAGAATTGTGTGCTAGATTAGACTGGCAGAATTGTATATTTGTTTCAAATATTTTTTTATGACAAATGTAAATACATCGTTGTAAAACGAGAAATGAATTAGTTCGATTTGTTTTCGAAATTTTTGATTCAGTTCACAGTTTCATTCGATATGAATCGAAGTAACGCTGTTTTAACAGTTCTATTTTTCATATTACTTGTTCATATTATTCATATTACTTAGCATTACTTATTCACATAATCTGTGCTTGCATGCAATATACTTTTGGTAATTGCAGTATGATAAAAATGAATAAAGAATGAGAATTTAGTTTGGCTCATGGAACTGATTGTGGGAGTGGTGGTGGTAAGATTCAGGTTGGCGTGACTTTGTATTGGTTGCGTCAGGCTGCGTTGGTTTGTGTAGCTTCGTGTGTTGTATCTGTGGATTTGTGCGTCGGACGGCTTCGCCCCCCCCCCCCCCCCCCCGCCCCTGTGCGTCGTCCCCGTTTTTGGTTTTTTTTGTATTGTAACAAATATTTTTTTTAATAAAATTTTATTTAAAAAAATGTGGAATACATGAAATATGTACAAAGTGTGTTCGGGTATCACAGGGTCGTTTCATTGGATTGGCTACTGGCCATACATTTTTTTTTATTTTTTTATTTAGTTTATTTTTGAAAAATTTTGGTATTTATCTGTTGTGTTTTAAAGATTAAATCAAATCTTTTTCAGTCTGCATCTGAAATTTTCTTGGACAAAGTTCAGTTTTGAGAAGTTATACATGATTCTATTCTACATTATCCCTAAGATTAAATTATGTATTTATACACATATTAGCTGAACATAGCCATGTTTCGCGTGATCGGTCTAGCTAGTTTACAGAAGTGCCACGCTTTCGCGTGGCTGACTTCCGGTGAATGCAAAAAGTAGACGTGGTCAGCAGTTTATGTCTGCTCATGGAGGCGTGGTTAAGAGAAAATGGGAGTAATGTCGGCATGGCCAAAGAATCCAATCCGCTCACTTTTACCTGTATATATCTATATGAAAACATGTACCTATTCGAATGCAATGTTTTATACAAATTTGAAAGCAATCGGTGAAGAACTTGCAAAGTTTGGGAGGAATAACAACGAATAATCCCGAGCAAAGAAACCCAACGGCATCAGGCAGAGTCTTCGGTACATTGTTTTCAGCGGCATTCCTTATTCTTGATGTTATATTTTCGTCTGAATCCATGATCATTTCCTTCGTTCTTTCATGTGTTCCCTCTTGTTTTTTCGAGTCGATCTCTTCTCCGAAGAATACAGTATGTCTAATGACCTCGTGAAGTATTTTTCTGATTTATCTACCAATAAAATTTCTTCGTTTTCTTCCAATTTCTTGCTGTATGGTCCCTTTGTAAACAATTTAGGCATGCATAGATTTTTCTCAAACGCTTCATCTGTTGTTTTGCGATGAGTTAAGCTCGATACTTGTCATCTCGATAGTCCTTATTGTAAAATGAATAAGGTTTTCGCTTGGTTAAATTTTGCTTTGGATTTTTGATTTTTTTCGGAACGTTATTATCAAGATTTTCCAAAATTGGTTTGTTTTTGTTTCATTTTTTTCTCTTGATTGAGTTTTGGTTTAGATTGCTTTTCTTGATTTCTTCCGGGACGTTATTGTCGTTTGATCTCTGCTACTGTCGTGGATTTCGTGAATCGTAGATAGTGATGTCGATCAATAGCCAAATGCCACCAGTGAGTCTCGGCGAGTTGAACTAAGTTATGGCTAGTCGGTTGGTTGAGTCGCGTCCAGTCGAGTTGAGTTAAATTGTGTAGAATCGAGTTGGTTGAGTAGCATTCACTGTATTATAAAATCTTTATTTGAAGATAGCTATTTTCTTAATACAACTAGATTTATTTGTGTTAGAGATGAGAGTGGTTTATATTAAACACCGGAAACTGATAAGACCCAATTACAACAGAAGCATCATAACAAGATCGAATGAGACGATTAGGATGTGAATTTGGACAAAAATGTGAATTTAGATAAGTATTGTGAGCGATTGATAGCAAAGGCATTTCCTGTATGACGGGAATACAAGGATATGAGCATAGATAAAAATAGAAAAAACATGGGAAATAAATCTAAGAAATGTAAATATCAGTTAAATGATTCACAACCAATATACTTTTTTTTGTCATACTTGTGATAAATAAAAATAAACGAGTGAACTGAATAGATCGACCATGCTTACTTTCTGCAAAGTGGCACGTTGTTACTTTTGACAAAACGTTGGAAATTCTGCACCGACTGTTCTGAAATTTCGATTCAATGTTGCATTCGAATAGGTTGTGTTCAGGAACTTTCGGAAATTTAAGATTTTGAACAAACGAACATTCATATTTTCACTTATATAGACTAACTGGAGCGGCCAAGCCAAATGTGGCCGGTTAAAAGCAACTAATATGAAATGGTTATTTCCAATAAGTTGCAGCAAAGTTTCGTTTAATAATATTTTCCTACTTTTCATTCTTTTCTTGCTCTTATCTTCTGTTACCATAAAAAAAATTTCTCAACATAATGAAGTAAAACTATCACGTCATCAAGATAAATGAGATAGAGATTGTCGCTATAAATTAGATATCATTCCCTAATTCTAATGTTATAGAAATTCACGCACTGACTGCTTATTAGGAAAAGTAGTGCTGGGTGAAAGTGCTGTACTAGAATTTTGAGAAAATTGCAGTAGTAGGATATGATTTGTACAAGAATTCGGAAAATAATTTCTAGGGATCCCTCTTATCTAAAATAGTTAAGCGCTAAACAGATATTTGTATTATTTCATCAACAATTTTGACTATTTACTCATAAGGAATATTCATATTTTAATGATAAAATTGAATTATTTCCTTTTTTTTTTTTCCTACATATCGTGATGAGCATTCAAGGGCAAGAAAATTCTTACATTATTCATTTTCAAATTTACATTAGTCGTCATACTGGATTTTTAAAGATGCAAGAGTTGAAATTTTATTCACTATGAAGTGATGAATTTCATTAATTTCATTTCATTTCTATTGTTTGTAGCATAGCAGAGTAGTGAGTTTTCTGGGAAAGCAACAATGATTTCAAAGTTTGTGCAAGGAAATTATTCACCAAGGTTTATATTATCATTTTACTGCACCATTCTAGAGTAATCTGTGAACTGTCATCTTCAGTAGTATTACTATTCATCAGAAGAACTAAATTATGATGTAATTCCTTAGCAGGATATCTTACAAATGCTTCTTTTGTGTTTATTGGTAATGGTAAAATTAGACGAGCAATATGACAATTTTTTAACAGACTTTAGGAGACTATAATGAAATTTAAAGGATTTAAAGAATTAATTTTATTCGTCCTTATCTCACTGAATTTTGTTTTTTTTTTAAAGAAAATTCTGGTTTCCTATCATATTTGCTTATTCGCTTGCTGTAAACGGGAACGAATCTTGCTTTTGTGAAATAATACTGAATTCATGAAAATTTTAAATTTCAATAGATCTAAAAATGTTTTTCAGAACGCTTGTTTAAATCTATTGCAATTTTTCCAGTGATTAAAATCGGAAATCTTCTAGGCTATTGTATTTCATCAAAAACAATTACTGCTATTCTCGGATTATATCTTCTTCATCTTTACCTCCAAATATTCTAATAACTTTATCGAAATAATTTTGGTTTTTGAATTAATTGCATTAGTTTGAAGAATTGTCATTTCAAGCATACGGTATTTTGTTTGCCTATTGGTATTGATCAGTCAAGGAATTGGCCAAACCATCGCGGCTGGTTGGTGCAACAGTCAATATTCATTACTATGCTTCATTACGCAGTCATTCATCATATTTTTTGCTGCTTTTGCAATGCAGGTTGGTTTCTCATTTACATTGAGCTTAAAGCTAAATATTCAGCGTGAGGAAGAAAAATTGGAGGAAAAAATTGGATTTATTTCAAATTTTATTAGAAATCATTTACGTGTTAAAATTCGAATTCTTGCGAAAATCATATCCTATTATTATAATTTTACATCTGAAAATTCTACTACAGCACTTTCACCCAACACTAATTTTCCCTGATAAGCAATCAGTGAATTAGAGAATGATATCTAATTTATAGTGAGAATCTCTATCTCACTTATCTGTATGACGTGATAGTTTCACTTCATTATGTTGAGAAATTTTTTTTATGCCAACAGAAGATAAGAGCAAGGAAGGAATGAAAATTAGGAAAATATTATTAAACGAAACTTTGCTGTCAATAAATTGCAGTCTGAGTCTGACAGTTGAGCCTGACCATTTCATATCAACTATTTTTAACCGGCCACACTTGGCTTGGCCGTTCCAGCTAGTCTATGTAAGTAAAAATATAAATGTTCGTTTGTTCAAAATCTTAAATCTCCGAAAGTTCTCAAACACAGTCTATTCGAATGCAACATTAAATCAAAATTTCAAAACAATCGGTAAAGAATTTCCAACGTTGTGTCAAAAGTAACAACGTGCCACTTTGCAGAAAGTAGGCATGGTCGACCAATTCAATTCGCTCGCTTACTTTTACCTGTCATAGGTTTGACAGATAAAAATAAGTAGTAAACACGCGCCTATTCGAATGCAATGTTTTTTCAAAATTTCAAATCAATCGATGAAGGAATTAAAATGTTGTGTAAAAATGAACAACGAACATTTACATCTTTATTTATATGGGCTTTTTTTACTTCCCTAAAAATTTATTGTCGGCAAGAATATTCCAGTGGTGTCAAATCTATTCTTCGGGGCTCACACGAGCAAAGCACGCATTTTTTGATGAATTCAATGTACTTGAAACTTACCAACCAAGGGCTCGTACTATGGGCCATTTATTTATGGTAATTTCTATTACAAATGCGCTAAAAGAAAATATTTGTTGCACATATTTTGCAATCATTTCGCAAAAATTATTATATGTTAAAGTAAATAAATCAGACATCTCAAGTGGGTTTTTTTCTGGACATAAAGGCATTTACTGTGTGACCTTAAATGAAGTAATATTGCTAGACAATTTTTGTCCAGTCCTTACATTTGAAATGTGTTTGATGGTTGGTTCATTTGATCAAAATAACGAAAGGCCAAAAAATTTTTTTCCGAATTATAACTCGCTAATGCACTGAAAGATGGGAATTATTTGTTAATAGACATTCTGCGATTCTGATGGAAAATTGATTTGTCGGGCTGCAGAAAATATAACGAAAAAGTATTGAAAAATTAGTTCCGAAAAATCAGAATTATTCATGGTTATTTATTAATCGTAAACTTATCGCATAAAGTAATGAAAAGTAATTCGCAAGATGTTATATTTTTACCAAATAGTGTATTAAAAATAAATCTAAATCAAGCCTGAACCATCGACACCAGTGCCAAATTCTCAGCGTCAACAACAAAATACTGTGACGGAAGCGGAGCGAACTGCTTTCTTGCAGATGAGGGATGCGGTTCGTTAATCAAAATTTTGTTGATTTTTTGAATATTATATTTGATATTTTGGAATTTTGGTAACAGAAGAATTTTAGCCATGGATAAATGAAGTCTTAAATTTATGACATGGTAGTAGAACTTCGAAAGATTACTAGAAATAAGGGAGTAATTATTTTCAGATATTGATCAATTGAGACAATAAAGTAAAATAATAGTTAATAAATCGAATTTATTTATTTCAATTTAATAAATTCTATTTAATTCTTAGCATTATGAAAATGAATATACATACATGGAAAAGCTAAATCGTGAATTAAGAAAAGGAGGAAATCTGGCTGAACAACCGCAGAATGAAATCCAAAATGATATGTCAAAGATTCCAAAAATCGAAGGGCCTGTTTTAATCGAATTTCATGCTGATACCGAAAAAGATGACGATGGATTTACCTTATGATAATTATTACACAACTTTCAATAATTTATGCAATCCAGATCTGTTCAAATAATTGCAACAAAGTTTATATGTAATACATCGCATTGTGCACCTTTTTTGGAAATCTTTTCATCGCTTGGGTAAGACCAAAGTACTACTGCGAGCCCACAAGACAGCCTCAGCCTGTGAAATCATGGCGGGCCCACAAGACAGCTTCAGCCATGATTTCACAGGCTTCTTCTATCATATCAAAGCAATTAGCAAAACCAAGGATATATGGTGAATCCAACAATTGTGAAGCCTAAACGCAGTGCATCTTTTACATATAAAGCAGTGATTGCCTGATCGGAAGCTAGGCTTTTAGAATGTAAAGTTGGAGCTATTAAGTTTTAAGATAAGTGGCAACATTCCAGCAATAATTAACTTCTTGTGTAGGACTTTAGATAAACTTGATTTCATACGCTTATCATGCCAGGGCGAGTTATAACAAATGTTTAAGCTTTGTTCTTCACTTAAAAAATGAAAAAAATTAAAAGCATAATTGTCGAGCCAGCTAATTTTATCACCATAAAAGCTCCTTAAGTCGTCGATTTGATATTTTAACATTGCAAGCCTTTCTATATCCATGACAAAAAAATCATGATATTTAGTATAGTCTATTCGAACATTTCGAAAACGTTTGATGTGTACCATATCACATTCAAGTACTTCGATCTATTTTGAAATTATGACGCTAAAGTAGTAGTAGTAGTAATGGCCTTCTACAAAACACTCCTAGCTTTTTCCTTATCAGGTAAATGCTCTTTTAGGTAAACAGAATTGTATCTCTATTTAGCACCAAATACAATTTCTTTCGCATTTCATCTACTGTTGTCAACGTTAACAGTAAAGAAGTTATCAAAGGACATGAAAGAATATTAGCGGCGCGTCTTCTGGTGTGCAATTTTTGATATCTCAAGATAGAAAGGAAAATCTTGATTATTCTGTCAAGAAATTATATGCGATATTATCTCTTGCTTATCTCGACAATGCTGTAGGAAAAGTTGAAATTCTTTACGCGCTTTTTCATTAATTATAAAGAATAAAAAGGAATTTACAATCAATTTTTGATAAATTGAAATAAAGGAAAGATAGTAAGGAATTTAAAATAAAAAGAAGATGAAGGAAGGAAAACAAATTCTTCACACGATATTATCATTTCGGGTCATCAGTAGGCATTATTTCGGCGTTGTTAATGTAAAGTTGATAGATAAATCCCAATTTCCTGTTACCACTATTTGTTGTTTTCAGATAACAAATGTTACGTCCAATTTCAAAATGTGTCTTTGTACCGTTGTCCAAGAATTCACTCTGAAATTCTCCAAAATTTAATACCTTTGCTTAATAATACAAGTAATTAAAATAACTGACTGTTAACGTTTTGATTATTAGCTGCTATCACAGCTTTATTGATTTTTTCATTAATTATATATATCAAAAGACAAAAAAACTATTGAAAGTTTCTTTTAATATTGTAACTTAAAAGAAAAAAAAGTTAAAAGAAAAAAACTTTTTTCTTTAATATTGTAACTCCGCATCATCAAACTTCTTGCAACCTGTAATTTGTTATTCGAATTTTGGAATTTCTCGACTTAACTTTTTTTTCTGAGTAAATCCTATGAATTAAGAAATTACAAAAACAAAATTTTTTCTTACTGTAGTATCCATTTTTTGATCATTCACCCAGATATCCAGTGTTTCCTTATCTAAAGAAATTTCAAATTTCAAAATTAAAAAATTAGCTGTATATAGAAAAACATATTAAATGATCACTATTTCAAACCAAATCTCTTAATTATACTATTTCGCAGAAACTGCTAAGGAGCACGATATTTGATGTTTTCATTTCTTTTTTTGGACGAAATTTCTTCAAACTTCAGCTAAATTTCGAATCTAATTTTTGAAGTTTTCAAATCTTGACATGTCGAAATATGAGAAAGCTAACAAACCAAAGCAAATACGAGTCTCTTGCCCATCCAGAACTGCTATCCAGCTTTTCAACTTTCTTGCCGCTTCTTCCAGAAATTTCTCATATGTTTGACCATTTATTTCCAATTTGTAATGATATAAAAATGTTCCCAAAGTTTCCACAGTAATAGCACATTTGAACTTACCAATCTTAAACATTTCTTTACCGACAAGAGTGAACATCCAATTTTTTCGTAGAATTTCCTGAAATATTATAAAATAAAAATCAAGAAAATTTAACTAAGCAAAGAAGATTATTATCACAATTTTCAAGACGGAACATTTATTCCATACATATCCAATTTTCGATAATTTTTAATTATACTAAAATATTATCAAAATAAAATCAATCCAACGATTCTTATATATATAAATATATTACTGCTTCATATAATTGTTATAAATTTAAAAGAGAAGCTTCTAAAAATGAAAAAAAGAAAAAAAAAAGGAAGAAAAAATTTTTTAAAAACAAACTTTTCCATCAACTCTTATAACTCTTTTGCCACTAGCAGTGCCATGCTCAAATTCAATTTTGTATATTCGTTCTTGTGTAGGTACTGACCAAGTCGCTACAACGTCATATTTATCGTCCATTCTATGAAAAAAAAATATGTTTTTAAATCAAATTAATCAAAAAAAAAAAAAACGCATAAATAAGAAACAGAAAGATATTTGAAAAGATTTAATTTTTAAAGAAAAAGATATAATTTTTAAAAAAATTAATATATAATATTCTATACTTAATTAATATATTCAAAATGGTACGCTAAATTAAGTTCATCCAGTTAGAGTTGATAAGGAAAAGAATTGAATGTGCTGCAAAATGCGTTAATTTCTTCTACTTTGATGTTTCTATAGCAACGTGAATGTCTCCAAAAGGTAATCCAATGATAAGTAATTGCATAGAAGAAATATGAAAAATTATAGCCATGCATAGCATCTGAAATATGTCGATCATTACTTCAGAAAGATATGTGATTTCTGAGAAAATCAGGCTCAGCCTAGATCAGGTTGGATATTTTTTTTACAGCTTAAGCTTTGCAAACTTTTACTTCTTTCTGTTCGATGTAGTACTCTTTTATTAGCCAAAATTAAACACTTGATAATAATTATCGATATAGTGAATTTTTCAAAATAAATATTGGCTTTTTGTTAATTTCAAGTTTAATTTAAAGTAAATTCAAACAGTAAACAGTTTGTTCTTTTCGAACTAAATATCGGATTGTGTATTGAGATTGAAACTAGAGAATTTACTACTTTCTCAATATTTTATAATCAAATAAGCTAATTTCCATTTAACATGCTTTATTGATGAAAAGTTCGCATTTGCAGCATACCTGCACAAAAATGCTTCTGAAATGCTCACAGAAAAGGCTGATTAATTTCATCAAGCTTCAATTTTTGTATAATCGATGTAGAAATTATATAAATTATTCCGTAAAGTTCTGCGACGCGTGATAAATTGCTCTATGATGCTCCAATATTTGTATTTATTCCGCATCATTTGAAACGAAACTTTGATTTGATTATGATATTACATAATAACATATGATAACACTTTCCATTATGATATCATATGATAACACATGATAACACATTTCATTATTGTATCACATAATTCCATTGTGATATCACATAATATCACATGTTATGATAACACATAACTTAGTTTGAATTTTTTTAAAAAAGAATCATTTTTTTAAAACAGTTTTTTCATCATTTAAGACCAATTTTCAAAAAATATTAACTGTGAAAATTTAGCAAAAATTTCTGCTATAGAATGGGAATCGAAGTAGACATTTGATTTTCGAGAACAGCACCGCATATAATGCTTTTTTGATATGCACCGTGATAAATGTTCTAATCGCAAACGTTTCTTCCAGTAGATTATCATTTCAAACTACTTTTCTTGCAAAATTACATCTCACGTGCATTCCATAAAAATCATTAAATTCTGAGTGAAGTAATGAGGAAAAT
The DNA here is from genome assembly GCA_000499405.2 of Onchocerca volvulus. Lineage (NCBI taxonomy): Eukaryota > Metazoa > Nematoda > Chromadorea > Rhabditida > Onchocercidae > Onchocerca > Onchocerca volvulus. Next base: position 3,118,560 of record HG738139.1, on the reverse strand, counting down.
TAGAAAATTCCAATTGTTTATCATTTGTCGAGTATGTTTCTCATTTTCAGAAAAATTGTTGGTACTATTAATTTATTCGCATTAAAAAAAAAAAGCAATATTATACAGCAGAAGCTATAATTGAAATGATTATTTAAAATAGTATTATTTTGCATATAAATAATGCAAACATAAAGTAGTAAACAAGTTACATTAATTTATAAAAATTTTTTCAGATGGGATACATGGGACAATAATTTTAAAATTATGATAAAAAATAAGGATAATAAAAAGGATTAACATGACATTCACATTTAATCATTTTATTCCAGAAATTAATAATTTTATCAACTTTGTCATGTGAAATCCTTTTTAATATACATGATAGTAATGATAAGATAAGAAACAATCACTACTATCTTATAGGCGCAAAGGAACTTGTTGCGCTCATAAGATAATGAATGATTTGCAATATATCCAAATAAATTACTTGCTGTGGTCAATGGATTATAATTAATACAAAAAAACTGTCAGAAATGAATCGAGAATAAAGTTTGAATATATATGTATATACATTATCTACCCCAGAAATTCCAAACCTCAATCTGTTATTTCTAAATTTTTAACTTCAAAATAGAAAAAAAAAATATATATATGTTATAGATTATACTTATTCACAAATTTACAATAACCCTCCAAAATTTGAATTAATCTTTTTCCCTTAAGTATAAAACTTTCATATTCTTTTTATTTTCCTTGAAATTTCTCCCTTTCATTTTAAAGATTAAAATAAATGGGACAGAAAAGCAAATGATATTTAGCATAAGTTCAACTGCTGTTTGATATATGTGCTGACAACTTTGAAAATCCGCATTTCAAATTCGTTTATATCGTTATGTGTCAACAAAACCTGATCACCCTTTAATCGATCCAACAATGTCACACAAACTGCTGCTGCTGAAACATTTAGAAATTTATAGGTTGAAAATCCTTGAATTATTCGTTTCTCATCATATAGTCAATATAATTGAGAGCGGTCGAAAAAACATATATTTAAAAAAATTTTTTCCCTCTCTTTTCTATATTAATATGATAATACTTCATTTTAACAGAAATTTTTCAAATATTATCACTTTCTGACAAATTGCGACTTAACTTCACCTCTTATATTGCCTCGATTGAACATCGCAGCAAAACATATCGCTTCCATTTCAATATTTCGTACTCCCTCATTATACAAACGATTGAGAAATGCAAACTTTTGCTGTTCCGTGTAATCACAAAATGCACCGTCCAGTCTTGCCTGCCCTGATAATTTCATTCGTAAATTTCAGCAAAACAGTAGATATCGTCTATTCCTTTGAAAAAAAGTTCGCTTAAAAATATGCTTGAGGAAGATATTTAATTCTAAAATTTTACTATCATTCACCTCGATTACCATATCAAATAATGAGTGAGGACTGAATTCCAAAAGTGCAGTATATACCTTCATAAAAATCATCGGTACTAAATGTTTTCCCGATTTGAACAGGTATTTTCAATTGGATTGCTGCTTTGTGCAACTGCTGATACACTTCTGCATCAAAGACAGCAGGTCTGGAAATCTAAAATAAATAGCATTATTTCAACCACAATTTAATTTTCTCAAAAAAAAAAAAAAAAAAAAAAAAAAAAGAAGGAATGAAAATTTAAATAAATTCATCAAAAATTAAAATGAAACACCAACCTTTTCACCCATGATAAATTGCACAAATTCGTCGAATAATTCACCATTCACCGCTCCACTGGAAAGTACTATGGTACCAGGTGCTACACCGACACCGCCTGAGGTACCCAATCTTATTGCTACCACATCTTTTGCCTTCGCATAGTACAACAACTTGATAAGTTCCACGATGACAATACTTAACGATGGAATACCTATCCCATGCTGCAGTATTTTACAATAAAAAATTTTAAATGCAACGATAAAATTATCTTTGATTAATTTGCATCAAAAAAATTTAAGTACATCTACTTTGTGTATTATTATTCCGAAAACAACGCTCCTTTGATTTCAGAACATAAATTTTATTCGAGAAAGAATTGAATTTGCGACTATTTCAAGCATTAATCATTTGTTGATAATTGATGCCAATCAATGTTGCGGAATTGATTTCTGATGATTAATGAAATACAAACATTCGGTTGTTTACTTCCCAATAAAGACAAATGATGAAGTTACGACTTGACAGACCACTTTGTAAAAACTATAATTTATATTTCTGTCAAACACAAAAAGTGTCACATGAACAAAGATGTTCAAAAGCAATCAACAAACAAAAACTAACATTAACCCAAAGTACTCGACCTGTTTTGTACATGACATAACGGTCAGTTGTGCTCAAATTATCGGACATTTTTATGCCCACTTCTTTAGCAAATGCTTCGGCATAATTCTTTATTCGTGTCGTACTTCCACCCATGCATATGAACTACAACTTTTGCAATTTATTACATAAAATATTGTAAATGAATCTATCGTTATCATTCTATAATGATCAGTATAAACTAATTGGTCAAACAGTAATATCTCATTAGTTTGCGATAAGTGATGAGTTTATGTGCAATCATTACAGTATCTAATTGAAGAATGTATCAAATTCGCCAATTTTAAAGGTGTGATTTTTTCGAATTTAAAGATATTTTCAAAAATGTGTCTTATTCTCATTTAACAATGTTTAACTTAGTTCAAGATGATTTTTGAATGCGAGATGGGTATTTCTAGGATCCTAAAATAGCAAGCATATGATATGACTTGATAACAGATGCTTGTCGTACTTATGTATATTTTCTGTCCTCTAATTCAGCATTTCGATTAAAATTTAGATAACGAACACGAATCAAAAATAATGTTCAGCCATATCCACTGTTCTGTAGTGTTATCAGTAGGAAATGGATTTACTATATGATCTGTTTGACATTCTGGTATTTCAATCAATTTCTTCTGATCACATATGAACAAAAGCAAGATTTGATTACAATAAAAGAGGATGATACAATTTTGAAGATTAAAATCTAATTTCAAGGCATAACCTTAACATCGCCATACATCTGCGGAATATCAATAGCACTTTTTGTAATACCAAGATGATGAAAATGATCATCTGATTGCTTTTCCAATGCTGGATTACTAATGTGAACCATTTTGGTACTCATTTTTTTTCTCTCTCTCTCTTTTAATTTCTTGATGCTTTAAAACAATTCAGAGCTCTAAAATAAAATAATGAAGAAA